>OY744481.1:316074885-316674885 GCA_963556165.1 Tipula helvola
ATTCGACCGATCCAAATGGCCGGTGCCATGACAATCACAGGTCTCAACGCCTGTTGATAGAGGTATCAATCATCGAAATCGGAGCACATTTGCAGATTTTCGATTTTCGTGGCTCTTAATTTGTGGGCTATAGTTCAGTTGATTTTCAAAAAAAAATGAATTCTCCATAAAACGTGTAGAAATATTCGACCGATCCAAATGGCCGTTGGCATGACAATTAGAGGTCTCAACGCCTATTGATAGAGGTATCAATCATCGAAATCGGAGCACATTTGCAGATTTTCGATTTTCGTGGCTCTTAATTTGTGGGCTATAGTTCAGTTGATTTTCAAAAAAAATGAATTCTCCATAAAACGTGTGGAAATATTCGACCGATCCAAATGGCCGGTGCCATGACAATCACAGGTCTCAACGCCTGTTGATAGAGGTATCAATCATCGAAATCGGAGCACATTTGCAGATTTTCGATTTTCGTGGCTCTGAATTTGTGGGCTATAGTTCAGTTGATTTTAAAAAAAAATGAATTCTCCACAAAACGTGTAGAAATATTCGACCGATCCAAATGGCCGTTGGCATGACAATTACAGGTCTCAACGCCTATTGATAGAGGTATCAATCATCGAAATCGGAGCACATTTGCAGATTTTTGATTTTCGTGGCTCAGAATTTGTGGGCTATAGTTCAGTTGATTTTCAAAAAAAATTAATTCTCCACAAAACGTGTGGAAATATTCGACCGATCCAAATGACCGGTGCCATGACAATCACAGGTCTCAACGCCTGTTGATAGAGGTATCAATCATCGAAATCGGAGCAAATTTGCAGATTTTTGATTTTCGTGGCTCAGAATTTGTGGGCTATAGTTCAGTTGATTTTCAAAAAAAATTAATTCTCCACAAAACGTGTGGAAATATTCGACCGATCCAAATGACCGGTGCCATGACAATCACAGGTCTCAACGCCTGTTGATAGAGGTATCAATCATCGAAATCGGAGCACATTTGCAGATTTTTGATTTTCGTGGCTCAGAATTTGTGGGCTATAGTTCAGTTGATTTTCAAAAAAATGAATTCTCCACAAAACGTGTGGAAATATTCGACCGATCCAAATGGCCGGTGCCATGACAATTACAGGTCTCAACGCCTGTTGATAGAGGTATCAATCATCGAAATCGGAGCACATTTGCAGATTTTCGATTTTCGTGGCTCTGAATTTGTGGGCTATAGTTCAGTTCATTTTCAAAAAAAATGAATTCTCCACAAAACGTGTGGAAATATTCGACCGATCCAAATGACCGGTGCCATGACAATTACAGGTCTCAACGCCTGTTGATAGAGGTATCAATCATCGAAATCGGAGCAAATTTGCAGATTTTTGATTTTCGTGGCTCAGAATTTGTGGGCTATAGTTCAGTTGATTTTCAAAAAAAATTAATTCTCCACAAAACGTGTGGAAATATTCGACCGATCCAGATGACCGGTGCCATGACAATCACAGGTCTCAACGCCTGTTGATAGAGGTATCAATCATCGAAATCGGAGCACATTTGCAGATTTTTTGATTTTCGTGGCTCAGATTTTGTGGGCTATAGTTCAGTTGATTTTCAAAAAAAAATTAATTCTCCACAAAACGTGTGGAAATATTCGACCGATCCAAATGGCCGGTGCCATGACAATCACAGGTCTCAACGCCTGTTGATAGAGGTATCAATCATCGAAATCGGAGCAAATTTGCAGATTTTTGATTTTCGTGGCTCAGAATTTGTGGGCTATAGTTCAGTTGATTTTCAAAAAAAATTAATTCTCCACAAAACGTGTGGAAATATTCGACCGATCCAAATGGCCGGTGCCATGACAATTACAGGTCTCAACGCCTGTTGATAGAGGTATCAATCATCGAAATCGGAGCACATTTGCAGATTTTCGATTTTCGTGGCTCTGAATTTGTGGGCTATAGTTCAGTTCATTTTCAAAAAAAATGAATTCTCCACAAAACGTGTGGAAATATTCGACCGATCCAAATGACCGGTGCCATGATAATTACAGGTCTCAACGCCTGTTGATAGAGGTATCAATCATCGAAATCGGAGAACATTTGCAGATTTTTGATTTTCGTGGCTCAGAATTTGTGGGCTATAGTTCAGTTGATTTTCTAAAAAAATTAATTCTCCACAAAACGTGTGGAAATATTCGACCGATCCAGATGACCGGTGCCATGACAATCACAGGTCTCAACGCCTGTTGATAGAGGTATCAATCATCGAAATCGGAGCAAATTTGCAGATTTTTGATTTTCGTGGCTCAGATTTTGTGGGCTATAGTTCAGTTGATTTTCAAAAAAAAATTAATTCTCCACAAAACGTGTGGAAATATTCGACCGATCCAAATGGCCGGTGCCATGACAATCACAGGTCTCAACGCCTGTTGATAGAGGTATCAATCATCGAAATCGGAGCACATTTGCAGATTTTTGATTTTCGTGGCTCAGAATTTGTGGGCTATAGTTCAGTTGATTTTCAAAAAAAATTAATTCTCCACAAAACGTGTGGAAATATTCGACCGATCCAAATGGCCGGTGCCATGACAATCACAGGTCTCAACGCCTGTTGATAGAGGTATCAATCATCGAAATCGGAGCACATTTGCAGATTTTCGATTTTCGTGGCTCTGAATTTGTGGGCTATAGTTCAGTTGATTTTCAAAAAAAAATTAATTCTCCACAAAACGTGTGGAAATATTCGACCGATCCAAATGGCCGGTGCCATGACAATCACAGGTCTCAACGCCTGTTGATAGAGGTATCAATCATCGAAATCGGAGCACATTTGCAGATTTTCGATTTTCGTGGCTCTGAATTTGTGGGCTATAGTTCAGTTGATTTTCAAAAAAAATGAATTCTCCACAAAACGTGTGGAAATATTCGATCGATCCAAATGGCCGGTGCCATGACAATTGCAGGTCTCAACGCCTGTTGATAGAGGTATCAATCATCGAAATCGGAGCAAATTTGCAGATTTTTGATTTTCGTGGCTCAGAATTTGTGGGCTATAGTTCAGTTGATTTTCAAAAAAAATTAATTCTCCACAAAACGTGTGGAAATATTCGACCGATCCAAATGGCCGGTGCCATGACAATCACAGGTCTCAACGCCTGTTGATAGAGGTACCAATCATCGAAATCGGAGCACATTTGCAGATTTTTGATTTTCGTGGCTCAGAATTTGTGGGCTATAGTTCAGTTGATTTTCAAAAAAAATTAATTCTCCACAAAACGTGTGGAAATATTCGACCGATCCAAATGGCCGGTTCCATGACAATCACAGGTCTCAACGCCTGTTGATAGAGGTATCAATCATCGAAATCGGAGCACATTTGCAGATTTTTGATTTTCGTGGCTCAGAATTTGTGGGCTATAGTTCAGTTGATTTTCAAAAAAAAATGAATTCTCCACAAAACGTGTGGAAATATTCGATCGATCCAAATGGCCGTTGGCATGACAATTGCAGGTCTCAACGCCTGTTGATAGAGGTATCAATCATCGAAATCGGAGCAAATTTGCAGATTTTTGATTTTCGTGGCTCAGAATTTGTGGGCTATAGTTCAGTTGATTTTCAAAAAAAATTAATTCTCCACAAAACGTGTGGAAATATTCGACCGATCCAAATGACCGGTGCCATGACAATCACAGGTCTCAACGCCTGTTGATAGAGGTATCAATCATCGAAATCGGAGCACATTTGCAGATTTTCGATTTTCGTGGCTCTTAATTTGTGGGCTATAGTTCAGTTGATTTTCAAAAAAAATTAATTCTCCACAAAACGTGTGGAAATATTCGACCGATCCAAATGACCGGTGCCATGACAATCACAGGTCTCAACGCCTGTTGATAGAGGTATCAATCATCGAAATCGGAGCACATTTGCAGATTTTCGATTTTCGTGGCTCTTAATTTGTGGGCTATAGTTCAGTTGATTTTCAAAAAAAATTAATTCTCCACAAAACGTGTGGAAATATTCGACCGATCCAAATGGCCGGTGCCATGACAATCACAGGTCTCAACGCCTGTTGATAGAGGTATCAATCATCGAAATCGGAGCACATTTGCAGATTTTCGATTTTCGTTGCTCAGAATTTGTGGGCTATAGTTCAGTTGATTTTCAAAAAAAATTAATTCTCCACAAAACGTGTGGAAATATTCGACCGATCCAAATGGCCGGTGCCATGACAATCACAGGTCTCAACGCCTGTTGATAGAGGTATCAATCATCGAAATCGGAGCACATTTGCAGATTTTCGATTTTCGTGGCTCTTAATTTGTGGGCTATAGTTCAGTTGATTTTCAAAAAAAATGAATTCTCCATAAAACGTGTAGAAATATTCGACCGATCCAAATGGCCGTTGGCATGACAATTAGAGGTCTCAACGCCTATTGATAGAGGTATCAATCATCGAAATCGGAGCACATTTGCAGATTTTTGATTTTCGTGGCTCTGAATTTGTGGGCTATAGTTCAGTTGATTTTCAAAAAAAATTAATTCTCCACAAAACGTGTGGAAATATTCGACCGATCCAAATGGCCGGTGCCATGACAATTACAGGTCTCAACGCCTGTTGATAGAGGTATCAATCATCGAAATCGGAGCACATTTGCAGATTTTCGATTTTCGTGGCTCTGAATTTGTGGGCTATAGTTCAGTTGATTTTCAAAAAAAATGAATTCTCCACAAAACGTGTAGAAATATTCGACCGATCCAAATGGCCGTTGGCATGACAATTACAGGTCTCAACGCCTATTGATAGAGGTATCAATCATCGAAATCGGAGCACATTTGCAGATTTTTGATTTTCGTGGCTCAGAATTTGTGGGCTATAGTTCAGTTGATTTTCAAAAAAAATTAATTCTCCACAAAACGTGTGGAAATATTCGACCGATCCAAATGACCGGTGCCATGACAATCACAGGTCTCAACGCCTGTTGATAGAGGTATCAATCATCGAAATCGGAGCAAATTTGCAGATTTTTGATTTTCGTGGCTCAGAATTTGTGGGCTATAGTTCAGTTGATTTTCAAAAAAAATTAATTCTCCACAAAACGTGTGGAAATATTCGACCGATCCAAATGACCGGTGCCATGACAATCACAGGTCTCAACGCCTGTTGATAGAGGTATCAATCATCGAAATCGGAGCACATTTGCAGATTTTCGATTTTCGTGGCTCTGAATTTGTGGGCTATAGTTCAGTTCATTTTCAAAAAAAATGAATTCTCCACAAAACGTGTGGAAATATTCGACCGATCCAAATGACCGGTGCCATGACAATTACAGGTCTCAACGCCTGTTGATAGAGGTATCAATCATCGAAATCGGAGCAAATTTGCAGATTTTTGATTTTCGTGGCTCAGAATTTGTGGGCTATAGTTCAGTTGATTTTCAAAAAAAATTAATTCTCCACAAAACGTGTGGAAATATTCGACCGATCCAGATGACCGGTGCCATGACAATCACAGGTCTCAACGCCTGTTGATAGAGGTATCAATCATCGAAATCGGAGCACATTTGCAGATTTTCGATTTTCGTGGCTCTTAATTTGTGGGCTATAGTTCAGTTGATTTTCAAAAAAAATTAATTCTCCACAAAACGTGTGGAAATATTCGACCGATCCAAATGACCGGTGCCATGACAATCACAGGTCTCAACGCCTGTTGATAGAGGTATCAATCATCGAAATCGGAGCACATTTGCAGATTTTCGATTTTCGTTGCTCAGAATTTGTGGGCTATAGTTCAGTTGATTTTCAAAAAAAATTAATTCTCCACAAAACGTGTGGAAATATTCGACCGATCCAAATGGCCGGTGCCATGACAATCACAGGTCTCAACGCCTGTTGATAGAGGTATCAATCATCGAAATCGGAGCACATTTGCAGATTTTCGATTTTCGTGGCTCTTAATTTGTGGGCTATAGTTCAGTTGATTTTCAAAAAAAATGAATTCTCCATAAAACGTGTAGAAATATTCGACCGATCCAAATGGCCGTTGGCATGACAATTAGAGGTCTCAACGCCTATTGATAGAGGTATCAATCATCGAAATCGGAGCACATTTGCAGATTTTTGATTTTCGTGGCTCTGAATTTGTGGGCTATAGTTCAGTTGATTTTCAAAAAAAATTAATTCTCCACAAAACGTGTGGAAATATTCGACCGATCCAAATGGCCGGTGCCATGACAATCACAGGTCTCAACGCCTGTTGATAGAGGTATCAATCATCGAAATCGGAGCACATTTGCAGATTTTCGATTTTCGTGGCTCTGAATTTGTGGGCTATAGTTCAGTTGATTTTAAAAAAAAATGAATTCTCCACAAAACGTGTAGAAATATTCGACCGATCCAAATGGCCGTTGGCATGACAATTACAGGTCTCAACGCCTATTGATAGAGGTATCAATCATCGAAATCGGAGCACATTTGCAGATTTTTGATTTTCGTGGCTCAGAATTTGTGGGCTATAGTTCAGTTGATTTTCAAAAAAAATTAATTCTCCACAAAACGTGTGGAAATATTCGACCGATCCAAATGACCGGTGCCATGACAATCACAGGTCTCAACGCCTGTTGATAGAGGTATCAATCATCGAAATCGGAGCAAATTTGCAGATTTTTGATTTTCGTGGCTCAGAATTTGTGGGCTATAGTTCAGTTGATTTTCAAAAAAAATTAATTCTCCACAAAACGTGTGGAAATATTCGACCGATCCAAATGACCGGTGCCATGACAATCACAGGTCTCAACGCCTGTTGATAGAGGTATCAATCATCGAAATCGGAGCACATTTGCAGATTTTTGATTTTCGTGGCTCAGAATTTGTGGGCTATAGTTCAGTTGATTTTCAAAAAAATGAATTCTCCACAAAACGTGTGGAAATATTCGACCGATCCAAATGGCCGGTGCCATGACAATTACAGGTCTCAACGCCTGTTGATAGAGGTATCAATCATCGAAATCGGAGCACATTTGCAGATTTTCGATTTTCGTGGCTCTGAATTTGTGGGCTATAGTTCAGTTCATTTTCAAAAAAAATGAATTCTCCACAAAACGTGTGGAAATATTCGACCGATCCAAATGACCGGTGCCATGACAATTACAGGTCTCAACGCCTGTTGATAGAGGTATCAATCATCGAAATCGGAGCAAATTTGCAGATTTTTGATTTTCGTGGCTCAGAATTTGTGGGCTATAGTTCAGTTGATTTTCAAAAAAAATTAATTCTCCACAAAACGTGTGGAAATATTCGACCGATCCAGATGACCGGTGCCATGACAATCACAGGTCTCAACGCCTGTTGATAGAGGTATCAATCATCGAAATCGGAGCACATTTGCAGATTTTTGATTTTCGTGGCTCAGATTTTGTGGGCTATAGTTCAGTTGATTTTCAAAAAAAAATTAATTCTCCACAAAACGTGTGGAAATATTCGACCGATCCAAATGGCCGGTGCCATGACAATCACAGGTCTCAACGCCTGTTGATAGAGGTATCAATCATCGAAATCGGAGCAAATTTGCAGATTTTTGATTTTCGTGGCTCAGAATTTGTGGGCTATAGTTCAGTTGATTTTCAAAAAAAATTAATTCTCCACAAAACGTGTGGAAATATTCGACCGATCCAAATGGCCGGTGCCATGACAATTACAGGTCTCAACGCCTGTTGATAGAGGTATCAATCATCGAAATCGGAGCACATTTGCAGATTTTCGATTTTCGTGGCTCTGAATTTGTGGGCTATAGTTCAGTTCATTTTCAAAAAAAATGAATTCTCCACAAAACGTGTGGAAATATTCGACCGATCCAAATGACCGGTGCCATGATAATTACAGGTCTCAACGCCTGTTGATAGAGGTATCAATCATCGAAATCGGAGAACATTTGCAGATTTTTGATTTTCGTGGCTCAGAATTTGTGGGCTATAGTTCAGTTGATTTTCTAAAAAAATTAATTCTCCACAAAACGTGTGGAAATATTCGACCGATCCAGATGACCGGTGCCATGACAATCACAGGTCTCAACGCCTGTTGATAGAGGTATCAATCATCGAAATCGGAGCAAATTTGCAGATTTTTGATTTTCGTGGCTCAGATTTTGTGGGCTATAGTTCAGTTGATTTTCAAAAAAAAATTAATTCTCCACAAAACGTGTGGAAATATTCGACCGATCCAAATGGCCGGTGCCATGACAATCACAGGTCTCAACGCCTGTTGATAGAGGTATCAATCATCGAAATCGGAGCACATTTGCAGATTTTTGATTTTCGTGGCTCAGAATTTGTGGGCTATAGTTCAGTTGATTTTCAAAAAAAATTAATTCTCCACAAAACGTGTGGAAATATTCGACCGATCCAAATGGCCGGTGCCATGACAATCACAGGTCTCAACGCCTGTTGATAGAGGTATCAATCATCGAAATCGGAGCACATTTGCAGATTTTCGATTTTCGTGGCTCTGAATTTGTGGGCTATAGTTCAGTTGATTTTCAAAAAAAAATTAATTCTCCACAAAACGTGTGGAAATATTCGACCGATCCAAATGGCCGGTGCCATGACAATCACAGGTCTCAACGCCTGTTGATAGAGGTATCAATCATCGAAATCGGAGCACATTTGCAGATTTTCGATTTTCGTGGCTCTGAATTTGTGGGCTATAGTTCAGTTGATTTTCAAAAAAAATGAATTCTCCACAAAACGTGTGGAAATATTCGATCGATCCAAATGGCCGGTGCCATGACAATTGCAGGTCTCAACGCCTGTTGATAGAGGTATCAATCATCGAAATCGGAGCAAATTTGCAGATTTTTGATTTTCGTGGCTCAGAATTTGTGGGCTATAGTTCAGTTGATTTTCAAAAAAAATTAATTCTCCACAAAACGTGTGGAAATATTCGACCGATCCAAATGGCCGGTGCCATGACAATCACAGGTCTCAACGCCTGTTGATAGAGGTATCAATCATCGAAATCGGAGCACATTTGCAGATTTTTGATTTTCGTGGCTCAGAATTTGTGGGCTATAGTTCAGTTGATTTTCAAAAAAAATTAATTCTCCACAAAACGTGTGGAAATATTCGACCGATCCAAATGGCCGGTTCCATGACAATCACAGGTCTCAACGCCTGTTGATAGAGGTATCAATCATCGAAATCGGAGCACATTTGCAGATTTTTGATTTTCGTGGCTCAGAATTTGTGGGCTATAGTTCAGTTGATTTTCAAAAAAAAATGAATTCTCCACAAAACGTGTGGAAATATTCGATCGATCCAAATGGCCGTTGGCATGACAATTGCAGGTCTCAACGCCTGTTGATAGAGGTATCAATCATCGAAATCGGAGCAAATTTGCAGATTTTTGATTTTCGTGGCTCAGAATTTGTGGGCTATAGTTCAGTTGATTTTCAAAAAAAATTAATTCTCCACAAAACGTGTGGAAATATTCGACCGATCCAAATGGCCGGTGCCATGACAATTACAGGTCTCAACGCCTGTTGATAGAGGTATCAATCATCGAAATCGGAGCACATTTGCAGATTTTTGATTTTCGTGGCTCAGAATTTGTGGGCTATAGTTCAGTTGATTTTCAAAAAAAATTAATTCTCCACAAAACGTGTGGAAATATTCGACCGATCCAAATGGCCGGTGCCATGACAATCACAGGTCTCAACGCCTGTTGATAGAGGTATCAATCATCGAAATCGGAGCACAATTGCAGATTTTTGATTTTCGTGGCTCAGAATTTGTGGGCTATAGTTCAGTTGATTTTCAAAAAAAATTAATTCTCCACAAAACGTGTGGAAATATTCGACCGATCCAAATGACCGGTGCCATGACAATCACAGGTCTCAACGCCTGTTGATAGAGGTATCAATCATCGAAATCGGAGCAACTTTGCAGATTTTTGATTTTCGTGGCTCAGAATTTGTGGGCTATAGTTCAGTTGATTTTCAAAAAAAATTAATTCTCCACAAAACGTGTGGAAATATTCGACCGATCCAAATGACCGGTGCCATGACAATCACAGGTCTCAACGCCTGTTGATAGAGGTATCAATCATCGAAATCGGAGCACATTTGCAGATTTTTGATTTTCGTGGCTCTTAATTTGTGGGCTATAGTTCAGTTGATTTTCAAAAAAAATGAATTCTCCACAAAACGTGTGGAAATATTCGACCGATCCAAATGACCGGTGCCATGATAATTACAGGTCTCAACGCCTGTTGATAGAGGTATCAATCATCGAAATCGGAGCACATTTGCAGATTTTCGATTTTCGTGGCTCTGAATTTGTGGGCTATAGTTCAGTTGATTTTCAAAAAAAATTAATTCTCCACAAAACGTGTGGAAATATTCGACCGATCCAAATGGCCGGTTCCATGACAATCACAGGTCTCAACGCCTGTTGATAGAGGTATCAATCATCGAAATCGGAGCACATTTGCAGATTTTTGATTTTCGTGGCTCAGAATTTGTGGGCTATAGTTCAGTTGATTTTCAAAAAAAATTAATTCTCCACAAAACGTGTGGAAATATTCGACCGATCCAAATGGCCGGTTCCATGACAATCACAGGTCTCAACGCCTGTTGATCAATCATCGAAATCGGAGCACATTTGCAGATTTTTGATTTTCGTGGCTCAGAATTTGTGGGCTATAGTTCAGTTGATTTTCAAAAAAAATTAATTCTCCACAAAACGTGTGGAAATATTCGACCGATCCAAATGGCCGGTGCCATGACAATTACAGGTCTCAACGCCTGTTGATAGAGGTATCAATCATCGAAATCGGAGCACATTTGCAGATTTTTGATTTTCGTGGCTCAGAATTTGTGGGCTATAGTTCAGTTGATTTTCAAAAAAAATTAATTCTCCACAAAACGTGTGGAAATATTCGACCGATCCAAATGGCCGGTGCCATGACAATCACAGGTCTCAACGCCTGTTGATAGAGGTATCAATCATCGAAATCGGAGCACATTTGCAGATTTTCGATTTTCGTGGCTCTGAATTTGTGGGCTATAGTTCAGTTGATTTTCAAAAAAAATTAATTCTCCACAAAACGTGTGGAAATATTCGACCGATCCAAATGGCCGGTTCCATGACAATCACAGGTCTCAACGCCTGTTGATAGAGGTATCAATCATCGAAATCGGAGCACATTTACAGATTTTTGATTTTCGTGGCTCAGAATTTGTGGGCTATAGTTCAGTTGATTTTCAAAAAAAATTAATTCTCCACAAAACGTGTGGAAATATTCGACCGATCCAAATGACCGGTGCCATGATAATTACAGGTCTCAACGCCTGTTGATAGAGGTATCAATCATCGAAATCGGAGCACATTTGCAGATTTTCGATTTTCGTGGCTCTGAATTTGTGGGCTATAGTTCAGTTGATTTTCAAAAAAAATGAATTCTCCACAAAACGTGTGGAAATATTCGACCGATCCAAATGGCCGGTTCCATGACAATCACAGGTCTCAACGCCTGTTGATAGAGGTATCAATCATCGAAATCGGAGCACATTTGCAGATTTTTGATTTTCGTGGCTCAGAATTTGTGGGCTATAGTTCAGTTGATTTTCAAAAAAAATTAATTCTCCACAAAACGTGTGGAAATATTCGACCGATCCAAATGGCCGGTTCCATGACAATCACAGGTCTCAACGCCTGTTGATAGAGGTATCAATCATCGAAATCGGAGCACATTTGCAGATTTTTGATTTTCGTGGCTCAGAATTTGTGGGCTATAGTTCAGTTGATTTTCAAAAAAAATTAATTCTCCACAAAACGTGTGGAAATATTCGACCGATCCAAATGGCCGGTGCCATGACAATTACAGGTCTCAACGCCTGTTGATAGAGGTATCAATCATCGAAATCGGAGCACATTTGCAGATTTTTGATTTTCGTGGCTCAGAATTTGTGGGCTATAGTTCAGTTGATTTTCAAAAAAAATTAATTCTCCACAAAACGTGTGGAAATATTCGACCGATCCAAATGGCCGGTGCCATGACAATCACAGGTCTCAACGCCTGTTGATAGAGGTATCAATCATCGAAATCGGAGCACATTTGCAGATTTTTGATTTTCGTGGCTCAGAATTTGTGGGCTATAGTTCAGTTGATTTTCAAAAAAAATTAATTCTCCACAAAACGTGTGGAAATATTCGACCGATCCAAATGGCCGGTGCCATGACAATCACAGGTCTCAACGCCTGTTGATAGAGGTATCAATCATCGAAATCGGAGCAACTTTGCAGATTTTTGATTTTCGTGGCTCAGAATTTGTGGGCTATAGTTCAGTTGATTTTCAAAAAAAATTAATTCTCCACAAAACGTGTGGAAATATTCGACCGATCCAAATGACCGGTGCCATGACAATCACAGGTCTCAACGCCTGTTGATAGAGGTATCAATCATCGAAATCGGAGCACATTTGCAGATTTTTGATTTTCGTGGCTCAGAATTTGTGGGCTATAGTTCAGTTGATTTTCAAAAAAAATTAATTCTCCACAAAACGTGTGGAAATATTCGACCGATCCAAATGGCCGGTTCCATGACAATCACAGGTCTCAACGCCTGTTGATAGAGGTATCAATCATCGAAATCGGAGCACATTTGCAGATTTTTGATTTTCGTGGCTCAGAATTTGTGGGCTATAGTTCAGTTGATTTTCAAAAAAAATGAATTCTCCACAAAACGTGTGGAAATATTCGATCGATCCAAATGGCCGGTGCCATGACAATTGCAGGTCTCAACGCCTGTTGATAGAGGTATCAATCATCGAAATCGGAGCAAATTTGCAGATTTTTGATTTTCGTGGCTCAGAATTTGTGGGCTATAGTTCAGTTGATTTTCAAAAAAAATTAATTCTCCACAAAACGTGTGGAAATATTCGACCGATCCAAATGGCCGGTGCCATGACAATTACAGGTCTCAACGCCTGTTGATAGAGGTATCAATCATCGAAATCGGAGCACATTTGCAGATTTTTGATTTTCGTGGCTCAGAATTTGTGGGCTATAGTTCAGTTGATTTTCAAAAAAAATTAATTCTCCACAAAACGTGTGGAAATATTCGACCGATCCAAATGGCCGGTGCCATGACAATCACAGGTCTCAACGCCTGTTGATAGAGGTATCAATCATCGAAATCGGAGCACATTTGCAGATTTTTGATTTTCGTGGCTCAGAATTTGTGGGCTATAGTTCAGTTGATTTTCAAAAAAAATTAATTCTCCACAAAACGTGTGGAAATATTCGACCGATCCAAATGACCGGTGCCATGACAATCACAGGTCTCAACGCCTGTTGATAGAGGTATCAATCATCGAAATCGGAGCAACTTTGCAGATTTTTGATTTTCGTGGCTCAGAATTTGTGGGCTATAGTTCAGTTGATTTTCAAAAAAAATTAATTCTCCACAAAACGTGTGGAAATATTCGACCGATCCAAATGGCCGGTGCCATGACAATCACAGGTCTCAACGCCTGTTGATAGAGGTATCAATCATCGAAATCGGAGCACATTTGCAGATTTTTGATTTTCGTGGCTCAGAATTTGTGGGCTATAGTTCAGTTGATTTTCAAAAAAAATTAATTCTCCACAAAACGTGTGGAAATATTCGACCGATCCAAATGACCGGTGCCATGATAATTACAGGTCTCAACGCCTGTTGATAGAGGTATCAATCATCGAAATCGGAGCACATTTGCAGATTTTTGATTTTCGTGGCTCAGAATTTGTGGGCTATAGTTCAGTTGATTTTCAAAAAAAATTAATTCTCCACAAAACGTGTGGAAATATTCGACCGATCCAAATGACCGGTGCCATGACAATCACAGGTCTCAACGCCTGTTGATAGAGGTATCAATCATCGAAATCGGAGCACATTTGCAGATTTTGGATTTTCGTGGCTCAGATTTTGTGGGCTATAGTTCAGTTGATTTTCAAAAAAATTAATTCTCCACAAAACGTGTGGAAATATTCGACCGATCCAAATGACCGGTGCCATGACAATCACAGGTCTCAACGCCTGTTGATAGAGGTATCAATCATCGAAATCGGAGCAATTTTGCAGATTTTAGATTTTCGTGGCTCTGAATTTGTGGGCTATAGTTCAGTTGATTTTCAAAAAAAATGAATTCTCCACAAAACGTGTGGAAATATTCGACCGATCCAAATGGCCGGTGCCATGACAATTACAGGTCTCAACGCCTGTTGATAGAGGTATCAATCATCGAAATCGGAGCACATTTGCAGATTTTTGATTTTCGTGGCTCAGAATTTGTGGGCTATAGTTCAGTTGATTTTCAAAAAAAATTAATTCTCCACAAAACGTGTGGAAATATTCGACCGATCCAAATGGCCGGTGCCATGACAATCACAGGTCTCAACGCCTATTGATAGAGGTATCAATCATCGAAATCGGAGCACATTTGCAGATTTTTGATTTTCGTGGCTCAGAATTTGTGGGCTATAGTTCAGTTGATTTTCAAAAAAAATTAATTCTCCACAAAACGTGTGGAAATATTCGACCGATCCAAATGGCCGGTTCCATGACAATCACAGGTCTCAACGCCTGTTGATAGAGGTATCAATCATCGAAATCGGAGCACATTTGCAGATTTTTGATTTTCGTGGCTCAGAATTTGTGGGCTATAGTTCAGTTGATTTTCAAAAAAAATGAATTCTCCACAAAACGTGTGGAAATATTCGATCGATCCAAATGGCCGGTGCCATGACAATTGCAGGTCTCAACGCCTGTTGATAGAGGTATCAATCATCGAAATCGGAGCAAATTTGCAGATTTTTGATTTTCGTGGCTCAGAATTTGTGGGCTATAGTTCAGTTGATTTTCAAAAAAAATTAATTCTCCACAAAACGTGTGGAAATATTCGACCGATCCAAATGGCCGGTGCCATGACAATTACAGGTCTCAACGCCTGTTGATAGAGGTATCAATCATCGAAATCGGAGCACATTTGCAGATTTTTGATTTTCGTGGCTCAGAATTTGTGGGCTATAGTTCAGTTGATTTTCAAAAAAAATTAATTCTCCACAAAACGTGTGGAAATATTCGACCGATCCAAATGGCCGGTGCCATGACAATCACAGGTCTCAACGCCTGTTGATAGAGGTATCAATCATCGAAATCGGAGCACATTTGCAGATTTTTGATTTTCGTGGCTCAGAATTTGTGGGCTATAGTTCAGTTGATTTTCAAAAAAAATTAATTCTCCACAAAACGTGTGGAAATATTCGACCGATCCAAATGACCGGTGCCATGACAATCACAGGTCTCAACGCCTGTTGATAGAGGTATCAATCATCGAAATCGGAGCAACTTTGCAGATTTTTGATTTTCGTGGCTCAGAATTTGTGGGCTATAGTTCAGTTGATTTTCAAAAAAAATTAATTCTCCACAAAACGTGTGGAAATATTCGACCGATCCAAATGGCCGGTGCCATGACAATCACAGGTCTCAACGCCTGTTGATAGAGGTATCAATCATCGAAATCGGAGCACATTTGCAGATTTTTGATTTTCGTGGCTCAGAATTTGTGGGCTATAGTTCAGTTGATTTTCAAAAAAAATTAATTCTCCACAAAACGTGTGGAAATATTCGACCGATCCAAATGACCGGTGCCATGATAATTACAGGTCTCAACGCCTGTTGATAGAGGTATCAATCATCGAAATCGGAGCACATTTGCAGATTTTTGATTTTCGTGGCTCAGAATTTGTGGGCTATAGTTCAGTTGATTTTCAAAAAAAATTAATTCTCCACAAAACGTGTGGAAATATTCGACCGATCCAAATGACCGGTGCCATGACAATCACAGGTCTCAACGCCTGTTGATAGAGGTATCAATCATCGAAATCGGAGCACATTTGCAGATTTTGGATTTTCGTGGCTCAGATTTTGTGGGCTATAGTTCAGTTGATTTTCAAAAAAATTAATTCTCCACAAAACGTGTGGAAATATTCGACCGATCCAAATGACCGGTGCCATGACAATCACAGGTCTCAACGCCTGTTGATAGAGGTATCAATCATCGAAATCGGAGCAATTTTGCAGATTTTAGATTTTCGTGGCTCTGAATTTGTGGGCTATAGTTCAGTTGATTTTCAAAAAAAATGAATTCTCCACAAAACGTGTGGAAATATTCGACCGATCCAAATGGCCGGTGCCATGACAATTACAGGTCTCAACGCCTGTTGATAGAGGTATCAATCATCGAAATCGGAGCACATTTGCAGATTTTTGATTTTCGTGGCTCAGAATTTGTGGGCTATAGTTCAGTTGATTTTCAAAAAAAATTAATTCTCCACAAAACGTGTGGAAATATTCGACCGATCCAAATGGCCGGTGCCATGACAATCACAGGTCTCAACGCCTATTGATAGAGGTATCAATCATCGAAATCGGAGCACATTTGCAGATTTTTGATTTTCGTGGCTCAGAATTTGTGGGCTATAGTTCAGTTGATTTTCAAAAAAAATTAATTCTCCACAAAACGTGTGGAAATATTCGACCGATCCAAATGACCGGTGCCATGACAATCACAGGTCTCAACGCCTGTTGATAGAGGTATCAATCATCGAAATCGGAGCAACTTTGCAGATTTTTGATTTTCGTGGCTCAGAATTTGTGGGCTATAGTTCAGTTGATTTTCAAAAAAAATTAATTCTCCACAAAACGTGTGGAAATATTCGACCGATCCAAATGGTCGGTGCCATGACAATTACAGGTCTCAACGCCTGTTGATAGAGGTATCAATCATCGAAATCGGAGCACATTTGCAGATTTTTGATTTTCGTGGCTCAGAATTTGTGGGCTATAGTTCAGTTGATTTTCAAAAAAAATTAATTCTCCACAAAACGTGTGGAAATATTCGACCGATCCAAATGACCGGTGCCATGACAATCACAGGTCTCAACGCCTATTGATAGAGGTATCAATCATCGAAATCGGAGCACATTTGCAGATTTTTGATTTTCGTGGCTCAGAATTTGTGGGCTATAGTTCAGTTGATTTTCAAAAAAAATTAATTCTCCACAAAACGTGTGGAAATATTCGACCGATCCAAATGACCGGTGCCATGACAATCACAGGTCTCAACGCCTGTTGATAGAGGTATCAATCATCGAAATCGGAGCACATTTGCAGATTTTGGATTTTCGTGGCTCAGATTTTGTGGGCTATAGTTCAGTTGATTTTCAAAAAAATTAATTCTCCACAAAACGTGTGGAAATATTCGACCGATCCAAATGACCGGTGCCATGACAATCACAGGTCTCAACGCCTGTTGATAGAGGTATCAATCATCGAAATCGGAGCAATTTTGCAGATTTTAGATTTTCGTGGCTCTGAATTTGTGGGCTATAGTTCAGTTGATTTTCAAAAAAAATGAATTCTCCACAAAACGTGTGGAAATATTCGACCGATCCAAATGGCCGGTGCCATGACAATCACAGGTCTCAACGCCTATTGATAGAGGTATCAATCATCGAAATCGGAGCACATTTGCAGATTTTTGATTTTCGTGGCTCAGAATTTGTGGGCTATAGTTCAGTTGATTTTCAAAAAAAATTAATTCTCCACAAAACGTGTGGAAATATTCGACCGATCCAAATGACCGGTGCCATGACAATCACAGGTCTCAACGCCTGTTGATAGAGGTATCAATCATCGAAATCGGAGCACATTTGCAGATTTTTGATTTTCGTGGCTCAGAATTTGTGGGCTATAGTTCAGTTGATTTTCAAAAAAAATTAATTCTCCACAAAACGTGTGGAAATATTCGACCGATCCAAATGACCGGTGCCATGACAATCACAGGTCTCAACGCCTGTTGATAGAGGTATCAATCATCGAAATCGGAGCAACTTTGCAGATTTTTGATTTTCGTGGCTCAGAATTTGTGGGCTATAGTTCAGTTGATTTTCAAAAAAAATTAATTCTCCACAAAACGTGTGGAAATATTCGACCGATCCAAATGGCCGGTGCCATGACAATTACAGGTCTCAACGCCTGTTGATAGAGGTATCAATCATCGAAATCGGAGCACATTTGCAGATTTTTGATTTTCGTGGCTCAGAATTTGTGGGCTATAGTTCAGTTGATTTTCAAAAATAATTAATTCTCCACAAAACGTGTGGAAATATTCGACCGATCCAAATGGCCGGTGCCATGACAATCACAGGTCTCAACGCCTGTTGATAGAGGTATCAATCATCGAAATCGGAGCACATTTGCAGATTTTTGATTTTCGTCGCTCAGAATTTGTGGGCTATAGTTCAGTTGATTTTCAAAAAAAATTAATTCTCCACAAAACGTGTGGAAATATTCGACCGATCCAAATGGCCGGTGCCATGACAATCACAGGTCTCAACGCCTGTTGATAGAGGTATCAATCATCGAAATCGGAGCACATTTGCAGATTTTTGATTTTCGTGGCTCAGAATTTGTGGGCTATAGTTCAGTTGATTTTCAAAAAAAATTAATTCTCCACAAAACGTGTGGAAATATTCGACCGATCCAAATGACCGGTGCCATGACAATCACAGGTCTCAACGCCTGTTGATAGAGGTATCAATCATCGAAATCGGAGCAACTTTGCAGATTTTTGATTTTCGTGGCTCAGATTTTGTGGGCTATAGTTCAGTTGATTTTCAAAAAAAATTAATTCTCCACAAAACGTGTGGAAATATTCGACCGATCCAAATGGCCGGTGCCATGACAATCACAGGTCTCAACGCCTGTTGATAGAGGTATCAATCATCGAAATCGGAGCACATTTGCAGATTTTTGATTTTCGTGGCTCAGAATTTGTGGGCTATAGTTCAGTTGATTTTCAAAAATAATTAATTCTCCACAAAACGTGTGGAAATATTCGACCGATCCAAATGGCC
The DNA here is from genome assembly GCA_963556165.1 of Tipula helvola. NCBI lineage: Eukaryota > Metazoa > Arthropoda > Insecta > Diptera > Tipulidae > Tipula > Tipula helvola. Next base: position 316,093,832 of record OY744481.1, read on the forward strand.
GGTGCCATGACAATCACAGGTCTCAACGCCTGTTGATAGAGGTATCAATCATCGAAATCGGAGCACATTTGCAGATTTTTGATTTTCGTCGCTCAGAATTTGTGGGCTATAGTTCAGTTGATTTTCAAAAAAAATTAATTCTCCACAAAACGTGTGGAAATATTCGACCGATCCAAATGGCCGGTGCCATGACAATCACAGGTCTCAACGCCTGTTGATAGAGGTATCAATCATCGAAATCGGAGCACATTTGCAGATTTTTGATTTTCGTGGCTCAGAATTTGTGGGCTATAGTTCAGTTGATTTTCAAAAAAAATTAATTCTCCACAAAACGTGTGGAAATATTCGACCGATCCAAATGGCCGGTGCCATGACAATTACAGGTCTCAACGCCTGTTGATAGAGGTATCAATCATCGAAATCGGAGCACATTTGCAGATTTTTGATTTTCGTGGCTCAGAATTTGTGGGCTATAGTTCAGTTGATTTTCAAAAAAAATTAATTCTCCACAAAACGTGTGGAAATATTCGACCGATCCAAATGGCCGGTGCCATGACAATCACAGGTCTCAACGCCTATTGATAGAGGTATCAATCATCGAAATCGGAGCACATTTGCAGATTTTTGATTTTCGTGGCTCAGAATTTGTGGGCTATAGTTCAGTTGATTTTCAAAAAAAATTAATTCTCCACAAAACGTGTGGAAATATTCGACCGATCCAAATGACCGGTGCCATGACAATCACAGGTCTCAACGCCTGTTGATAGAGGTATCAATCATCGAAATCGGAGCAACTTTGCAGATTTTTGATTTTCGTGGCTCAGAATTTGTGGGCTATAGTTCAGTTGATTTTCAAAAAAAATTAATTCTCCACAAAACGTGTGGAAATATTCGACCGATCCAAATGGTCGGTGCCATGACAATTACAGGTCTCAACGCCTGTTGATAGAGGTATCAATCATCGAAATCGGAGCACATTTGCAGATTTTTGATTTTCGTGGCTCAGAATTTGTGGGCTATAGTTCAGTTGATTTTCAAAAAAAATTAATTCTCCACAAAACGTGTGGAAATATTCGACCGATCCAAATGACCGGTGCCATGACAATCACAGGTCTCAACGCCTATTGATAGAGGTATCAATCATCGAAATCGGAGCACATTTGCAGATTTTTGATTTTCGTGGCTCAGAATTTGTGGGCTATAGTTCAGTTGATTTTCAAAAAAAATTAATTCTCCACAAAACGTGTGGAAATATTCGACCGATCCAAATGACCGGTGCCATGACAATCACAGGTCTCAACGCCTGTTGATAGAGGTATCAATCATCGAAATCGGAGCACATTTGCAGATTTTGGATTTTCGTGGCTCAGATTTTGTGGGCTATAGTTCAGTTGATTTTCAAAAAAATTAATTCTCCACAAAACGTGTGGAAATATTCGACCGATCCAAATGACCGGTGCCATGACAATCACAGGTCTCAACGCCTGTTGATAGAGGTATCAATCATCGAAATCGGAGCAATTTTGCAGATTTTAGATTTTCGTGGCTCTGAATTTGTGGGCTATAGTTCAGTTGATTTTCAAAAAAAATGAATTCTCCACAAAACGTGTGGAAATATTCGACCGATCCAAATGGCCGGTGGCATGACAATCACAGGTCTCAACGCCTATTGATAGAGGTATCAATCATCGAAATCGGAGCACATTTGCAGATTTTTGATTTTCGTGGCTCAGAATTTGTGGGCTATAGTTCAGTTGATTTTCAAAAAAAATTAATTCTCCACAAAACGTGTGGAAATATTCGACCGATCCAAATGACCGGTGCCATGACAATCACAGGTCTCAACGCCTGTTGATAGAGGTATCAATCATCGAAATCGGAGCACATTTGCAGATTTTTGATTTTCGTGGCTCAGAATTTGTGGGCTATAGTTCAGTTGATTTTCAAAAAAAATTAATTCTCCACAAAACGTGTGGAAATATTCGACCGATCCAAATGACCGGTGCCATGACAATCACAGGTCTCAACGCCTGTTGATAGAGGTATCAATCATCGAAATCGGAGCACATTTGCAGATTTTTGATTTTCGTCGCTCAGAATTTGTGGGCTATAGTTCAGTTGATTTTCAAAAAAAATTAATTCTCCACAAAACGTGTGGAAATATTCGACCGATCCAAATGGCCGGTGCCATGACAATCACAGGTCTCAACGCCTGTTGATAGAGGTATCAATCATCGAAATCGGAGCACATTTGCAGATTTTTGATTTTCGTGGCTCAGAATTTGTGGGCTATAGTTCAGTTGATTTTCAAAAAAAATTAATTCTCCACAAAACGTGTGGAAATATTCGACCGATCCAAATGACCGGTGCCATGACAATCACAGGTCTCAACGCCTGTTGATAGAGGTATCAATCATCGAAATCGGAGCAACTTTGCAGATTTTTGATTTTCGTGGCTCAGATTTAGTGGGCTATAGTTCAGTTGATTTTCAAAAAAAAATTAATTCTCCACAAAACGTGTGGAAATATTCGACCGATCCAAATGGCCGGTGCCATGACAATCACAGGTCTCAACGCCTGTTGATAGAGGTATCAATCATCGAAATCGGAGCACATTTGCAGATTTTTGATTTTCGTGGCTCAGAATTTGTGGGCTATAGTTCAGTTGATTTTCAAAAAAAATTAATTCTCCACAAAACGTGTGGAAATATTCGACCGATCCAAATGGCCGGTGCCATGACAATCACAGGTCTCAACGCCTGTTGATAGAGGTATCAATCATCGAAATCGGAGCACATTTGCAGATTTTTGATTTTCGTGGCTCAGAATTTGTGGGCTATAGTTCAGTTGATTTTCAAAAAAAATTAATTCTCCACAAAACGTGTGGAAATATTCGACCGATCCAAATGACCGGTGCCATGACAATCACAGGTCTCAACGCCTGTTGATAGAGGTATCAATCATCGAAATCGGAGCAACTTTGCAGATTTTTGATTTTCGTGGCTCAGATTTTGTGGGCTATAGTTCAGTTGATTTTCAAAAAAAAATTAATTCTCCACAAAACGTGTGGAAATATTCGACCGATCCAAATGGCCGGTGCCATGACAATCACAGGTCTCAACGCCTGTTGATAGAGGTATCAATCATCGAAATCGGAGCACATTTGCAGATTTTTGATTTTCGTGACTCAGAATTTGTGGGTTATAGTTCAGTTGATTTTCAAAAAAAATTAATTCTCCACAAAACGTGTGGAAATATTCGACCGATCCAAATGGCCGGTGCCATGACAATCACAGGTCTCAACGCCTGTTGATAGAGGTATCAATCATCGAAATCGGAGCACATTTGCAGATTTTAGATTTTCGTGGCTCTGAATTTGTGGGCTATAGTTCAGTTGATTTTCAAAAAAAATTAATTCTCCACAAAACGTGTGGAAATATTCGACCGATCCAAATGGCCGGTGCCATGACAATTACAGGTCTCAACGCCTGTTGATAGAGGTATCAATCATCGAAATCGAAGCACATTTGCAGATTTTTGATTTTCGTGGCTCAGAATTTGTGGGCTATAGTTCAGTTGATTTTCAAAAAAAATTAATTCTCCACAAAACGTGTGGAAATATTCGACCGATCCAAATGGCCGGTGCCATGACAATCACAGGTCTCAACGCCTATTGATAGAGGTATCAATCATCGAAATCGGAGCACATTTGCAGATTTTTGATTTTCGTGGCTCAGAATTTGTGGGCTATAGTTCAGTTGATTTTCAAAAAAAATTAATTCTCCACAAAACGTGTGGAAATATTCGACCGATCCAAATGACCGGTGCCATGACAATCACAGGTCTCAACGCCTGTTGATAGAGGTATCAATCATCGAAATCGGAGCACATTTGCAGATTTTAGATTTTCGTGGCTCTGAATTTGTGGGCTATAGTTCAGTTGATTTTCAAAAAAAATTAATTCTCCACAAAACGTGTGGAAATATTCGACCGATCCAAATGGCCGGTGCCATGACAATTACAGGTCTCAACGCCTGTTGATAGAGGTATCAATCATCGAAATCGGAGCACATTTGCAGATTTTTGATTTTCGTGGCTCAGAATTTGTGGGCTATAGTTCAGTTGATTTTCAAAAAAAATTAATTCTCCACAAAACGTGTGGAAATATTCGACCGATCCAAATGGCCGGTGCCATGACAATCACAGGTCTCAACGCCTATTGATAGAGGTATCAATCATCGAAATCGGAGCACATTTGCAGATTTTTGATTTTCGTGGCTCAGAATTTGTGGGCTATAGTTCAGTTGATTTTCAAAAAAAATTAATTCTCCACAAAACGTGTGGAAATATTCGACCGATCCAAATGACCGGTGCCATGACAATCACAGGTCTCAACGCCTGTTGATAGAGGTATCAATCATCGAAATCGGAGCAACTTTGCAGATTTTTGATTTTCGTGGCTCAGAATTTGTGGGCTATAGTTCAGTTGATTTTCAAAAAAAATTAATTCTCCACAAAACGTGTGGAAATATTCGACCGATCCAAATGGCCGGTGCCATGACAATTACAGGTCTCAACGCCTGTTGATAGAGGTATCAATCATCGAAATCGGAGCACATTTGCAGATTTTTGATTTTCGTGGCTCAGAATTTGTGGGCTATAGTTCAGTTGATTTTCAAAAATAATTAATTCTCCACAAAACGTGTGGAAATATTCGACCGATCCAAATGGCCGGTGCCATGACAATCACAGGTCTCAACGCCTGTTGATAGAGGTATCAATCATCGAAATCGGAGCACATTTGCAGATTTTTGATTTTCGTGGCTCAGAATTTGTGGGCTATAGTTCAGTTGATTTTCAAAAAAAATTAATTCTCCACAAAACGTGTGGAAATATTCGACCGATCCAAATGGCCGGTGCCATGACAATCACAGGTCTCAACGCCTGTTGATAGAGGTATCAATCATCGAAATCGGAGCACATTTGCAGATTTTTGATTTTCGTGGCTCAGAATTTGTGGGCTATAGTTCAGTTGATTTTCAAAAAAAATTAATTCTCCACAAAACGTGTGGAAATATTCGACCGATCCAAATGGCCGGTGCCATGACAATCACAGGTCTCAACGCCTGTTGATAGAGGTATCAATCATCGAAATCGGAGCAACTTTGCAGATTTTTGATTTTCGTGGCTCAGATTTTGTGGGCTATAGTTCAGTTTATTTTCAAAAAAAATTAATTCTCCACAAAACGTGTGGAAATATTCGACCGATCCAAATGGCCGGTGCCATGACAATCACAGGTCTCAACGCCTGTTGATAGAGGTATCAATCATCGAAATCGGAGCACATTTGCAGATTTTTGATTTTCGTGGCTCAGAATTTGTGGGCTATAGTTCAGTTGATTTTCAAAAAAAATGAATTCTCCACAAAACGTGTGGAAATATTCGACCGATCCAAATGACCGGTGCCATGACAATCACAGGTCTCAACGCCTGTTGATAGAGGTATCAATCATCGAAATCGGAGCAACTTTGCAGATTTTTGATTTTCGTGGCTCAGATTTTGTGGGCTATAGTTCAGTTGATTTTCAAAAAAAAATTAATTCTCCACAAAACGTGTGGAAATATTCGACCGATCCAAATGACCGGTGCCATGACAATCACAGGTCTCAACGCCTGTTGATAGAGGTATCAATCATCGAAATCGGAGCAACTTTGCAGATTTTTGATTTTCGTGGCTCAGATTTTGTGGGCTATAGTTCAGTTGATTTTCAAAAAAAAATTAATTCTCCACAAAACGTGTGGAAATATTCGACCGATCCAAATGGCCGGTGCCATGACAATCACAGGTCTCAACGCCTGTTGATAGAGGTATCAATCATCGAAATCGGAGCACATTTGCAGATTTTGGATTTTCGTGGCTCTGAATTTGTGGGCTATAGTTCAGTTGATTTTCAAAAAAAATTAATTCTCCACAAAACGTGTGGAAATATTCGACCGATCCAAATGACCGGTGCCATGACAATCACAGGTCTCAACGCCTGTTGATAGAGGTATCAATCATCGAAATCGGAGCACATTTGCAGATTTTTGATTTTCGTGGCTCAGAATTTGTGGGCTATAGTTCAGTTGATTTTCAAAAAAAATGAATTCTCCACAAAACGTGTGGAAATATTCGACCGATCCAAATGACCGGTGCCATGACAATCACAGGTCTCAACGCCTGTTGATAGAGGTATCAATCATCGAAATCGGAGCAACTTTGCAGATTTTTGATTTTCGTGGCTCAGATTTTGTGGGCTATAGTTCAGTTGATTTTCAAAAAAAAATTAATTCTCCACAAAACGTGTGGAAATATTCGACCGATCCAAATGGCCGGTGCCATGACAATCACAGGTCTCAACGCCTGTTGATAGAGGTATCAATCATCGAAATCGGAGCACATTTGCAGATTTTTGATTTTCGTGACTCAGAATTTGTGGGCTATAGTTCAGTTGATTTTCAAAAAAAATTAATTCTCCACAAAACGTGTGGAAATATTCGACCGATCCAAATGGCCGGTGCCATGACAATCACAGGTCTCAACGCCTGTTGATAGAGGTATCAATCATCGAAATCGGAGCACATTTGCAGATTTTTGATTTTCGTGGCTCAGAATTTGTGGGCTATAGTTCAGTTGATTTTCAAAAAAAATTAATTCTCCACAAAACGTGTGGAAATATTCGACCGATCCAAATGACCGGTGCCATGACAATCACAGGTCTCAACGCCTGTTGATAGAGGTATCAATCATCGAAATCGGAGCACATTTGCAGATTTTTGATTTTCGTGGCTCAGATTTTGTGGGCTATAGTTCAGTTGATTTTCAAAAAAAATTAATTCTCCACAAAACGTGTGGAAATATTCGACCGATCCAAATGGCCGGTGCCATGACAATCACAGGTCTCAACGCCTGTTGATAGAGGTATCAATCATCGAAATCGGAGCACATTTGCAGATTTTTGATTTTCGTGGCTCAGAATTTGTGGGCTATAGTTCAGTTGATTTTCAAAAAAAATTAATTCTCCACAAAACGTGTGGAAATATTCGACCGATCCAAATGGCCGGTGCCATGACAATCACAGGTCTCAACGCCTGTTGATAGAGGTATCAATCATCGAAATCGGAGCAACTTTGCAGATTTTTGATTTTCGTGGCTCAGATTTTGTGGGCTATAGTTCAGTTGATTTTCAAAAAAAAATTAATTCTCCACAAAACGTGTGGAAATATTCGACCGATCCAAATGGCCGGTGCCATGACAATCACAGGTCTCAACGCCTGTTGATAGAGGTATCAATCATCGAAATCGGAGCACATTTGCAGATTTTGGATTTTCGTGGCTCTGAATTTGTGGGCTATAGTTCAGTTGATTTTCAAAAAAAATTAATTCTCCACAAAACGTGTGGAAATATTCGACCGATCCAAATGACCGGTGCCATGACAATCACAGGTCTCAACGCCTGTTGATAGAGGTATCAATCATCGAAATCGGAGCACATTTGCAGATTTTGGATTTTCGTGGCTCAGAATTTGTGGGCTATAGTTCAGTTGATTTTCAAAAAAAATTAATTCTCCACAAAACGTGTGGAAATATTCGACCGATCCAAATGGCCGGTGCCATGACAATTACAGGTCTCAACGCCTGTTGATAGAGGTATCAATCATCGAAATCGGAGCACATTTGCAGATTTTTGATTTTCGTGGCTCAGAATTTGTGGGCTATAGTTCAGTTGATTTTCAAAAAATATGAATTCTCCACAAAACGTGTGGAAATATTCGACCGATCTAGATGGCCGGTGCCATGACAATCACAGGTCTCAACGCCTGTTGATAGAGGTATCAATCATCGAAATCGGAGCACATTTGCAGATTTTTGATTTTCGTGGCTCAGAATTTGTGGGCTATAGTTCAGTTGATTTTCAAAAAAAATTAATTCTCCACAAAACGTGTGGAAATATTCGACCGATCCAAATGGCCGGTGCCATGACAATTACAGGTCTCAACGCCTATTGATAGAGGTATCGATCATCGAAATCGGAGCACATTTGCAGATTTTTGATTTTCGTGGCTCAGATTTTGTGGGCTATAGTTCAGTTGATTTTCAAAAAAAAATTAATTCTCCACAAAACGTGTGGAAATATTCGACCGATCCAAATGGCCGGTGCCATGACAATCACAGGTCTCAACGCCTGTTGATAGAGGTATCAATCATCGAAATCGGAGCACATTTGCAGATTTTGGATTTTCGTGGCTCTGAATTTGTGGGCTATAGTTCAGTTGATTTTCAAAAAAAATTAATTCTCCACAAAACGTGTGGAAATATTCGACCGATCCAAATGACCGGTGCCATGACAATCACAGGTCTCAACGCCTGTTGATAGAGGTATCAATCATCGAAATCGGAGCACATTTGCAGATTTTGGATTTTCGTGGCTCAGAATTTGTGGGCTATAGTTCAGTTGATTTTCAAAAAAAATTAATTCTCCACAAAACGTGTGGAAATATTCGACCGATCCAAATGGCCGGTGCCATGACAATTACAGGTCTCAACGCCTGTTGATAGAGGTATCAATCATCGAAATCGGAGCACATTTGCAGATTTTTGATTTTCGTGGCTCAGAATTTGTGGGCTATAGTTCAGTTGATTTTCAAAAAATATGAATTCTCCACAAAACGTGTGGAAATATTCGACCGATCCAGATGGCCGGTGCCATGACAATCACAGGTCTCAACGCCTGTTGATAGAGGTATCAATCATCGAAATCGGAGCACATTTGCAGATTTTTGATTTTCGTGGCTCAGAATTTGTGGGCTATAGTTCAGTTGATTTTCAAAAAAAATTAATTCTCCACAAAACGTGTGGAAATATTCGACCGATCCAAATGGCCGTTGCCATGACAATTACAGGTCTCAACGCCTGTTGATAGAGGTATCGATCATCGAAATCGGAGCACATTTGCAGATTTTTGATTTTCGTGGCTCAGAATTTGTGGGCTATAGTTCAGTTGATTTTCAAAAAAAATTAATTCTCCACAAAACGTGTGGAAATATTCGACCGACCAGATGGCCGTTGCCATGACAATTACAGGTCTCAACGCCTGTTGATAGAGGTATCAATCATTGAAATCGGAGCACATTTGCAGATTTTCGATTTTCGTGGCTCTGAATTTGAGGGCTATAGTTCAGTTGATTTTCAAAAAAAATTAATTCTCCACAAAACGTGTAGAAATATTCGACCGATCCAAATGGCCGTTGGCATGCCAATTACAGGTCTCAACGCCTATTGATAGAGGTATCAATCATCGAAATCGGAGCACATTTGCAGATTTTCGATTTTCGTGGCTCTGAATTTGTGGGCTATAGTTCAGTTGATTTTCAAAAACAATGAAATTCTCCACAAAACGTGTGGAAATATTCGACCGATCCAGATGGCCGTTGCCATGACAATTGCAGGTCTCAACGCCTGTTGATCAATCATCGAAATCGGAGCACATTTGCAGATTTTCGATTTTCGTGGCTCTGAATTTGAGGGCTATAGTTCAGTTGATTTTCAAAAAAAATTAATTCTCCACAAAACGTGTAGAAATATTCGACCGATCCAAATGGCCGTTGGCATGACAATTACAGGTCTCAACGCCTATTGATAGAGGTATCAATCATCGAAATCGGAGCACATTTGCAGATTTTTGATTTTCGTGGCTCAGAATTTGTGGGCTATAGTTCAGTTGATTTTCAAAAAAAATGAATTCTCCACAAAACGTGTGGAAATATTCGACCGATCCAGATGGCCGGTGCCATGACAATCACAGGTCTCAACGCCTGTTGATAGAGGTATCAATCATCGAAATCGGAGCACATTTGCGATTTTTGATTTTCGTGGCTCAGAATTTGTGGGCTATAGTTCAGTTGATTTTCAAAAAAAATGAATTCTCCACAAAACGTGTAGAAATATTCGACCGATCCAAATGGCCGTTGGCATGACAATTACAGGTGTCAACGCCTATTGATAGAGGTATCAATCATCGAAATCGGAGCACATTTGCGATTTTCGTGGCTCTGAATTTGTGGGCTATAGTTCAGTTGATTTTCAAAAACAATGAAATTCTCCACAAAACGTGTGGAAATATTCGACCGATCCAGATGGCCGTTGCCATGACAATTACAGGTCTCAACGCCTGTTGATAGAGGTATCAATCATCGAAATCGGAGCACATTTGCAGATTTTTGATTTTCGTGGCTCAGAATTTGTGGGCTATAGTTCAGTTGATTTTCAAAAAAAATTAATTCTCCACAAATCGTGTGGAAATATTCGACCGATCCAAATGACCGGTGCCATAACAATCACAGGTCTCAACGCCTGTTGATAGAGGTATCAATCATCGAAATCGGAGCACATTTGCAGATTTTTGATTTTCGTGACTAAGAATTTGTGGGCTATAGTTCAGTTGATTTTCAAAAAAAATTAATTCTCCACAAAACGTGTGGAAATATTCGACCGATCCAAATGGCCGATGCCATGACAATTACAGGTCTCAACGCCTGTTGATAGAGGTATCAATCATCGAAATTGGAGCACATTTGTAGATTTTTGATTTTCGTGGCTCAGAATTTGTGGGCTATAGTTCAGTTGATTTTCAAAAAAAATGAATTCTCCACAAAACGTGTGGAAATATTCGACCGATCCAAATGACCGGTGCCATGACAATCACAGGTCTCAACGCCTGTTGATAGAGGTATCAATCATCGAAATCGGAGCACATTTGCAGATTTTCGATTTTCGTGGCTCAGAATTTGTGGGCTATAGTTCAGTTGATTTTCAAAAAAAATTAATTCTCCACAAATCGTGTGGAAATATTCGACCGATCCAAATGACCGGTGCCATAACAATCACAGGTCTCAACGCCTGTTGATAGAGGTATCAATCATCGAAATCGGAGCACATTTGCAGATTTTTGATTTTCGTGACTAAGAATTTGTGGGCTATAGTTCAGTTGATTTTCAAAAAAAATTAATTCTCCACAAAACGTGTGGAAATATTCGACCGATCCAAATGGCCGATGCCATGACAATTACAGGTCTCAACGCCTGTTGATAGAGGTATCAATCATCGAAATTGGAGCACATTTGTAGATTTTTGATTTTCGTGGCTCAGAATTTGTGGGCTATAGTTCAGTTGATTTTCAAAAAAAATTAATTCTCCACAAAACGTGTGGAAATATTCGACCGATCCAAATGACCGGTGCCATGACAATCACAGGTCTCAACGCCTGTTGATAGAGGTATCAATCATCGAAATCGGAGCACATTTGCAGATTTTTGATTTTCGTGGCTCAGAATTTGTGGGCTATAGTTCAGTTGATTTTCAAAAAAAATGAATTCTCCACAAAACGTGTGGAAATATTCGACCGATCCAAATGACCGGTGCCATGACAATCACAGGTCTCAACGCCTGTTGATAGAGGTATCAATCATCGAAATCGGAGCACATTTGCAGATTTTCGATTTTCGTGGCTCAGAATTTGTGGGCTATAGTTCAGTTGATTTTCAAAAAATATGAATTCTCCACAAAACGTGTGGAAATATTCGACCGATCCAAATGGCCGGTGCCATGACAATTACAGGTCTCAACGCCTGTTGATAGAGGTATCAATCATCGAAATCGGAGCACATTTGCAGATTTTTGATTTTCGTGGCTCAGAATTTGTGGGCTATAGTTCAGTTGATTTTCAAAAAAAATTAATTCTCCACAAAACGTGTGGAAATATTCGACCGATCCAAATGGCCGGTGCCATGACAATCACAGGTCTCAACGCCTGTTGATAGAGGTATCAATCATCGAAATCGGAGCACATTTGCAGATTTTTGATTTTCGTGGCTCAGAATTTGTGGGCTAAAGTTCAGTTGATTTTCAAAAAATATGAATTCTCCACAAAACGTGTGGAAATATTCGACCGATCCAAATGGCCGGTGCCATGACAATTACTTGTCTCAACGCCTGTTGATAGAGGTATCAATCATCGAAATCGGAGCACATTTGCAGATTTTTGATTTTCGTGGCTCAGAATTTGTGGGCTATAGTTCAGTTGATTTTCAAAAAAAATGTATTCTCCACAAAACGTGTGGAAATATTCGACCGATCCAAATGACCGGTGCCATGACAATCACAGGTCTCAACGCCTGTTGATAGAGGTATCAATCATCGAAATCGGAGCACATTTGCAGTTTTTTGATTTTCGTGGCTCAGAATTTGTGGGCTATAGTTCAGTTGATTTTCAAAAAATATGAATTCTCCACAAAACGTGTGGAAATATTCGACCGATCCAGATGGCCGGTGCCATGACAATCACAGGTCTCAACGCCTGTTGATCAATCATCGAAATCGGAAGCACATTTGCAGATTTTCGATTTTCGTGGCTCTGAATTTGTGGGCTATAGTTCAGTTGATTTTCAAAAAAAATTAATTCTCCACAAAACGTGTAGAAATATTCGACCGATCCAAATGGCCGTTGGCATGACAATTACAGGTCTCAACGCCTGTTGATAGAGGTATCAATCATCGAAATCGGAGCACATTTGCAGATTTTTGATTTTCGTGGCTCAGAATTTGTGGGCTATAGTTCAGTTAATTTTCAAAAAAAATTAATTCTCCACAAAACGTGTAGAAATATTCGACCGATCCAAATGGCCGTTGGCATGACAATTACAGGTCTCAACGCCTATTGATAGAGGTATCAATCATCGAAATCGGAGCACATTTGCAGATTTTTGATTTTCGTGGCTCAGAATTTGTGGGCTATAGTTCAGTTGATTTTCAAAAAAAATGAATTCCCCACAAAACGTGTAGAAATATTCGACCGATCCAAATGGCCGTTGGCATGACAATTACAGGTCTCAACGCCTATTGATAGAGGTATCAATCATCGAAATCGGAGCACATTTGCAGATTTTCGATTTTCGTGGCTCAGAATTTGTGGGCTATAGTTCAGTTGATTTTCAAAAAAAATGAATTCCCCACAAAACGTGTAGAAATATACGACCGATCCAAATGGCCGTTGGCATGACAATTACAGGTCTCAACGCCTATTGATAGAGGTATCAATCATCGAAATCGGAGCACATTTGCAGATTTTCGATTTTCGTGGCTCTGAATTTGTGGGCTATAGTTCAGTTGATTTTCAAAAAAAATGAATTCCCCACAAAACGTGTAGAAATATTCGACCGATCCAAATGGCCGTTGGCATGACAATTACAGGTCTCAACGCCTATTGATAGAGGTATCAATCATCGAAATCGGAGCACATTTGCAGATTTTTGATTTTCGTGGCTCAGAATTTGTGGGCTATAGTTCAGTTGATTTTCAAAAAAAATGAATTCCCCACAAAACGTGTAGAAATATACGACCGATCCAAATGGCCGTTGGCATGACAATTACAGGTCTCAACGCCTATTGATAGAGGTATCAATCATCGAAATCGGAGCACATTTGCAGATTTTCGATTTTCGTGGCTCTGAATTTGTGGGCTATAGTTCAGTTGATTTTCAAAAAAAATGAATTCCCCACAAAACGTGTAGAAATATTCGACCGATCCAAATGGCCGTTGGCATGACAATTACAGGTCTCAACGCCTATTGATAGAGGTATCAATCATCGAAATCGGAGCACATTTGCAGATTTTCGATTTTCGTGGCTCTGAATTTGTGGGCTATAGTTCAGTTCATTTTAAAAAAAAATTAATTCTCCACAAAACGTGTAGAAATATTCGACCGATCCAAATGGCCGTTGGCATGACAATTACAGGTCTCAACGCCTATTGATAGAGGTATCAATCATCGAAATCGGAGCACATTTGCAGATTTTCGATTTTCGTGGCTCTGAATTTGTGGGCTATAGTTCAGTTGATTTTCAAAAAAAATGAATTCCCCACAAAACGTGTAGAAATATTCGACCGATCCAAATGGCCGTTGGCATGACAATTACAGGTCTCAACGCCTATTGATAGAGGTATCAATCATCGAAATCGGAGCACATTTGCAGATTTTCGATTTTCGTGGCTCTGAATTTGTGGGCTATAGTTCAGTTCATTTTAAAAAAAAATTAATTCTCCACAAAACGTGTAGAAATATTCGACCGATCCAAATGGCCGTTGGCATGACAATTACAGGTCTCAACGCCTATTGATAGAGGTATCAATCATCGAAATCGGAGCACATTTGCAGATTTTCGATTTTCGTGGCTCTGAATTTGTGGGCTACAGTTCAGTTGATTTTCAAAAAAAATGAATTCCCCACAAAACGTGTAGAAATATTCGACCGATCCAAATGGCCGTTGGCATGACAATTACAGGTCTCAACGCCTATTGATAGAGGTATCAATCATCGAAATCGGAGCACATTTGCAGATTTTTGATTTTCGTGGCTCAGAATTTGTGGGCTATAGTTCAGTTGATTTTCAAAAAAAATTAATTCTCCACAAAACGTGTAGAAATATACGACCGATCCAAATGGCCGCTGGCATGACAATTACAGGTCTCAACGCCTATTGATAGAGGTATCAATCATCGAAATCGGAGCACATTTGCAGATTTTCGATTTTCGTGGCTCTGAATTTGTGGGCTATAGTTCAGTTGATTTTCAAAAAAAAATGAATTCTCCACAAAACGTGTAGAAATATTCGACCGATCCAAATGGCCGTTGGCATGACAATTACAGGTCTCAACGCCTATTGATAGAGGTATCAATCATCGAAATCGGAGCACATTTGCAGATTTTCGATTTTCGTGGCTCTGAATTTGTGGGCTATAGTTCAGTTCATTTTAAAAAAAAATTAATTCTCCACAAAACGTGTAGAAATATTCGACCGATCCAAATGGCCGTTGGCATGACAATTACAGGTCTCAACGCCTATTGATAGAGGTATCAATCATCGAAATCGGAGCACATTTGCAGATTTTCGATTTTCGTGGCTCTGAATTTGTGGGCTATAGTTCAGTTCATTTTAAAAAAAAATTAATTCTCCACAAAACGTGTAGAAATATTCGACCGATCCAAATGGCCGTTGGCATGACAATTACAGGTCTCAACGCCTATTGATAGAGGTATCAATCATCGAAATCGGAGCACATTTGCAGATTTTCGATTTTCGTGGCTCTGAATTTGTGGGCTATAGTTCAGTTGATTTTCAAAAAAAATGAATTCCCCACAAAACGTGTAGAAATATTCGACCGATCCAAATGGCCGTTGGCATGACAATTACAGGTCTCAACGCCTATTGATAGAGGTATCAATCATCGAAATCGGAGCACATTTGCAGATTTTCGATTTTCGTGGCTCTGAATTTGTGGGCTATAGTTCAGTTGATTTTCAAAAAAAATGAATTCCCCACAAAACGTGTAGAAATATTCGACCGATCCAAATGGCCGTTGGCATGACAATTACAGGTCTCAACGCCTATTGATAGAGGTATCAATCATCGAAATCGGAGCACATTTGCAGATTTTTGATTTTCGTGGCTCAGAATTTGTGGGTTATAGTTCAGTTGATTTTCAAAAAAAATTAATTCTCCACAAAACGTGTAGAAATATTCGACCGATCCAAATGGCCGTTGGCATGACAATTACAGGTCTCAACGCCTATTGATAGAGGTATCAATCATCGAAATCGGAGCACATTTGCAGATTTTTGATTTTCGTGGCTCAGAATTTGTGGGCTATAGTTCAATTGATTTTCAAAAAAAATTAATTCTCCACAAAACGTGTAGAAATATTCGACCGATCCAAATGGCCGTTGGCATGACAATTACAGGTCTCAACGCCTATTGATAGAGGTATCAATCATCGAAATCGGAGCACATTTGCAGATTTTCGATTTTCGTGGCTCTGAATTTGTGGGCTATAGTTCAGTTGATTTTCAAAAAAAATTAATTCTCCACAAAACGTGTAGAAATATTCGACCGATCCAAATGGCCGTTGGCATGACAATTACAGGTCTCAACGCCTGTTGATAGAGGTATCAATCATCGAAATCGGAGCACATTTGTAGATTTTTGATTTTCGTGGCTCAGAATTTGTGGGCTATAGTTCAGTTGATTTTCAAAAAAAATTAATTCTCCACAAAACGTGTAGAAATATTCGACCGATCCAAATGGCCGTTGGCATGACAATTACAGGTCTCAACGCCTATTGATAGAGGTATCAATCATCGAAATCGGAGCACATTTGCAGATTTTTGATTTTCGTGGCTCAGAATTTGTGGGCTATAGTTCAGTTGATTTTCAAAAAAAATTAATTCTCCACAAAACGTGTAGAAATATTCGACCGATCCAAATGGCCGTTGGCATGACAATTACAGGTCTCAACGCCTATTGATAGAGGTATCAATCATCGAAATCGGAGCACATTTGCAGATTTTTGATTTTCGTGGCTCAGAATTTGTGGGCTATAGTTCAGTTGATTTTCAAAAAAAATTAATTCTCCACAAAACGTGTAGAAATATTCGACCGATCCAAATGGCCGTTGGCATGACAATTACAGGTCTCAACGCCTATTGATAGAGGTATCAATCATCGAAATCGGAGCACATTTGCAGATTTTCGATTTTCGTGGCTCTGAATTTGTGGGCTATAGTTCAGTTGATTTTCAAAAAAAATTAATTCTCCACAAAACGTGTAGAAATATTCGACCGATCCAAATGGCCGTTGGCATGACAATTACAGGTCTCAACGCCTATTGATAGAGGTATCAATCATCGAAATCGGAGCACATTTGTAGATTTTCGATTTTCTTGGCTCTGAATTTGTGGGCTATAGTTCAGTTGATTTTCAAAAAAAATGAATTCTCCACAAAACGTGTAGAAATATTCGACCGATCCAAATGGCCGTTGGCATGACAATTACAGGTCTCAACGCCTATTGATAGAGGTATCAATCATCGAAATCGGAGCACATTTGCAGATTTTCGATTTTCGTGGCTCAGAATTTGTGGGCTATAGTTCAGTTGATTTTCAAAAAAAATGAATTCTCCACAAAACGTGTAGAAATATTCGACCGATCCAAATGGCCGTTGGCATGACAATTACAGGTCTCAACGCCTATTGATAGAGGTATCAATCATCGAAATCGGAGCACATTTGCAGATTTTCGATTTTCGTGGCTCTGAATTTGTGGGCTATAGTTCAGTTGATTTTCAAAAAAAATTAATTCTCCACAAAACGTGTAGAAATATTCGACCGATCCAAATGGCCGTTGGCATGACAATTACAGGTCTCAACGCCTATTGATAGAGGTATCAATCATCGAAATCGGAGCACATTTGCAGATTTTTGATTTTCGTGGCTCAGAATTTGTGGGTTATAGTTCAGTTGATTTTCAAAAAAAATTAATTCTCCACAAAACGTGTAGAAATATTCGACCGATCCAAATGGCCGTTGGCATGACAATTACAGGTCTCAACGCCTATTGATAGAGGTATCAATCATCGAAATCGGAGCACATTTGCAGATTTTTGATTTTCGTGGCTCAGAATTTGTGGGCTATAGTTCAGTTGATTTTCAAAAAAAATTAATTCTCCACAAAACGTGTAGAAATATTCGACCGATCCAAATGGCCGTTGGCATGACAATTACAGGTCTCAACGCCTATTGATAGAGGTATCAATCATCGAAATCGGAGCACATTTGCAGATTTTTGATTTTCGTGGCTCAGAATTTGTGGGCTATAGTTCAGTTGATTTTCAAAAAAAATTAATTCTCCACAAAACGTGTAGAAATATTCGACCGATCCAAATGGCCGTTGGCATGACAATTACAGATCTCAACGCCTATTGATAGAGGTATCAATCATCGAAATCGGAGCACATTTGCAGATTTTCGATTTTCGTGGCTCTGAATTTGTGGGCTATAGTTCAGTTGATTTTCAAAAAAAAATGAATTCTCCACAAAACGTGTAGAAATATTCGACCGATCCAAATGGCCGTTGGCATGACAATTACAGGTCTCAACGCCTATTGATAGAGGTATCAATCATCGAAATCGGAGCACATTTGCAGATTTTTGATTTTCGTGGCTCAGAATTTGTGGGCTATAGTTCAGTTGATTTTCAAAAAAAATTAATTCTCCACAAAACGTGTGGAAATATTCGACCGACCCAAATGGCCGTTGGCATGACAATTACAGGTCTCAACGCCTATTGATAGAGGTATCAATCATCGAAATCGGAGCACATTTGCAGATTTTTGATTTTCGTGGCTCAGAATTTGTGGGCTATAGTTCAGTTGATTTTCAAAAAAAATTAATTCTCCACAAAACGTGTAGAAATATTCGACCGATCCAAATGGCCGTTGGCATGACAATTACAGGTCTCAACGCCTATTGATAGAGGTATCAATCATCGAAATCGGAGCACATTTGCAGATTTTCGATTTTCGTGGCTCAGAATTTGTGGGCTATAGTTCAGTTGATTTTCAAAAAAAATTAATTCTCCACAAAACGTGTAGAAATATTCGACCGATCCAAATGGCCGTTGGCATGACAATTACAGGTCTCAACGCCTATTGATAGAGGTATCAATCATCGAAATCGGAGCACATTTGCAGATTTTTGATTTTCGTGGCTCAGAATTTGTGGGCTATAGTTCAGTTGATTTTCAAAAAAAATTAATTCTCCACAAAACGTGTAGAAATATACGACCGATCCAAATGGCCGCTGGCATGACAATTACAGGTCTCAACGCCTATTGATAGAGGTATCAATCATCGAAATCGGAGCACATTTGCAGATTTTCGATTTTCGTGGCTCTGAATTTGTGGGCTATAGTTCAGTTGATTTTCAAAAAAAATTAATTCTCCACAAAACGTGTAGAAATATTCGACCGATCCAAATGGCCGTTGGCATGACAATTACAGGTCTCAACGCCTATTGATAGAGGTATCAATCATCGAAATCGGAGCACATTTGCAGATTTTCGATTTTCGTGGCTCTGAATTTGTGGGCTATAGTTCAGTTCATTTTAAAAAAAAATTAATTCTCCACAAAACGTGTAGAAATATTCGACCGATCCAAATGGCCGTTGGCATGACAATTACAGGTCTCAACGCCTATTGATAGAGGTATCAATCATCGAAATCGGAGCACATTTGCAGATTTTCGATTTTCGTGGCTCTGAATTTGTGGGCTATAGTTCAGTTGATTTTCAAAAAAAATGAATTCTCCACAAAACGTGTAGAAATATTCGACCGATCCAAATGGCCGTTGGCATGACAATTACAGGTCTCAACGCCTATTGATAGAGGTATCAATCATCGAAATCGGAGCACATTTGCAGATTTTCGATTTTCGTGGCTCTGAATTTGTGGGCTATAGTTCAGTTGATTTTCAAAAAAAATGAATTCCCCACAAAACGTGTAGAAATATTCGACTGATCCAAATGGCCGTTGGCATGACAATTACAGGTCTCAACGCCTATTGATAGAGGTATCAATCATCGAAATCGGAGCACATTTGCAGATTTTTGATTTTCGTGGCTCAGAATTTGTGGGCTATAGTTCAGTTGATTTTCAAAAAAAATTAATTCTCCACAAAACGTGTAGAAATATTCGACCGATCCAAATGGCCGTTGGCATGACAATTACAGGTCTCAACGCCTATTGATAGAGGTATCAATCATCGAAATCGGAGCACATTTGCAGATTTTTGATTTTCGTGGCTCAGAATTTGTGGGCTATAGTTCAGTTGATTTTCAAAAAAAATTAATTCTCCACAAAACGTGTAGAAATATTCGACCGATCCAAATGGCCGTTGGCATGACAATTACAGGTCTCAACGCCTATTGATAGAGGTATCAATCATCGAAATCGGAGCACATTTGCAGATTTTTGATTTTCGTGGCTCAGAATTTGTGGGCTATAGTTCAGTTGATTTTCAAAAAAAATTAATTCTCCACAAAACGTGTAGAAATATTCGACCGATCCAAATGGCCGTTGGCATGACAATTACAGGTCTCAACGCCTATTGATAGAGGTATCAATCATCGAAATCGGAGCACATTTGCAGATTTTTGATTTTCGTGGCTCAGAATTTGTGGGCTATAGTTCAATTGATTTTCAAAAAAAATGAATTCTCCACAAAACGTGTAGAAATATTCGACCGATCCAAATGGCCGTTGGCATGACAATTACAGGTCTCAACGCCTATTGATAGAGGTATCAATCATCGAAATCGGAGCACATTTGCAGATTTTTGATTTTCGTGGCTCAGAATTTGTGGGCTATAGTTCAGTTGATTTTCAAAAAAAATTAATTCTCCACAAAACGTGTAGAAATATTCGACCGATCCAAATGGCCGTTGGCATGACAATTACAGGTCTCAACGCCTATTGATAGAGGTATCAATCATCGAAATCGGAGCACATTTGCAGATTTTTGATTTTCGTGGCTCAGAATTTGTGGGCTATAGTTCAGTTGATTTTCAAAAAAAATGAATTCTCCACAAAACGTGTAGAAATATTCGACCGATCCAAATGGCCGTTGGCATGACAATTACAGGTCTCAACGCCTATTGATAGAGGTATCAATCATCGAAATCGGAGCACATTTACAGATTTTCGATTTTCGTGGCTCTGAATTTGTGGGCTATAGTTCAGTTGATTTTCAAAAAAAATTAATTCTCCACAAAACGTGTGGAAATATTCGACCGATCCAGATGGCCGTTGCCATGACAATTACAGGTCTCAACGCCTGTTGATAGAGGTATCAATCATCGAAATCGGAGCACATTTGCAGATTTTTGATTTTCGTGGCTCAGAATTTGTGGGCTATAGTTCAGTTAATTTTCAAAAAAAATTAATTCTCCACAAAACGTGTAGAAATATTCGACCGATCCAAATGGCTGTTGGCATGACAATTACAGGTCTCAACGCCTATTGATAGAGGTATCAATCATCGAAATCGGAGCACATTTGCAGATTTTCGATTTTCGTGGCTCTGAATTTGTGGGCTATAGTTCAGTTGATTTTCAAAAAAAATTAATTCTCCACAAAACGTGTGGAAATATTCGACCGATCCAAATGACCGGTGCCATGACAATCACAGGTCTCAACGCCTGTTAATAGAGGTATCAATCATCGAAATCGGAGCACATTTGCAGATTTTTGATTTTCGTGGCTCAGAATTTGTGGGCTATAGTTCAGTTGATTTTCAAAAAAAATTAATTCTCCACAAAACGTGTAGAAATATTCGACCGATCCAAATGGCTGTTGGCATGACAATTACAGGTCTCAACGCCTATTGATAGAGGTATCAATCATCGAAATCGGAGCACATTTGCAGATTTTCGATTTTCGTGGCTCTGAATTTGTGGGCTATAGTTCAGTTGATTTTCAAAAAAAATTAATTCTCCACAAAACGTGTGGAAATATTCGACCGATCCAGATGGCCGGTGCCATGACAATTACAGGTCTCAACGCCTGTTGATAGAGGTATCAATCATCGAAATCGGAGCACATTTGCAGATTTTTGATTTTCGTGGCTCTGAATTTGTGGGCTATAGTTCAGTTGATTTTCAAAAAAAATTAATTCTCCACAAAACGTGTGGAAATATTCGACCGATCCAAATGACCGGTGCCATGACAATCACAGGTCCCAACCCCTGTTAATAGAGGTATCAATCATCGAAATCGGAGCACATTTGCAGATTTTTGATTTTCGTGGCTCTGAATTTGTGGGCTATAGTTCAGTTGATTTTCAAAAAAAATTAATTCTCCACAAAACGTGTAGAAATATTCGACCGATCCAATTGGCTGTTGGCATGACAATTACAGGTCTCAACGCCTATTGATAGAGGTATCAATCATCGAAATCGGAGCACATTTGCAGATTTTCGATTTTCGTGGCTCTGAATTTGTGGGCTATAGTTCAGTTGATTTTCAAAAAAAATTAATTCTCCACAAAACGTGTGGAAATATTCGACCGATCCAAATGACCGGTGCCATGACAATCACAGGTCTCAACGCCTGTTAATAGAGGTATCAATCATCGAAATCGGAGCACATTTGCAGATTTTTGATTTTCGTGGCTCAGAATTTGTGGGCTATAGTTCAGTTGATTTTCAAAAAAAATTAATTCTCCACAAAACGTGTAGAAATATTCGACCGATCCAAATGGCCGTTGGCATGACAATTACAGGTCTCAACGCCTATTGATAGAGGTATCAATCATCGAAATCGGAGCACATTTGCAGATTTTTGATTTTCGTGGCTCAGAATTTGTGGGCTATAGTTCAGTTGATTTTCAAAAAAAATTAATTCTCCACAAAACGTGTAGAAATATTCGACCGATCCAAATGGCTGTTGGCATGACAATTACAGGTCTCAACGCTTATTGATAGAGGTATCAATCATCGAAATCGGAGCACATTTGCAGATTTTCGATTTTCGTGGCTCTGAATTTGTGGGCTATAGTTCAGTTGATTTTCAAAAAAAATTAATTCTCCACAAAACGTGTGGAAATATTCGACCGATCCAGATGGCCGGTGCCATGACAATTACAGGTCTCAACGCCTGTTGATAGAGGTATCAATTATCGAAATCGGAGCACATTTGCAGATTTTTGATTTTCGTGGCTCAGAATTTGTGGGCTATAGTTCAGTTGATTTTCAAAAAAAATTAATTCTCCACAAAACGTGTGGAAATATTCGACCGATCCAAATGGCCGTTGGCATGACAATTACAGGTCTCAACGCCTATTGATAGAGGTATCAATCATCGAAATCGGAGCACATTTGCAGATTTTTGATTTTCGTGGCTCAGAATTTGTGGGCTATAGTTCAGTTGATTTTCAAAAAAAATTAATTCTCCACAAAACGTGTCGACCGATCCAAATGGCCGTTGGCATGACAATTACAGGTCTCAACGCCTATTGATAGAGGTATCAATCATCGAAATCGGAGCACATTTGCAGATTTTTGATTTTCGTGGCTCAGAATTTGTGGGCTATAGTTCAGTTGATTTTCAAAAAAAATGAATTCTCCACAAAACGTGTAGAAATATTCGACCGATCCAAATGGCCGTTGGCATGACAATTACAGGTCTCAACGCCTATTGATAGAGGTATCAATCATCGAAATCGGAGCACATTTACAGATTTTCGATTTTCGTGGCTCTGAATTTGTGGGCTATAGTTCAGTTGATTTTCAAAAAAAATTAATTCTCCACAAAACGTGTGGAAATATTCGACCGATCCAGATGGCCGTTGCCATGACAATTACAGGTCTCAACGCCTGTTGATAGAGGTATCAATCATCGAAATCGGAGCACATTTGCAGATTTTTGATTTTCGTGGCTCAGAATTTGTGGGCTATAGTTCAGTTAATTTTCAAAAAAAATTAATTCTCCACAAAACGTGTAGAAATATTCGACCGATCCAAATGGCTGTTGGCATGACAATTACAGGTCTCAACGCCTATTGATAGAGGTATCAATCATCGAAATCGGAGCACATTTGCAGATTTTCGATTTTCGTGGCTCTGAATTTGTGGGCTATAGTTCAGTTGATTTTCAAAAAAAATTAATTCTCCACAAAACGTGTGGAAATATTCGACCGATCCAAATGACCGGTGCCATGACAATCACAGGTCTCAACGCCTGTTAATAGAGGTATCAATCATCGAAATCGGAGCACATTTGCAGATTTTTGATTTTCGTGGCTCAGAATTTGTGGGCTATAGTTCAGTTGATTTTCAAAAAAAATTAATTCTCCACAAAACGTGTAGAAATATTCGACCGATCCAAATGGCTGTTGGCATGACAATTACAGGTCTCAACGCCTATTGATAGAGGTATCAATCATCGAAATCGGAGCACATTTGCAGATTTTTGATTTTCGTGGCTCTGAATTTGTGGGCTATAGTTCAGTTGATTTTCAAAAAAAATTAATTCTCCACAAAACGTGTGGAAATATTCGACCGATCCAGATGGCCGGTGCCATGACAATTACAGGTCTCAACGCCTGTTGATAGAGGTATCAATCATCGAAATCGGAGCACATTTGCAGATTTTTGATTTTCGTGGCTCTGAATTTGTGGGCTATAGTTCAGTTGATTTTCAAAAAAAATTAATTCTCCACAAAACGTGTGGAAATATTCGACCGATCCAAATGACCGGTGCCATGACAATCACAGGTCCCAACCCCTGTTAATAGAGGTATCAATCATCGAAATCGGAGCACATTTGCAGATTTTTGATTTTCGTGGCTCTGAATTTGTGGGCTATAGTTCAGTTGATTTTCAAAAAAAATTAATTCTCCACAAAACGTGTAGAAATATTCGACCGATCCAATTGGCTGTTGGCATGACAATTACAGGTCTCAACGCCTATTGATAGAGGTATCAATCATCGAAATCGGAGCACATTTGCAGATTTTCGATTTTCGTGGCTCTGAATTTGTGGGCTATAGTTCAGTTGATTTTCAAAAAAAATTAATTCTCCACAAAACGTGTGGAAATATTCGACCGATCCAAATGACCGGTGCCATGACAATCACAGGTCTCAACGCCTGTTAATAGAGGTATCAATCATCGAAATCGGAGCACATTTGCAGATTTTTGATTTTCGTGGCTCAGAATTTGTGGGCTATAGTTCAGTTGATTTTCAAAAAAAATTAATTCTCCACAAAACGTGTAGAAATATTCGACCGATCCAAATGGCCGTTGGCATGACAATTACAGGTCTCAACGCCTATTGATAGAGGTATCAATCATCGAAATCGGAGCACATTTGCAGATTTTTGATTTTCGTGGCTCAGAATTTGTGGGCTATAGTTCAGTTGATTTTCAAAAAAAATTAATTCTCCACAAAACGTGTAGAAATATTCGACCGATCCAAATGGCTGTTGGCATGACAATTACAGGTCTCAACGCTTATTGATAGAGGTATCAATCATCGAAATCGGAGCACATTTGCAGATTTTTGATTTTCGTGGCTCTGAATTTGTGGGCTATAGTTCAGTTGATTTTCAAAAAAAATTAATTCTCCACAAAACGTGTGGAAATATTCGACCGATCCAGATGGCCGGTGCCATGACAATTACAGGTCTCAACGCCTGTTGATAGAGGTATCAATTATCGAAATCGGAGCACATTTGCAGATTTTTGATTTTCGTGGCTCAGAATTTGTGGGCTATAGTTCAGTTGATTTTCAAAAAAAATTAATTCTCCAAATGGCCGTTGGCATGACAATTACAGGTCTCAACGCCTATTGATAGAGGTATCAATCATCGAAATCGGAGCACATTTGCAGATTTTTGATTTTCGTGGCTCAGAATTTGTGGGCTATAGTTCAGTTGATTTTCAAAAAAAATTAATTCTCCACAAAACGTGTGGAAATATTCGACCGATCCAAATGGCTGTTGGCATGACAATTACAGGTCTCAACGCTTATTGATAGAGGTATCAATCATCGAAATCGTAGCACATTTGCAGATTTTCGATTTTCGTGGCTCTGAATTTGTGGGCTATAGTTCAGTTGATTTTCAAAAAAAATTAATTCTCCACAAAACGTGTAGAAATATTCGACCGATCCAAATGGCTGTTGGCATGACAATTACAGGTCTCAACGCCTATTGATAGAGGTATCAATCATCGAAATCGGAGCACATTTGCAGATTTTCGATTTTCGTGGCTCTGAATTTGTGGGCTATAGTTCAGTTGATTTTCAAAAAAAATTAATTCTCCACAAAACGTGTGGAAATATTCGACCGATCCAGATGGCCGGTGCCATGACAATTACAGGTCTCAACGCCTGTTGATAGAGGTATCAATCATCGAAATCGGAGCACATTTGCAGATTTTTGATTTTCGTGGCTCAGAATTTGTGGGCTATAGTTCAGTTGATTTTCAAAAAAAATTAATTCTCCACAAAACGTGTGGAAATATTCGACCGATCCAAATGACCGGTGCCATGACAATCACAGGTCTCAACGCCTGTTAATAGAGGTATCAATCATCGAAATCGGAGCACATTTGCAGATTTTTGATTTTCGTGGCTCAGAATTTGTGGGCTATAGTTCAGTTGATTTTCAAAAAAAATTAATTCTCCAAATGGCCGTTGGCATGACAATTACAGGTCTCAACGCCTATTGATAGAGGTATCAATCATCGAAATCGGAGCACATTTGCAGATTTTTGATTTTCGTGGCTCAGAATTTGTGGGCTATAGTTCAGTTGATTTTCAAAAAAAATTAATTCTCCACAAAACGTGTGGAAATATTCGACCGATCCAAATGGCTGTTGGCATGACAATTACAGGTCTCAACGCTTATTGATAGAGGTATCAATCATCGAAATCGTAGCACATTTGCAGATTTTCGATTTTCGTGGCTCTGAATTTGTGGGCTATAGTTCAGTTGATTTTCAAAAAAAATTAATTCTCCACAAAACGTGTGGAAATATTCGACCGATCCAGATGGCCGGTGCCATGACAATTACAGGTCTCAACGCCTGTTGATAGAGGTATCAATCATCGAAATCGGAGCACATTTGCAGATTTTTGATTTTCGTGGCTCAGAATTTGTGGGCTATAGTTCAGTTGATTTTCAAAAAAAATTAATTCTCCACAAAACGTGTAGAAATATTCGACCGATCCAAATGGCTGTTGGCATGACAATTACAGGTCTCAACGCCTATTGATAGAGGTATCAATCATCGAAATCGGAGCACATTTGCAGATTTTTGATTTTCGTGGCTCAGAATTTGTGGGCTATAGTTCAGTTGATTTTCAAAAAAAATTAATTCTCCACAAAACGTGTGGAAATATTCGACCGATCCAAATGGCTGTTGGCATGACAATTACAGGTCTCAACGCTTATTGATAGAGGTATCAATCATCGAAATCGTAGCACATTTGCAGATTTTCGATTTTCGTGGCTCTGAATTTGTGGGCTATAGTTCAGTTGATTTTCAAAAAAAATTAATTCTCCACAAAACGTGTGGAAATATTCGACCGATCCAGATGGCCGGTGCCATAACAATTACAGGTCTCAACGCCTGTTGATAGAGGTATCAATCATCGAAATCGGAGCACATTTGCAGATTTTTGATTTTCGTGGCTCAGAATTTGTGGGCTATAGTTCAGTTGATTTTCAAAAAAAATTAATTCTCCACAAAACGTGTAGAAATATTCGACCGATCCAAATGGCTGTTGGCATGACAATTACAGGTCTCAACGCTTATTGATAGAGGTATCAATCATCGAAATCGGAGCACATTTGCAGATTTTTGATTTTCGTGGCTCAGAATTTGTGGGCTATAGTTCAGTTGATTTTCAAAAAAAATTAATTCTCCACAAAACGTGTGGAAATATTCGACCGATCCAAATGACCGGTGCCATGACAATCACAGGTCTCAACGCCTGTTAATAGAGGTATCAATCATCGAAATCGGAGCACATTTGCAGATTTTTGATTTTCGTGGCTCAGAATTTGTGGGCTATAGTTCAGTTGATTTTCAAAAAAAATTAATTCTCCAAATGGCCGTTGGCATGACAATTACAGGTCTCAACGCCTATTGATAGAGGTATCAATCATCGAAATCGGAGCACATTTGCAGATTTTTGATTTTCGTGGCTCAGAATTTGTGGGCTATAGTTCAGTTGATTTTCAAAAAAAATTAATTCTCCACAAAACGTGTGGAAATATTCGACCGATCCAAATGGCTGTTGGCATGACAATTACAGGTCTCAACGCTTATTGATAGAGGTATCAATCATCGAAATCGTAGCACATTTGCAGATTTTCGATTTTCGTGGCTCTGAATTTGTGGGCTATAGTTCAGTTGATTTTCAAAAAAAATTAATTCTCCACAAAACGTGTGGAAATATTCGACCGATCCAGATGGCCGGTGCCATGACAATTACAGGTCTCAACGCCTGTTGATAGAGGTATCAATCATCGAAATCGGAGCACATTTGCAGATTTTTGATTTTCGTGGCTCAGAATTTGTGGGCTATAGTTCAGTTGATTTTCAAAAAAAATTAATTCTCCACAAAACGTGTGGAAATATTCGACCGATCCAAATGACCGGTGCCATGACAATCACAGGTCTCAACGCCTGTTAATAGAGGTATCAATCATCGAAATCGGAGCACATTTGCAGATTTTTGATTTTCGTGGCTCAGAATTTGTGGGCTATAGTTCAGTTGATTTTCAAAAAAAATTAATTCTCCAAATGGCCGTTGGCATGACAATTACAGGTCTCAACGCCTATTGATAGAGGTATCAATCATCGAAATCGGAGCACATTTGCAGATTTTTGATTTTCGTGGCTCAGAATTTGTGGGCTATAGTTCAGTTGATTTTCAAAAAAAATTAATTCTCCACAAAACGTGTGGAAATATTCGACCGATCCAAATGGCTGTTGGCATGACAATTACAGGTCTCAACGCTTATTGATAGAGGTATCAATCATCGAAATCGTAGCACATTTGCAGATTTTCGATTTTCGTGGCTCTGAATTTGTGGGCTATAGTTCAGTTGATTTTCAAAAAAAATTAATTCTCCACAAAACGTGTGGAAATATTCGACCGATCCAGATGGCCGGTGCCATGACAATTACAGGTCTCAACGCCTGTTGATAGAGGTATCAATTATCGAAATCGGAGCACATTTGCAGATTTTCGATTTTCGTGGCTCAGAATTTGTGGGCTATAGTTCAGTTGATTTTCAAAAAAAATTAATTCTCCACAAAACGTGTGGAAATATTCGACCGATCCAAATGACCGGTGCCATGACAATCACAGGTCTCAACGCCTGTTAATAGAGGTATCAATCATCGAAATCGGAGCACATTTGCAAATTTTTGATTTTCGTGGCTCAGAATTTGTGGGCTATAGTTCAGTTGATTTTCAAAAAAAATTAATTCTCTAAATGGCCGTTGGCATGACAATTACAGGTCTCAACGCCTATTGATAGAGGTATCAATCATCGAAATCGGAGCACATTTGCAGATTTTTGATTTTCGTGGCTCAGAATTTGTGGGCTATAGTTCAGTTGATTTTCAAAAAAAATTAATTCTCCACAAAACGTGTAGAAATATTCGACCGATCCAAATGACCGGTGCCATGACAATCACAGGTCTCAACGCCTGTTAATAGAGGTATCAATCATCGAAATCGGAGCACATTTGCAGATTTTTGATTTTCGTGGCTCAGAATTTGTGGGCTATAGTTCAGTTGATTTTCAAAAAAAATTAATTCTCCACAAAACGTGTGGAAATATTCGACCGATACAAATGACCGGTGCCATGACAATCACAGGTCTCAACGCCTGTTAATAGAGGTATCAATCATCGAAATCGGAGCACATTTGCAGATTTTTGATTTTCGTGGCTCAGAATTTGTGGGCTATAGTTCAGTTGATTTTCAAAAAAAATTAATTCTCCACAAAACGTGTAGAAATATTCGACCGATCCAAATGGCTGTTGGCATGACAATTACAGGTCTCAACGCCTATTGATAGAGGTATCAATCATCGAAATCGGAGCACATTTGCAGATTTTCGATTTTCGTGGCTCTGAA
Organism: Tipula helvola; assembly: GCA_963556165.1. Taxonomy (NCBI): domain Eukaryota; kingdom Metazoa; phylum Arthropoda; class Insecta; order Diptera; family Tipulidae; genus Tipula; species Tipula helvola. The sequence continues at coordinate 316,123,422 of OY744481.1, forward strand.
TTTGTGGGCTATAGTTCAGTTGATTTTCAAAAAAAATTAATTCTCCACAAAACGTGTGGAAATATTCGACCGATCCAAATGACCGGTGCCATGACAATCACAGGTCTCAACGCCTGTTAATAGAGGTATCAATCATCGAAATCGGAGCACATTTGCAGATTTTTGATTTTCGTGGCTCAGAATTTGTGGGCTATAGTTCAGTTGATTTTCAAAAAAAATTAATTCTCCACAAAACGTGTAGAAATATTCGACCGATCCAAATGGCTGTTGGCATGACAATTACAGGTCTCAACGCCTATTGATAGAGGTATCAATCATCGAAATCGGAGCACATTTGCAGATTTTCGATTTTCGTGGCTCAGAATTTGTGGGCTATAGTTCAGTTGATTTTCAAAAAAAATTAATTCTCCACAAAACGTGTGGAAATATTCGACCGATCCAAATGACCGGTGCCATGACAATCACAGGTCTCAACGCCTGTTAATAGAGGTATCAATCATCGAAATCGGAGCACATTTGCAGATTTTTGATTTTCGTGGCTCAGAATTTGTGGGCTATAGTTCAGTTGATTTTCAAAAAAAATTAATTCTCCACAAAACGTGTAGAAATATTCGACCGATCCAAATGGCTGTTGGCATGACAATTACAGGTCTCAACGCCTATTGATGGAGGTATCAATCATCGAAATCGGAGCACATTTGCAGATTTTCGATTTTCGTGGCTCAGAATTTGTGGGCTATAGTTCAGTTGATTTTCAAAAAAAATTAATTCCCCACAAAACGTGTAGAAATATTCGACCGATACAAATGGCCGGTGCCATGACAATTACAGGTCTCAACGCCTATTGATAGAGGTATCAATCATCGAAATCGAAGCACATTTGCAGATTTTTGATTTTCGTGGCTCAGAATTTGTGGGCTATAGTTCAGTTGATTTTCAAAAAAAATTAATTCTCCAAATGGCCGTTGGCATGACAATTACAGGTCTCAACGCCTATTGATAGAGGTATCAATCATCGAAATCGGAGCACATTTGCAGATTTTCGATTTTCGTGGCTCTGAATTTGTGGGCTATAGTTCAGTTGATTTTCAAAAAAAATGAATTCCCCACAAAACGTGTAGAAATATTCGACCGATCCAAATGGCCGTTGGCATGACAATTACAGGTCTCAACGCCTATTGATAGAGGTATCAATCATCGAAATCGGAGCACATTTGCAGATTTTCGATTTTCGTGGCTCTGAATTTGTGGGCTATAGTTCAGTTGATTTTCAAAAAAAATTAATTCTCCAAATGGCCGTTGGCATGACAATTACAGGTCTCAACGCCTATTGATAGAGGTATCAATCATCGAAATCGGAGCACATTTGCAGATTTTCGATTTTCGTGGCTCTGAATTTGTGGGCTATAGTTCAGTTGATTTTCAAAAAAAATGAATTCCCCACAAAACGTGTAGAAATATTCGACCGATCCAAATGGCTGTTGGCATGACAATTACAGGTCTCAACGCCTATTGATAGAGGTATCAATCATCGAAATCGGAGCACATTTGCAGATTTTCGATTTTCGTGGCTCTGAATTTGTGGGCTATAGTTCAGTTGATTTTCAAAAAAAATTAATTCTCCACAAAACGTGTGGAAATATTCGACCGATCCAGATGGCCGGTGCCATGACAATTACAGGTCTCAACGCCTGTTGATAGAGGTATCAATCATCGAAATCGGAGCACATTTGCAGATTTTTGATTTTCGTGGCTCAGAATTTGTGGGCTATAGTTCAGTTGATTTTCAAAAAAAATTAATTCTCCACAAAACGTGTGGAAATATTCGACCGATCCAAATGGCTGTTGGCATGACAATTACAGGTCTCAACGCCTATTGATAGAGGTATCAATCATCGAAATCGGAGCACATTTGCAGATTTTTGATTTTCGTGGCTCAGAATTTGTGGGCTATAGTTCAGTTGATTTTCAAAAAAAATTAATTCTCCACAAAACGTGTAGAAATATTCGACCGATCCAAATGGCTGTTGGCATGACAATTACAGGTCTCAACGCCTATTGATGGAGGTATCAATCATCGAAATCGGAGCACATTTGCAGATTTTCGATTTTCGTGGCTCAGAATTTGTGGGCTATAGTTCAGTTGATTTTCAAAAAAAATTAATTCCCCACAAAACGTGTAGAAATATTCGACCGATACAAATGGCCGGTGCCATGACAATTACAGGTCTCAACGCCTATTGATAGAGGTATCAATCATCGAAATCGAAGCACATTTGCAGATTTTTGATTTTCGTGGCTCAGAATTTGTGGGCTATAGTTCAGTTGATTTTCAAAAAAAATTAATTCTCCAAATGGCCGTTGGCATGACAATTACAGGTCTCAACGCCTATTGATAGAGGTATCAATCATCGAAATCGGAGCACATTTGCAGATTTTCGATTTTCGTGGCTCTGAATTTGTGGGCTATAGTTCAGTTGATTTTCAAAAAAAATGAATTCCCCACAAAACGTGTAGAAATATTCGACCGATCCAAATGGCCGTTGGCATGACAATTACAGGTCTCAACGCCTATTGATAGAGGTATCAATCATCGAAATCGGAGCACATTTGCAGATTTTTGATTTTCGTGGCTCAGAATTTGTGGGCTATAGTTCAGTTGATTTTCAAAAAAAATTAATTCTCCACAAAACGTGTGGAAATATTCGACCGATCCAAATGGCCGTTGGCATGACAATTACAGGTCTCAACGCCTATTGATAGAGGTATCAATCATCGAAATCGGAGCACATTTGCAGATTTTCGATTTTCGTGGCTCAGAATTTGTGGGCTATAGTTCAGTTGATTTTCAAAAAAAATTAATTCCCCACAAAACGTGTAGAAATATTCGACCGATACAAATGGCCGTTGGCATGACAATTACAGGTCTCAACGCCTATTGATAGAGGTATCAATCATCGAAATCGAAGCACATTTGCAGATTTTTGATTTTCGTGGCTCAGAATTTGTGGGCTATAGTTCAGTTGATTTTCAAAAAAAATTAATTCTCCACAAAACGTGTAGAAATATTCGACCGATCCAAATGGCTGTTGGCATGACAATTACAGGTCTCAACGCCTATTGATAGAGGTATCAATCATCGAAATCGGAGCACATTTGCAGATTTTCGATTTTCGTGGCTCAGAATTTGTGGGCTATAGTTCAGTTGATTTTCAAAAAAAATTAATTCCCCACAAAACGTGTAGAAATATTCGACCGATACAAATGGCCGGTGCCATGACAATTACAGGTCTCAACGCCTATTGATAGAGGTATCAATCATCGAAATCGGAGCACATTTGCAGATTTTTGATTTTCGTGGCTCAGAATTTGTGGGCTATAGTTCAGTTGATTTTCAAAAAAAATTAATTCTCCACAAAACGTGTGGAAATATTCGACCGATCCAAATGGCCGTTGGCATGACAATTACAGGTCTCAACGCCTATTGATAGAGGTATCAATCATCGAAATCGGAGCACATTTGCAGATTTTCGATTTTCGTGGCTCAGAATTTGTGGGCTATAGTTCAGTTGATTTTCAAAAAAAATTAATTCTCCACAAAACGTGTAGAAATATTCGACCGATCCAAATGGCTGTTGGCATGACAATTACAGGTCTCAACGCCTATTGATAGAGGTATCAATCATCGAAATCGGAGCACATTTGCAGATTTTCGATTTTCGTGGCTCTGAATTTGTGGGCTATAGTTCAGTTGATTTTCAAAAAAAATTAATTCTCCACAAAACGTGTGGAAATATTCGACCGATCCAAATGACCGGTGCCATGACAATCACAGGTCTCAACGCCTGTTAATAGAGGTATCAATCATCGAAATCGGAGCACATTTGCAGATTTTTGATTATCGTGGCTCAGAATTTGTGGGCTATAGTTCAGTTGATTTTCAAAAAAAATTAATTCTCCACAAAACGTGTGGAAATATTCGACCGATCCAAATGGCTGTTGGCATGACAATTACAGGTCTCAACGCCTATTGATAGAGGTATCAATCATCGAAATCGGAGCACATTTGCAGATTTTTGATTTTCGTGGCTCAGAATTTGTGGGCTATAGTTCAGTTGATTTTCAAAAAAAATTAATTCTCCACAAAACGTGTAGAAATATTCGACCGATCCAAATGGCTGTTGGCATGACAATTACAGGTCTCAACGCCTATTGATGGAGGTATCAATCATCGAAATCGGAGCACATTTGCAGATTTTCGATTTTCGTGGCTCAGAATTTGTGGGCTATAGTTCAGTTGATTTTCAAAAAAAATTAATTCCCCACAAAACGTGTAGAAATATTCGACCGATCCAAATGGCTGTTGGCATGACAATTACAGGTCTCAACGCCTATTGATGGAGGTATCAATCATCGAAATCGGAGCACATTTGCAGATTTTCGATTTTCGTGGCTCAGAATTTGTGGGCTATAGTTCAGTTGATTTTCAAAAAAAATTAATTCCCCACAAAACGTGTAGAAATATTCGACCGATACAAATGGCCGGTGCCATGACAATTACAGGTCTCAACGCCTATTGATAGAGGTATCAATCATCGAAATCGAAGCACATTTGCAGATTTTTGATTTTCGTGGCTCAGAATTTGTGGGCTATAGTTCAGTTGATTTTCAAAAAAAATTAATTCTCCAAATGGCCGTTGGCATGACAATTACAGGTCTCAACGCCTATTGATAGAGGTATCAATCATCGAAATCGGAGCACATTTGCAGATTTTCGATTTTCGTGGCTCTGAATTTGTGGGCTATAGTTCAGTTGATTTTCAAAAAAAATGAATTCTCCACAAAACGTGTAGAAATATTCGACCGATCCAAATGGCCGTTGGCATGACAATTACAGGTCTCAACGCCTATTGATAGAGGTATCAATCATCGAAATCGGAGCACATTTGCAGATTTTCGATTTTCGTGGCTCAGAATTTGTGGGCTATAGTTCAGTTGATTTTCAAAAAAAATTAATTCCCCACAAAACGTGTAGAAATATTCGACCGATACAAATGGCCGGTGCCATGACAATTACAGGTCTCAACGCCTATTGATAGAGGTATCAATCATCGAAATCGAAGCACATTTGCAGATTTTTGATTTTCGTGGCTCAGAATTTGTGGGCTATAGTTCAGTTGATTTTCAAAAAAAATTAATTCTCCACAAAACGTGTAGAAATATTCGACCGATCCAAATGGCTGTTGGCATGACAATTACAGGTCTCAACGCCTATTGATAGAGGTATCAATCATCGAAATCGGAGCACATTTGCAGATTTTCGATTTTCGTGGCTCAGAATTTGTGGGCTATAGTTCAGTTGATTTTCAAAAAAAATTAATTCCCCACAAAACGTGTAGAAATATTCGACCGATACAAATGGCCGGTGCCATGACAATTACAGGTCTCAACGCCTATTGATAGAGGTATCAATCATCGAAATCGGAGCACATTTGCAGATTTTTGATTTTCGTGGCTCAGAATTTGTGGGCTATAGTTCAGTTGATTTTCAAAAAAAATTAATTCTCCACAAAACGTGTGGAAATATTCGACCGATCCAAATGGCCGTTGGCATGACAATTACAGGTCTCAACGCCTATTGATAGAGGTATCAATCATCGAAATCGGAGCACATTTGCAGATTTTCGATTTTCGTGGCTCAGAATTTGTGGGCTATAGTTCAGTTGATTTTCAAAAAAAATTAATTCTCCACAAAACGTGTAGAAATATTCGACCGATCCAAATGGCTGTTGGCATGACAATTACAGGTCTCAACGCCTATTGATAGAGGTATCAATCATCGAAATCGGAGCACATTTGCAGATTTTCGATTTTCGTGGCTCTGAATTTGTGGGCTATAGTTCAGTTGATTTTCAAAAAAAATTAATTCTCCACAAAACGTGTGGAAATATTCGACCGATCCAAATGACCGGTGCCATGACAATCACAGGTCTCAACGCCTGTTAATAGAGGTATCAATCATCGAAATCGGAGCACATTTGCAGATTTTTGATTATCGTGGCTCAGAATTTGTGGGCTATAGTTCAGTTGATTTTCAAAAAAAATTAATTCTCCACAAAACGTGTAGAAATATTCGACCGATCCAAATGGCTGTTGGCATGACAATTACAGGTCTCAACGCCTATTGATGGAGGTATCAATCATCGAAATCGGAGCACATTTGCAGATTTTCGATTTTCGTGGCTCAGAATTTGTGGGCTATAGTTCAGTTGATTTTCAAAAAAAATTAATTCCCCACAAAACGTGTAGAAATATTCGACCGATACAAATGGCCGGTGCCATGACAATTACAGGTCTCAACGCCTATTGATAGAGGTATCAATCATCGAAATCGAAGCACATTTGCAGATTTTTGATTTTCGTGGCTCAGAATTTGTGGGCTATAGTTCAGTTGATTTTCAAAAAAAATTAATTCTCCAAATGGCCGTTGGCATGACAATTACAGGTCTCAACGCCTATTGATAGAGGTATCAATCATCGAAATCGGAGCACATTTGCAGATTTTCGATTTTCGTGGCTCTGAATTTGTGGGCTATAGTTCAGTTGATTTTCAAAAAAAATGAATTCCCCACAAAACGTGTAGAAATATTCGACCGATCCAAATGGCCGTTGGCATGACAATTACAGGTCTCAACGCCTATTGATAGAGGTATCAATCATCGAAATCGGAGCACATTTGCAGATTTTTGATTTTCGTGGCTCAGAATTTGTGGGCTATAGTTCAGTTGATTTTCAAAAAAAATTAATTCTCCACAAAACGTGTGGAAATATTCGACCGATCCAAATGGCCGTTGGCATGACAATTACAGGTCTCAACGCCTATTGATAGAGGTATCAATCATCGAAATCGGAGCACATTTGCAGATTTTCGATTTTCGTGGCTCAGAATTTGTGGGCTATAGTTCAGTTGATTTTCAAAAAAAATTAATTCCCCACAAAACGTGTAGAAATATTCGACCGATACAAATGGCCGGTGCCATGACAATTACAGGTCTCAACGCCTATTGATAGAGGTATCAATCATCGAAATCGAAGCACATTTGCAGATTTTTGATTTTCGTGGCTCAGAATTTGTGGGCTATAGTTCAGTTGATTTTCAAAAAAAATTAATTCTCCACAAAACGTGTAGAAATATTCGACCGATCCAAATGGCTGTTGGCATGACAATTACAGGTCTCAACGCCTATTGATAGAGGTATCAATCATCGAAATCGGAGCACATTTGCAGATTTTCGATTTTCGTGGCTCAGAATTTGTGGGCTATAGTTCAGTTGATTTTCAAAAAAAATTAATTCTCCAAATGGCCGTTGGCATGACAATTACAGGTCTCAACGCCTATTGATAGAGGTATCAATCATCGAAATCGGAGCACATTTGCAGATTTTTGATTTTCGTGGCTCAGAATTTGTGGGCTATAGTTCAGTTGATTTTCAAAAAAAATGAATTCCCCACAAAACGTGTAGAAATATTCGACCGATCCAAATGGCCGTTGGCATGACAATTACAGGTCTCAACGCCTATTGATAGAGGTATCAATCATCGAAATCGGAGCACATTTGCAGATTTTTGATTTTCGTGGCTCAGAATTTGTGGGCTATAGTTCAGTTGATTTTCAAAAAAAATTAATTCTCCACAAAACGTGTGGAAATATTGGACCGATCCAAATGGCCGTTGGCATGACAATTACAGGTCTCAACGCCTATTGATAGAGGTATCAATCATCGAAATCGGAGCACATTTGCAGATTTTTGATTTTCGTGGCTCAGAATTTGTGGGCTATAGTTCAGTTGATTTTCAAAAAAAATTAATTCTCCACAAAACGTGTGGAAATATTCGACCGATCCAAATGGCCGTTGGCATGACAATTACAGGTCTCAACGCCTATTGATAGAGGTATCAATCATCGAAATCGGAGCACATTTGCAGATTTTCGATTTTCGTGGCTCAGAATTTGTGGGCTATAGTTCAGTTGATTTTCAAAAAAAATTAATTCCCCACAAAACGTGTAGAAATATTCGACCGATACAAATGGCCGGTGCCATGACAATTACAGGTCTCAACGCCTATTGATAGAGGTATCAATCATCGAAATCGGAGCACATTTGCAGATTTTTGATTTTCGTGGCTCAGAATTTGTGGGCTATAGTTCAGTTGATTTTCAAAAAAAATTAATTCTCCACAAAACGTGTGGAAATATTCGACCGATCCAAATGGCCGTTGGCATGACAATTACAGGTCTCAACGCCTATTGATAGAGGTATCAATCATCGAAATCGGAGAACATTTGCAGATTTTCGATTTTCGTGGCTCAGAATTTGTGGGCTATAGTTCAGTTGATTTTCAAAAAAAATTAATTCTCCACAAAACGTGTAGAAATATTCGACCGATCCAAATGGCTGTTGGCATGACAATTACAGGTCTCAACGCCTATTGATAGAGGTATCAATCATCGAAATCGAAGCACATTTGCAGATTTTTGATTTTCGTGGCTCAGAATTTGTGGGCTATAGTTCAGTTGATTTTCAAAAAAAATTAATTCTCCAAATGGCCGTTGGCATGACAATTACAGGTCTCAACGCCTATTGATAGAGGTATCAATCATCGAAATCGGAGCACATTTGCAGATTTTCGATTTTCGTGGCTCAGAATTTGTGGGCTATAGTTCAGTTGATTTTAAAAAAAAATTAATTCTCCACAAAACGTGTAGAAATATTCGACCGATCCAAATGGCTGTTGGCATGACAATTACAGGTCTCAACGCCTATTGATAGAGGTATCAATCATCGAAATCGGAGCACATTTGCAGATTTTTGATTTTCGTGGCTCAGAATTTGTGGGCTATAGTTCAGTTGATTTTCAAAAAAAATTAATTCTCCACAAAACGTGTAGAAATATTCGACCGATCCAAATGGCTGCTGGCATGACAATTACAGGTCTCAACGCCTATTGATAGAGGTATCAATCATCGAAATCGGAGCACATTTGCAGATTTTCGATTTTCGTGGCTCAGAATTTGTGGGCTATAGTTCAGTTGATTTTCAAAAAAAATTAATTCCCCACAAAACGTGTAGAAATATTCGACCGATACAAATGGCCGGTGGCATGACAATTACAGGTCTCAACGCCTATTGATAGAGGTATCAATCATCGAAATCGAAGCACATTTGCAGATTTTTGATTTTCGTGGCTCAGAATTTGTGGGCTATAGTTCAGTTGATTTTCAAAAAAAATTAATTCTCCAAATGGCCGTTGGCATGACAATTACAGGTCTCAACGCCTATTGATAGAGGTATCAATCATCGAAATCGGAGCACATTTGCAGATTTTCGATTTTCGTGGCTCAGAATTTGTGGGCTATAGTTCAGTTGATTTTCAAAAAAAATTAATTCTCCACAAAACGTGTAGAAATATTCGACCGATCCAAATGGCTGTTGGCATGACAATTACAGGTCTCAACGCCTATTGATAGAGGTATCAATCATCGAAATCGGAGCACATTTGCAGATTTTTGATTTTCGTGGCTCAGAATTTGTGGGCTATAGTTCAGTTGATTTTCAAAAAAAATTAATTCTCCACAAAACGTGTAGAAATATTCGACCGATCCAAATGGCTGTTAGCATGACAATTACAGGTCTCAACGCCTATTGATAGAGGTATCAATCATCGAAATCGGAGCACATTTGCAGATTTTCGATTTTCGTGGCTCTGAATTTGTGGGCTATAGTTCAGTTGATTTTCAAAAAAAATGAATTCCCCACAAAACGTGTAGAAATATTCGACCGATCCAAATGGCCGTTGGCATGACAATTACAGGTCTCAACGCCTATTGATAGAGGTATCAATCATCGAAATCGGAGCACATTTGCAGATTTTTGATTTTCGTGGCTCAGAATTTGTGGGCTATAGTTCAGTTGATTTTCAAAAAAAATTAATTCTCCACAAAACGTGTGGAAATATTCGACCGATCCAAATGGCCGTTGGCATGACAATTACAGGTCTCAACGCCTATTGATAGAGGTATCAATCATCGAAATCGGAGCACATTTGCAGATTTTCGATTTTCGTGGCTCAGAATTTGTGGGCTATAGTTCAGTTGATTTTCAAAAAAAATTAATTCTCCACAAAACGTGTGGAAATATTCGACCGATCCAAATGGCCGTTGGCATGACAATTACAGGTCTCAACGCCTATTGATAGAGGTATCAATCATCGAAATCGGAGCACATTTGCAGATTTTTGATTTTCGTGGCTCAGAATTTGTGGGCTATAGTTCAGTTGATTTTCAAAAAAAATTAATTCTCCACAAAACGTGTGGAAATATTCGACCGATCCAAATGGCCGTTGGCATGACAATTACAGGTCTCAACGCCTATTGATAGAGGTATCAATCATCGAAATCGGAGCACATTTGCAGATTTTCGATTTTCGTGGCTCAGAATTTGTGGGCTATAGTTCAGTTGATTTTCAAAAAAAATTAATTCCCCACAAAACGTGTAGAAATATTCGACCGATACAAATGGCCGGTGCCATGACAATTACAGGTCTCAACGCCTATTGATAGAGGTATCAATCATCGAAATCGAAGCACATTTGCAGATTTTTGATTTTCGTGGCTCAGAATTTGTGGGCTATAGTTCAGTTGATTTTCAAAAAAAATTAATTCTCCACAAAACGTGTAGAAATATTCGACCGATCCAAATGGCTGTTGGCATGACAATTACAGGTCTCAACGCCTATTGATAGAGGTATCAATCATCGAAATCGGAGCACATTTGCAGATTTTCGATTTTCGTGGCTCAGAATTTGTGGGCTATAGTTCAGTTGATTTTCAAAAAAAATTAATTCCCCACAAAACGTGTAGAAATATTCGACCGATACAAATGGCCGGTGCCATGACAATTACAGGTCTCAACGCCTATTGATAGAGGTATCAATCATCGAAATCGGAGCACATTTGCAGATTTTTGATTTTCGTGGCTCAGAATTTGTGGGCTATAGTTCAGTTGATTTTCAAAAAAAATTAATTCTCCACAAAACGTGTGGAAATATTCGACCGATCCAAATGGCCGTTGGCATGACAATTACAGGTCTCAACGCCTATTGATAGAGGTATCAATCATCGAAATCGGAGCACATTTGCAGATTTTCGATTTTCGTGGCTCAGAATTTGTGGGCTATAGTTCAGTTGATTTTCAAAAAAAATTAATTCTCCACAAAACGTGTAGAAATATTCGACCGATCCAAATGGCTGTTGGCATGACAATTACAGGTCTCAACGCCTATTGATAGAGGTATCAATCATCGAAATCGGAGCACATTTGCAGATTTTTGATTTTCGTGGCTCAGAATTTGTGGGCTATAGTTCAGTTGATTTTCAAAAAAAATTAATTCTCCACAAAACGTGTAGAAATATTCGACCGATCCAAATGGCTGTTGGCATGACAATTACAGGTCTCAACGCCTATTGATAGAGGTATCAATCATCGAAATCGGAGCACATTTGCAGATTTTCGATTTTCGTGGCTCAGAATTTGTGGGCTATAGTTCAGTTGATTTTCAAAAAAAATGAATTCCCCACAAAACGTGTAGAAATATTCGACTGATCCAAATGGCCGGTGCCATGACAATTACAGGTCTCAACGCCTATTGATAGAGGTATCAATCATCGAAATCGAAGCACATTTGCAGATTTTTGATTTTCGTGGCTCAGAATTTGTGGGCTATAGTTCAGTTGATTTTCAAAAAAAATTAATTCTCCAAATGGCCGTTGGCATGACAATTACAGGTCTCAACGCCTATTGATAGAGGTATCAATCATCGAAATCGGAGCACATTTGCAGATTTTCGATTTTCGTGGCTCTGAATTTGTGGGCTATAGTTCAGTTGATTTTCAAAAAAAATGAATTCCCCACAAAACGTGTAGAAATATTCGACCGATCCAAATGGCCGTTGGCATGACAATTACAGGTCTCAACGCCTATTGATAGAGGTATCAATCATCGAAATCGGAGCACATTTGCAGATTTTTGATTTTCGTGGCTCAGAATTTGTGGGCTATAGTTCAGTTGATTTTCAAAAAAAATTAATTCTCCACAAAACGTGTGGAAATATTCGACCGATCCAAATGGCTGTTGGCATGACAATTACAGGTCTCAACGCCTATTGATAGAGGTATCAATCATCGAAATCGGAGCACATTTGCAGATTTTTGATTTTCGTGGCTCAGAATTTGTGGGCTATAGTTCAGTTGATTTTCAAAAAAAATTAATTCTCCACAAAACGTGTAGAAATATTCGACCGATCCAAATGGCTGTTGGCATGACAATTACAGGTCTCAACGCCTATTGATAGAGGTATCAATCATCGAAATCGGAGCACATTTGCAGATTTTCGATTTTCGTGGCTCAGAATTTGTGGGCTATAGTTCAGTTGATTTTCAAAAAAAATTAATTCCCCACAAAACGTGTAGAAATATTCGACCGATACAAATGGCCGGTGCCATGACAATTACAGGTCTCAACGCCTATTGATAGAGGTATTAATCATCGAAATCGAAGCACATTTGCAGATTTTTGATTTTCGTGGCTCAGAATTTGTGGGCTATAGTTCAGTTGATTTTCAAAAAAAATTAATTCTCCAAATGGCCGTTGGCATGACAATTACAGGTCTCAACGCCTATTGATAGAGGTATCAATCATCGAAATCGGAGCACATTTGCAGATTTTCGATTTTCGTGGCTCTGAATTTGTGGGCTATAGTTCAGTTGATTTTCAAAAAAAATTAATTCCCCACAAAACGTGTAGAAATATTCGACCGATCCAAATGGCCGTTGGCATGACAATTACAGGTCTCAACGCCTATTGATAGAGGTATCAATCATCGAAATCGGAGCACATTTGCAGATTTTTGATTTTCGTGGCTCAGAATTTGTGGGCTATAGTTCAGTTGATTTTCAAAAAAAATTAATTCTCCACAAAACGTGTGGAAATATTCGACCGATCCAAATGGCCGTTGGCATGACAATTACAGGTCTCAACGCCTATTGATAGAGGTATCAATCATCGAAATCGGAGCACATTTGCAGATTTTCGATTTTCGTGGCTCTGAATTTGTGGGCTATAGTTCAGTTGATTTTCAAAAAAAAATGAATTCTCCACAAAACGTGTAGAAATATTCGGCCGATCCAAATGGCCGTTGGCATGACAATTACAGGTCTTAACGCCTATTGATAGAGGTATCAATCATCGAAATCGGAGCACATTTGCAGATTTTCGATTTTCGTGGCTCTGAATTTGTGGGCTATAGTTCAGTTGATTTTCAAAAAAAAATGAATTCTCCACAAAACGTGTAGAAATATTCGACCGATCCAAATGGCCGTTGGCATGACAATTACAGGTCTTAACGCCTATTGATAGAGGTATCAATCATCGAAATCGGAGCACATTTGCAGATTTTCGATTTTCGTGGCTCTGAATTTGTGGGCTATAGTTCAGTTGATTTTCAAAAAAAAATGAATTCTCCACAAAACGTGTAGAAATATTCGGCCGATCCAAATGGCCGTTGGCATGACAATTACAGGTCTTAACGCCTATTGATAGAGGTATCAATCATCGAAATCGGAGCACATTTGCAGATTTTCGATTTTCGTGGCTCTGAATTTGTGGGCTATAGTTCAGTTGATTTTAAAAAAAAATGAATTCTCCACAAAACGTGTAGAAATATTCGACCGATCCAAATGGCCGTTGGCATGACAATTACAGGTCTCAACGCCTATCGATAGAGGTATCAATCATCGAAATCGGAGCACATTTGCAGATTTTTGATTTTCGTGGCTCAGAATTTGTGGGCTATAGTTCAGTTGATTTTCCAAAAAAATTAATTCTCCACAAAACGTGTAGAAATATTCGACCGATCCAAATGGCCGTTGGCATGACAATTACAGGTCTCAACGCCTATTGATAGAGGTATCAATCATCGAAATCGGAGCACATTTGCAGATTTTTGATTTTCGTTGGTCAGAATTTATGGGCTATAGTTCAGTTGATTTTCAAAAAAAATTAATTCTCCACAAAACGTGTGGAAATATTCGACCGATCCAAATGGCCGTTGGCATGACAATTACAGGTCTCAACGCCTATTGATAGAGGTATCAATCATCGAAATCGGAGCACATTTGCAGATTTTTGATTTTCGTGGCTCAGAATTTGTGGGCTATAGTTCAGTTGATTTTCAAAAAAAATTAATTCTCCACAAAACGTGTGGAACTATTCGACCGATCCAAATGGCCGTTGGCATGACAATTACAGGTCTCAACGCCTATTGATAGAGGTATCAATCATCGAAATCGGAGCACATTTGCAGATTTTTGATTTTCGTGGCTCAGAATTTGTGGGCTATAGTTCAGTTGATTTTCAAAAAAAATTAATTCTCCACAAAACGTGTGGAAATATTCGACCGATCCAAATGGCCGTTGGCATGACAATTACAGGTCTCAACGCCTATTGATAGAGGTATCAATCATCGAAATCGGAGCACATTTGCAGATTTTTGATTTTCGTGGCTCAGAATTTGTGGGCTATAGTTCAGTTGATTTTCAAAAAAAATTAATTCTCCACAAAACGTGTAGAAATATTCGACCGATCCAAATGGCCGTTGGCATGACAATTACAGGTCTCAACGCCTATTGATAGAGGTATCAATCATCGAAATCGGAGCACATTTGCAGATTTTTGATTTTCGTTGGTCAGAATTTGTGGGCTATAGTTCAGTTGATTTTCAAAAAAAATTAATTCTCCACAAAACGTGTGGAAATATTCGACCGATCCAAATGGCCGTTGGCATGACAATTACAGGTCTCAACGCCTATTGATAGAGGTATCAATCATCGAAATCGGAGCACATTTGCAGATTTTTGATTTTCGTGGCTCAGAATTTGTGGGCTATAGTTCAGTTGATTTTAAAAAAAAATTAATTCTCCACAAAACGTGTGGAAATATTCGACCGATCCAAATGGCCGTTGGCATGACAATTACAGGTCTCAACGCCTATTGATAGAGGTATCAATCATCGAAATCGGAGCACATTTGCAAATTTTTGACTTTCGTGGCTCAGAATTTGTGGGCTATAGTTCAGTTGATTTTCAAAAAAAATGAATTCTCCACAAAACGTGTAGAAATATTCGACCGATCCAAATGGCCGTTGGCATGACAATTACAGGTCTCAACGCCTATTGATAGAGGTATCAATCATCGAAATCGGAGCACATTTGCAGATTTTTGATTTTCGTTGCTCAGAATTTGTGGGCTATAGTTCAGTTGATTTTCAAAAAAAATTAATTCTCCACAAAACGTGTGGAACTATTCGACCGATCCAAATGGCCGTTGGCATGACAATTACAGGTCTCAACGCCTATTGATAGAGGTATCAATCATCGAAATCGGAGCACATTTGCAGATTTTTGATTTTCGTGGCTCAGAATTTGTGGGCTATAGTTCAGTTGATTTTCAAAAAAAATTAATTCTCCACAAAACGTGTGGAAATATTCGACCGATCCAAATGGCCGTTGGCATGACAATTACAGGTCTCAACGCCTATTGATAGAGGTATCAATCATCGAAATCGGAGCACATTTGCAGATTTTTGATTTTCGTGGCTCAGAATTTGTGGGCTATAGTTCAGTTGATTTTCAAAAAAAATTAATTCTCCACAAAACGTGTAGAAATATTCGACCGATCCAAATGGCCGTTGGCATGACAATTACAGGTCTCAACGCCTATTGATAGAGGTATCAATCATCGAAATCGGAGCACATTTGCAGATTTTTGATTTTCGTTGGTCAGAATTTGTGGGCTATAGTTCAGTTGATTTTCAAAAAAAATTAATTCTCCACAAAACGTGTGGAAATATTCGACCGATCCAAATGGCCGTTGGCATGACAATTACAGGTCTCAACGCCTATTGATAGAGGTATCAATCATCGAAATCGGAGCACATTTGCAGATTTTTGATTTTCGTGGCTCAGAATTTGTGGGCTATAGTTCAGTTGATTTTAAAAAAAAATTAATTCTCCACAAAACGTGTGGAAATATTCGACCGATCCAAATGGCCGTTGGCATGACAATTACAGGTCTCAACGCCTATTGATAGAGGTATCAATCATCGAAATCGGAGCACATTTGCAAATTTTTGATTTTCGTGGCTCAGAATTTGTGGGCTATAGTTCAGTTGATTTTCAAAAAAAATGAATTCTCCACAAAACGTGTAGAAATATTCGACCGATCCAAATGGCCGTTGGCATGACAATTACAGGTCTCAACGCCTATTGATAGAGGTATCAATCATCGAAATCGGAGCACATTTGCAGATTTTCGATTTTCGCGGCTCTGAATTTGTGGGCTATAGTTCAGTTGATTTTCAAAAAAAATTAATTCTCCACAAAACGTGTAGAAATATTTGACCGATCCAAATGGCCGTTGGCATGACAATTACAGGTCTCAACGCCTATTGATAGAGGTATCAATCATCGAAATCGGAGCACATTTGCAGATTTTTGATTTTCGTTGCTCAGAATTTGTGGGCTATAGTTCAGTTGATTTTCAAAAAAAATTAATTCTCCACAAAACGTGTAGAAATATTCGACCGATCCAAATGGCTGTTGGCATGACAATTACAGGTCTTAACGCCTATTGATAGAGGTATCAATCATCGAAATCGGAGCACATTTGCAGATTTTTGATTTTCGTGGCTCAGAATTTGTGGGCTATAGTTCAGTTGATTTTCAAAAAAAATGAATTCTCCACAAAACGTGTAGAAATATTCGACCGATCCAAATGGCCGTTGGCATGACAATTACAGGTCTCAACGCCTATTGATAGAGGTATCAATCATCGAAATCGGAGCACATTTGCAGATTTTTGATTTTCGTGGCTCAGAATTTGTGGGCTATAGTTCAGTTGATTTTCAAAAAAAATTAATTCTCCACAAAACGTGTAGAAATATTTGACCGAGCCAAATGGCCGTTGGCATGACAATTACAGGTCTCAACGCCTATTGATAGAGGTATCAATCATCGAAATCGGAGCACATTTGCAGATTTTTGATTTTCGTGGCTCAGAATTTGTGGGCTATAGTTCAGTTGATTTTCAAAAAAAATGAATTCTCCACAAAACGTGTAGAAATATTCGACCGATCCAAATGGCCGTTGGCATGACAATTACAGGTCTCAACGCCTATTGATAGAGGTATCAATCATCGAAATCGGAGCACATTTGCAGATTTTTGATTTTCGTTGCTCAGAATTTGTGGGCTATAGTTCAGTTGATTTTCAAAAAAAATTAATTCTCCACAAAACGTGTAGAAATATTCGACCGATCCAAATGGCCGTTGGCATGACAATTACAGGTCTCAACGCCTATTGATAGAGGTATCAATCATCGAAATCGGAGCACATTTGCAGATTTTGGATTTTCGTGGCTCAGAATTTGTGGGCTATAGTTCAGTTGATTTTCAAAAAAAATTAATTCTCCACAAAACGTGTAGAAATATTCGACCGATCCAAATGGCCGTTGGCATGATAATTACAGGTCTCAACGCCATCGGAGCACATTTGCAGATTTTCGATTTTCGTGGCTCTGAATTTGTGGGCTATAGTTCAGTTGATTTTAAAAAAAAATGAATTCTCCACAAAACGTGTGGAAATATTCGACCGATCCAAATGGCCGGTGCCATGACAATTACAGGTCTCAACGCCTATTGATAGAGGTATCAATCATCGAAATCGGAGCACATTTGCAGATTTTTGATTTTCGTTGCTCAGAATTTGTGGGCTATAGTTCAGTTGATTTTCAAAAAAAATTAATTCTCCACAAAACGTGTAGAAATATTCGACCGATCCAAATGGCCGTTGGCATGACATTACAGGTCTCAACGCCTATTGATAGAGGTATCAATCATCGAAATCGGAGCACATTTGCAGATTTTCGATTTTCGTGGCTCTGAATTTGTGGGCTATAGTTCAGTTGATTTTAAAAAAAAATGAATTCTCCACAAAACGTGTGGAAATATTCGACCGATCCAAATGGCCGGTGCCATGACAATTACAGGTCTTAACGCCTATTGATAGAGGTATCAATCATCGAAATCGGAGCACATTTGCAGATTTTTGATTTTCGTGGCTCAGAATTTGTGGGCTATATTTGTTGATTTAAAAAAAAAATGAATTCTCCACAAAACGTGTAGAAATATTCGACCGATCCAAATGGCCGTTGGCATGACAATTACAGGTCTCAACGCCTATTGATAGAGGTATCAATCATCGAAATCGGAGCACATTTGCAGATTTTTGATTTTCGTGGCTCAGAATTTGTGGGCTATAGTTGTTGATTTTCAAAAAAAATTAATTCTCCACAAAACGTGTAGAAATATTCGACCGATCCAAATGGCCGTTGGCATGACAATTACAGGTCTCAACGCCTATTGATAGAGGTATCAATCATCGAAATCGGAGCACATTTGCAGATTTTTGATTTTCGTGGCTCAGAATTTGTGGGCTATAGTTCAGTTGATTTTCAAAAAAAATTAATTCTCCACAAAACGTGTAGAAATATTCGACCGATCCAAATGGCCGTTGGCATGACATTACAGGTCTCAACGCCTATTGATAGAGGTATCAATCATCGAAATCGGAGCACATTTGCAGATTTTTGATTTTCGTGGCTCAGAATTTGTGGGCTATAGTTCAGTTGATTTTCAAAAAAAATGAATTCTCCACAAAACGTGTAGAAATATTCGACCGATCCAAATGGCCGTTGGCATGACAATTACAGGTCTCAACGCCTATTGATAGAGGTATCAATCATCGAAATCGGAGCACATTTGCAGATTTTTGATTTTCGTGGCTCAGAATTTGTGGGCTATAGTTCAGTTGATTTTAAAAAAAAATGAATTCTCCACAAAACGTGTGGAAATATTCGACCGATCCAAATGGCCGGTGCCATGACAATTACAGGTCTCAACGCCTGTTGATAGAGGTATCAATCATCGAAATCGGAGCACATTTGCAGATTTTCGACACAAATAAATGCTTAAAAGGAAGAATCTCCAAGGACTGAAATAAAGGCCACGAAGCAGATAATCGTGGAGCATTAAGAATAATTCTTGTAATATGGTTTTGCATTATAATAAGAGTATAAATCCTAGCATAGTAAGTACCACCCCAACACACTAGTCCATACGACAACTTCGACTCCACAAGGGCAAAATAAATAGTTCTTAAAACTGCTACCGGACACACCTGTCGTAATATATACATTTTTTTCCAATGTGGGATAGACCGAGATATTTGAAAGATTGAACGATTTCAATTTTAAAACAATCGTCAATACAAGCAGCTTGATCACAAGTCACATCATAATACATAATGATCGGATCTACGACAGTAGCATCATTAATTTTGAAAAACATACCCTTGGTTTTAGAGCTCAAAAACATAGAATGAGCAAGCCACCACTCCTTTAGAAGGCATAAATCTGATTTCATATGTTGAATGAATGTTTGTGTTACGAATAGGGTGCTTATAGAGAAACACTAGGTCATCAGCATAAGCTATCAACTCAGAATTAAAAAATGTTTGTTGCTTGATTGGGGCAACTTTCGTTTGTGCCGTCATTAGCGTTGAATGAATTGCTCCGTCTACAGTAATCACCCGGTAGTAAATAACGGCGGCATAAGCATCTTGACTGGCATCACAGAACCCATGTAATTCAATTTTGCAGTTTCTGGAAGTGTTTGTGAATCGAGGAATCGAGATGTTTTCCTCCTCAGGGAGCGCCGCTTGAATTCGATTCCAATGGTTAGTCTCTTTCTCCGGTAATGGATCATCCCAGTTCAGGTTCAGAACCCATAATTGTTGAATGAAGATTTTTATTTTGACGTTCACTGGAGCGAGCCAACCCAGTGGGTCAACCATCTTTCCTGCTTCGGATAAAACACTTCTTTTTGTTAGATTCTTTGGAGAATGAATATTAGAAATAAACGTAAAGGTGTCATTAGATGGGTTCCAGTACACGCCCAGTACTTTTACTGATTCTCCAATTTCGCTTCTGTCGTGGAATTCCTTGAGAGTAGTCATGCGATCTTCGGGCTTTATGGTATTTAGAATCTGCCGAGAATTTAAGGACTATTTACGCAGGAGGAATCCATGTTGAGATAACAGCTTGTTGATGTCATCTTTCAGCTGTATGGCTTCAGATTCACTGTGGGCTCCAGTCATTAAATCATCGACATAAATATTACGTCGAATAGCATTGGCAGCATCAATATTGGTTGATTGATTATTGTCGGCAATGTACTTCAGAACTCGTGTGGCTAAAAATGGAGCTGCTGCCAGTCCGTAAGTGACCATAGTTAGTCGAAAATGACGAATTGGCTCCGTTGGATGAATGCGCCATACAATTTTTTGAAACTCACTATCCTCACTAGTGACCTTCACTTGCCGATACATTTTTGCCACGTCGGCAGTGACGACAAATTGGTATTCCCGGAATCTTAGAACAATAGCATACAGGGTAGATTGCACTGTCGGCCCACTGTTGCTAAACAATCGTTGAGTGATACTCCGGAGGTGATCTTAGCGGAGCCGTCGAACACAACCCTTAGTTTGGTGGTGGTACTTGAATGTTTGATTACTCCGTGGTGAGGTAAATAGTAACCAGTGTCATCTTGTTTAGATGGTTAGATTTCTTCCATGTGATGGAGCTTTTGGTAATCTAGCACAAATTCCTGGTACAGCTTGTGGAAATTCGGATCTCTAACAAACCGGCGTTCAATACTCCTCAATCATAGGTTTAGCGAGTTTCCCAAGCTATTTGGCGATTTTTTAAATGGCAAACATACAATGAATCGGCCCTCTTCGGATATTTTTACATTAGCGGTGAACTGATTCTCGCAGGTTGCTTCTTCTGGTGATAATAATGGCTGGAGATTTGGAATGGATTCGATTTCCCAGAATTTGCGAAGCGTTTGATCCAAGTCGATGTCGACACGGCTATTTGTGGTTATCATTGACGCTAAACCGATTTCTGTTGTTCGTCCTGCATTGTTCAATCTTCCGGAGATCACCCACCCAAATATGGTTTTTTGAAGGATTAGACCATTGTCTTTAATTATGACTTGTTCAGGCTCTAGCACGTTGAAGAAGTGGTCTGCCCCAATTAAGACATCTATATGAGCCGGCATATAGAAATGTAGATCGGCCAATTGCAATTCCGCGTAGTTATTTTTGATAACCCGAAGGCTTCTATGTGAAATTCAAAGCGTTTCTTAGGTCGCACGGTAACTGTGACCATGCCTTTGGTAGACCCAGCACTTGCGCATCCCACACCTACAACTGCCAATCTCCCATTTGTCTTCTTGAGACCTAGTCGTTGCACAAGAGTCTCGGTGATGAAGCTGGCTTGAGAACCTGAATCAAGCGGAGCACGGCATAAAATTATGTTTCCTGATGAATCCAGCAAATGAATTGTGCAGTTGGTAAAATGGTGTGCTTCAAAATGGTTTGTGAACAATTGGTTGTGATTAATCCGTCGGTTGTTGACGGTTAACTGATATTGTAATTTGGTTCAGCAGGCTCTGTGTAGTGAAAAAATGTGTGATGCTTTCGTTTACAAATCTGACAACGAAATTTAGATAAGCATTTGACAATATTGTGTCTACTGCATAGACAATTATAACACCTGCGACTTTCATTGACCCATGTTCTGCGTTTCGTTAATTCCATTTCGTTAAACTGCTTACATGAAGAGAGTGAATGGCCTTTTTCATTGCATAAAGCGCAGGTAAAACTAGTCTCCTCGGTGATAACATGACTTTGGACCTTAGGTTTCTGTGCTGATTGCTTAGTTGACATCTTGGTATCTTCTAGAGAATCGAGGCGCCGAGATAAAAACTCTAAAATAATGGAGAATTGTGGATTCTCCAAATCTGTGACGTGCTCTGCTCACATTACTCTGGAATTATCATCCAGCTTTTGAACCAAGATAAAAATCAGCCAACGGTCCCTAGTTTCCGCGGATTCGCCTAGTGCTTTTAATCCTCTAATTACCTCATCCGAAGTATCCATAAGTTGCTTTACGTTGTAAACGGTGGCAGTAGTAATATGGTTGCTCGATAAATGTACGGACGAACGAATTTATGATGTGTCGCTTTCGGTCATATCGCTATTTTAACTTGTTCAAAGCGCCTATGTAATTTCCCTCTGTAATGCTAATGTGTCTTAACAATACGGCAGCTTCCCCTTGCAGTAGTTCCTTGAGATACTGAAATTTTTGTACCGGGCTCAAGGCAGGTGATTCATGGATAGTACTGGAGAACAGATCAAAAAATGACTGCCACTCAGTGTATTATGTTATTGTATGTTGAGTTTTGGTAGTTTAATTTCATTTTGATGTCCCGCATTTGTAGTATTGAATGAGGCTTGGGATGATGTACTATCAGCAGCCATTGCTCTTAAACGAATCTTGGTATTGATTATTGTGATAGCGTCATAATAGTTTTCCTCATAAACGACGTCGGATTCTTCCAACGGATCTTTCATGAATATTTGATTTTCTATAGACGTGAATTCTGCCATTAACTGTTCAACGCGCACCAGTCGCGTTCTGAACTTTTCGACAGGAACATCATCTTCGGCTGCTTTAACAAATTTTATGATGTTAGTCAGTCGTGCTTTATTTATGGATCGCTGCTTCTTGAGAGCCGCTAATTCCGCCATGATGATTAGATGAGATACACTGTTTTGCACTATTTACTACAAATTAGCACGTAATATCAGAGCCTTCTAGAGTATAGAGCCATAATCATTATGACGTATTTTTTAGAAGCTTTTTTAGTGGTATAACTTTTCACTAATTTCCATAGGAATCCATAGTAAAAATGGTGTTTTTAGCTTCAAGTTTTTCATTGAAAAAGCAAAAATGTTACCAAATTTTTATACAAAAGTGTTCTACATATCTTTAGCAACAATATACAGGAAGGGCTTATTGGTATTAAGTAAATATTAATTGCAGAAATATTAAATTAAATTATTTCTAAAATATATTTTTCGAACTTTCATTTTGAAAAATACATCAAAGTTGGCTCTGACGAATTAAAATAATACTTGCTACATTTATCTTTCGTTTTACTAGTGTGCGCTAGATGTCTCAGATTTATACAGAAAAATACGAAAAAAATTGTTTAATCACAAAATTATGACACGTTCTTAATATTTTGAGAATTTGTTTTGCTTTTCCTACAATTGTTGAACATAAATTTCCCCAAGTGGCGATATTTGGTACGGTTTTTCAAAATGTTTACTGCCCACTGCCATCTATGTATATTGGCTTAATGCACACGATTTGTAGTAAGCTTTTCTTTTCAATTTGACCAGAATGCTGTTGTTATGAACCTTTTTTTATATTTTGGTTTAAATAAACCAGAGTAAGATACAACCCCTCTCTTCAAAGCACCACAAAACGTCCAATGCCCAGAAAATTCAATGTGGTATCCCCAGCATTCTCAGTCGGTATCATGGCAGAATCCAGTAGCAATGTCAACACCTATAAAAAATTCTTACACGCGAAATCAACAACATAACCCCATGAATAATGGTAGAATGGAAAATATTACCAATTCATTTCAAAACTTAAATATATCCGAAAACAAAGCTAGTAATCCGCTAAACAAACGCAATGCCCAAGTTAACCATTACGTAAGCGAAGAAATTTGTTCGGAAAACTTCAACGGGCTCGAGAACGCACAGGAGAGAAGCGATGCTTGAGTCCAATGAACAACCAAAATCCCTTAATTATAAACCCAATCACCCCTCATAACACCATACCCATGAACATTTATGAAAATAACGAAGATGTCAGTAATGACACTGACACGCCTAATAAAATTAATAGTTTAGAAAATAACAATTGCCTAAGCATAGTAAGTAAGTTACCTCAATCCTATCCTAATTATAATATGTTCTTATATATTCAAAGTTTTGTTCGACAACCAATTCGGTAACTCTCACAACAGAAATGACAAAAAAGACTACATTAAGTTTATTGATTGACTCTGGTGCGGACGTATCCTTGGTTAAGCATAGTTGTCTCAATAGGTCGGTTAAGATAAATACAGATATGAAAGTTTGCTTACATGGTATAGGTTCTGGTGAGACCATAACCATTGGTTCATGCGACATAACATTTCAAATACAAAATAATAATTACATAACCCAAAAATTCCACGTTGTTAATGATGAGTTCCCTATATCACAAGAAGGTATTTTAGGCAGAGACATGCTAAATAATTTCAAAATAGACCTGTTGTACAGCAAAAACCAATTAGAAATTTCACACGGCGACAACGCGTCAGCAATAACTTTAGAAACAAATAGAAATACGATGAAGATCCCACCTAGAAGAGAAATGTATATCCAATCTTACACACCAATTAACGGAGAGGTACTTTGTGCATCCGAAGAATTACAACCGGGCTTATTTATTGGTAATTATATCACAATGGGGACAAATAACAGAGCAATGATCCCATTAAATAATTCAAATAATCATGAAGTAGAAATACCTCCTTTTTCACCAAAAATTGAACCGGCAGAAAACTATAGTATTCAGAGATTAGAAAATATGGAGAATTGCACCAAACAACCCTTCACCGAGCAGAACGAATATCGCCATCAAGTCGTCATGGATATGATAAACGAAAAACTGGATGAAGATTTGAATATCGAAGAGCGTAGTTCCATCCTCGGAGTTTGCTCGAAATATACGGACCTTTTCCATCTAAAAGGTGAGAGTTTATCATGCATTCCGGGCGTGCAGCACTCTATTCAACTATACACAGATACGTCTCCTATTAATGTTAAACAATACCGTCTTCCTCAAATTTTGAAAAAAGAAGTTAACAGACAGGTTGAAGAAATGTTTAACGAAGGGAAAATTTGCCACAGTACTAGTCCTTTTAATTCACCACTTCTGGCAGTACCAAAAAAATCAGATGAAAATGGGAAAAAACAATGGAGAATCGTTGTAGATTTCCGGAAATTAAATGATGTTACCATAGGTGATACGTTTCCCCTGCCTAACATAGCAGACATTTTCGACCAATTGGGTCATTCCAGGTATTTTTCTACATTAGACTTAGCCAGCGGATACCATCAGATTAGAATGGATCCTAATGACCAGCATAAGACAGCGTTTAGTACGGAATATGGTCATTATGAGTTCAATCGAATGCCGTTCGGTTTAAGGAACTCTCAGAGCACCTTTCAAAGAACGATGAACCATGTCCTAACCGGTTTCCAAGGCCTCAAGTGTTTTGTATATTTGGATGATGTCACAGTATATGGCACGAATCTAGATGATCACAACCAAAAGCTTGAAGACATTTTTAAGATTTTTCAGAAATACAACTTAAAACTACAACCCTCCAAATGTAATTTTCTAAGAAGAGAAATTAATTATTTAGGGCATATCATAACAGAAGAAGGGATCAGACCAAATCCTAAGACGGTAGAAAATGTCATTAAATTTCCCGTCCCCAAGAACAAGCGAAAAATCCAGTCCTTCTTGGGACTCGCGAATTATTATAGGAAATTCATACCAAATTTTTCGGAGATTACCGAACCAATTAACCAGTTACTTAGAAAAAATGTAATTTATAAATGGTCAGAAAAATGTGAAAACGCTTTCCAAATTCTGAAACAGAAACTGACTACCTCACCAATTTTAAACTTTCCAGACTTCAATAAAACCTTCGTTCTTACTACCGATGCAAGCGAATATAGCCTCGGGGCCGTGTTAAGCCAGAAATACGACAGTGATGATTTACCAACAGCTTTCGCTAGCCGATCATTAAATCAAGCTGAACGTAATTACTCCACGGTTGAAAAAGAGATGCTCGCCGTGGTGTGGGCAATACAAAATTTTCGCCCGTATCTTTATGGACGTAAATTTGTAGTTGTAACGAATCATAAGCCCTTAATAGGAGAAATTAAAAACACTCCTTCCCGTCTTCTGCGATGGAGATTAAAATTGGCGGAATATGATTTTACAATTGTGCATAAGTCAGGTTCTAAAAATACGAATGCTGACGCATTATCAAGAATAAACCATGATCATATTCTTATCATGACTAGAGCACAAAAGAAGAGTGAAGACAATCCACAAAAAGTTAAAACAAGCTTGGACGATCCTATGAATCCTAACAATAACAAACGATCGAAAGTGCATCCTGGAAGTCTAGAAGAAGAATCCAACCAGACAATATCTGGCATCGTCAATAATACCTCGAGCATATTTAAAAAGAACCCACAGGTGATTATTAATCCGAATGAAAAATTGAAAATCCTCGAAGAATTTCACAACTCACCTTGCGGTGGACATTCTGGTATATACAGAACATTCAAAAGGATTAGAATGGTGTATTGTTGGCCAAAGATGTTGAGAGACGTTTATCAATTTATAAAAAATTGCAAACTCTGCAAAGAAAACAAGATCTATAGACACACGAGAATACCACTGAAACTAACCACAACCTCAAAAGAAGTATTTGAGAGAATAGCGTTTGATATAGTAGGCCCATTACCAGAGTCAGATAATGGAAACAAATATATCATCACATTTCAAGATGATCTTACAAAATATTCAGGTGCCATCCCTATCCCGAACCAAGAAGCATCCACAGTAGCTAAGGAAATAGTTACTCAAGTATTCGAATGGTGCATTAGAAAGGTCCCATCGTACTTTAAAAGAATATCTTAGATGCTTTATACAGCAAGACTTTCGTAACTGGGACGATATGGTACCATTCGCAGTTTTCGTATATAATACAACCCCTCACTCAATCACTCGTTTTACCCCTTATGAACTAGTTTTCGGAAAATCACCAAAGATCCCATCAAGTATTCTGGGAGAACCAGAACCTGTATACTCGTACGAAGATTATATAATTGAAATGAAATCAAGGTTTAAACTAGCACGTTATTTTGCCAGAGAGAACATAATTAAAAGTAAAATAAATAGCAAAAACTTATATGACAAAAAATCAGAACCATTCAAAATTGACGTAGGCGACCTCGTATGGCTCAGAAATGAATCCGCAAAATCAAAGTTAGATCCATTATACCTAGGACCATATCAAGTGATACAAGTAAATTCACCTGAGAATACAACTATAAAAATAAATAATAAACTTAAAACTGTACTCAACAATCGACTGAAACTAAACTGAAAAGAAAATTCAAACCGGAACAAAAACTTAACATAAGACAATAACATACATACCTACCCTAATAATCCCAATATCCCTTAGTTAGTACGAATCTCTCCATTCGAACTAAAAGTAGTATTAGCTTACAAATAAACTAGGTAATGAATAAACGAAACATTGCTATTACTAAACCCATAGAATATATCCTACAAAATACACAGGAAAATAACTAGTAAAGAATATTTAAGACTGGAACGAAGTATTTAAATCAAAATATCCCTAGAAGTATAGTGAAAATAATATCTCAGCGAAATTCTGACAGCTCTCGCGCATCAAAACAAATGGCATAAACACAGCGATGTATTTAGGCTAATTTGTTTACATTTTGAGATTAGAATTGTCTATTTTGAATTATGTTTTTCCTCAAATTTATTCACAATAATTAATGTAATTTTAATTTAGATAACACACTAGCACTAGAACTTTTGATAACATTTAAGATAATTTTAATGTCATTAGCTTGCCTCGAACAAATTGAAATTTAAAATCGAGTTTTTTTATTGTTTTGCTTTAACACGAAAAATGACATTTCTTTCTAAATATGCCTAGTTCGTACCTTAAATGGGTATAACGTTACATATCCAGTGGTGTTGTTAATATTTTTTATATTTTTTAATTTCACATGTTATTTTAGGATTTACCTATAAAATAATGAGAATTTTTAATATTTTCCAATATAAATTACATTATGTAATGGAATCAAATTTCACATATTTTTATTTATAATTTTTTCTGTTTTTAAAAATATTACTCAGCCGACCCTTCTCTGAATTTTTAATTTTTTTTAACTACTTCACTGTTGGCTGCGCACAACGATGAAAAAATGAGTTTCGCTGAGATATTATTTTCACTATAAGTCATTCGAACCTAAAAAAAAAAAAAAAGCAATGAACTCAAAATTAAATCTAACCGTCAAATAAATCGAATTAGAACACTAATCATAAACAGAAAAATCATTTAATTTAAACAGAGGTACATTTTACAATTGGAGGTACTCGCACGTATCCCCTCAGAATGATCCACTCACCACTGAAAACCAATTTACTTAAAAGATTACATTTTGCAATTGGAAGTACTCGCACGTATCTTCTCAAAATGTTAACCATAGTAGGTAAAATAAACATGATTCTAAAGTATCATCCAAAACGCTTGAAACGTGAGTTAAATTGAATGATTGCAGAACTATTAAACATTCTTTTTGTAGAATAACAATAGACTAATTATTAGTAGACATACAATTAAACTTAGTACTATATTTTTAAATTCTTAGGTATATTCATGAGTGACACGTTATATTATATGTATGTTAATAATAACTTAATAAGTAATTCATTAAATTTTTTTTCTTCGTTTTACAGATTAAAGTTAAATTAAAAACAAAACTTAAAAAAAAAATCGAAATTTTATAATCTAATAATAAATATTTAAAACTTAAAATACTTTATATTAACAGTAATACAAATATAAAACACATATAAGCTAATAAATTTTTTTTTTCAGAAGATTTACAATTTTCACGTTTTGCAACAAATACTAACTTTTTACATTTCTTTCAATACAGATAATTAATCAACTAAAACTCAAATAATCCCCTAAAATAAGCTTTCCGATTGATATAGCATTATCAATTGCGGCTAAGTGAACCTAAAACTCAATTCACAAAATGTTCATCCTACCTCCAAGTCAAATTAAAAAATCATTCGCGACCTTATCCTTTGTAATCCCATGCCATTAATCGAAACTCCCAAAATATCCTAACTTCCTAAGTAGAGCACCTGCGACCATCAGTTCATTACTTCAAAATACAACTGAAATGTATCAAGAACCAACCAACCGCTCACACACGACCAGAAATTGAACGAATGAATCACCTGTTCAATGATTGTATCAATAAGCAGCCGCAGATCCAACATACAAAAATAAAATTCAACAACCAGCACAGGGAAGAAAGTAACAAAGCAATTCCAGATTCATAGCATTTTAAGTATCAAATAATAAACTCAATAAAATCAGAAATCCCATAACTAACCTAGAATAACCTTATATAAACACTAACCTAACATAACATTATTAAATAAAAATTTAGTTCTTAAGTTACAGAAAAATATCAATTACACATACTATACACATAAGAAACACATTTTTTTTTAACGTAACGTAGTAAAGTAATTTTCAATATAAATTTCTTTTTAAAGTCATAATTTTTTTTTACTATTAAATTAACGCAAACTAAAATTGAGCCAATCAGCAAAATTAAACTTTAAATTTGGAAAATATATTTTGTTAAAATATTGTATATTGACATTTCCTATTAATTCCAATATAAGCCCTTTAATAGATTCATGGCCCACTTCCAAACTAAATAAGCAACAACCCCACCTAATAAATAGCATATATACATACTACCTACATAAAAATAAATAAAGAAAAAATGGGATAAATCAGGTATGTAAAACCAGTACCTAAACAGAAAAAAGTTTAGTGCTCGTTCATCTTATTTTATGCTCAAATAAATAAATATGCAATATGTAAAGAATAAAAAAAATATGAATAACATATTTTTTTTTCTTCATAGGGGGAAGGTATGTTTTGTAATCCTAACCGTGAGTTAATGAACCAACATTAACTCGCACATGCCAAAGATTCTGTCCCAATATAAATAATTCCAATTGTCCCAATTTCCCAACCGTAATCATAACCGTGAGTTAATGAACCTACATTAACTCACATTCCAAAAAATTCTTTCCCAATATTTATAAGTACAAAAAATTGCAATATACAAATTACAAAAATCAGAAAAAAATACCTTAATAAGCATTGGCACAATTTTAGGTTATTGAATATAAATATAAAATAAAAAAATATTAAGCCGAATTGGCAATTTTAAAAACAAAAACTTTTGTGTTAAGAAAATAAAATATATAGGTAGTTAGTAAGAATTACCGACCGAGAGCGGTCTTAGTTTTAAGAAAAATAAAATAAATTCAGTGTAACCAATTTTTTCAAATCAAAATTTAAAAAATAAAGTTTATAAGTGTCATTGTGACCGGTGTTGTTTTAAATTATAACTCTTCTCCTAGTGCCTTTATAGTACTTAAATACAACAGTGAACGAACAATATAAACAATAATAATAGTGATCAATAAATATTAGTATTAATTATTATAACAACTTGCTGAATTGAACGTGATTTCGATGAACTGGCTTGCACAAACAGCGACCAAAATTGATACACTGCTATGATGTACACACGTGATAAATTGAAACTGTTTCGATGTACTATACTCTTACGATTCACTGAACTGGATTGCACAACCAATAGCGGCTTAGATTGATACACCGCTATGATATATGTATACGATTGATAATTGAAACTGCGTTTCGATGAAATACATTCACGATTCGAGTGACTGGCCAATAAATTGAAGCAATCAATTTGTCAAAAACAGTAACTAAAACTCTTATTTTAAATGAAGAGTAATTCTGTTTATAATTATCTCTTACTTTTGGGGAAAAATGATGAACCACTGCATCAGACAAATTGAATTCTTCTTGTAAATATTGTTTAGTATTTGTTTCGGTAACATCCGGATGTATTCTGGAGACAAAAATTTGTTAACGTGATTCCACAGCCAGTAGAATACCCCCACTGCCAGTGCCAATAATAAAATTATTCACAATGTTATTAGGAGCAGAATTTGAAATGGCAGAAATAGACTGCTCAGCTGGAACATTATTGTTTTTATGAGCGTTTACTTTTTTCTTACTTCGTAAGTTCATTGACAAATCGGCAAGGAACTAGTTTCAGAAGTAGGTTGACAAGTCTGTAATTCACAGCAACAGATTGGCAAATGGGTGGTGTAACATTCCATGATAATGCACCAGCTGATTTTTGAGGTACCGAAAAAGTTACATTTGTGGGATTTTTTGAATCAATTTCATTAGTTGAAACAGCCGGTACCGGAACCGTCACGTTTGGAAGACTTTTAGATTCAAACACAATTCCAGATGAATCTTCAGGTACTGACACATTTACATCACCAATCACATCACTTCGGTTTAATTCATCAAACTTAGAGCAGAAATTTGCTGAATCAAGTTATTCTTGGTACACTTTTCAATACTCTTGACTGTCATATCAATGTTTTTACAAAGCACAGATAATTCTGCCAGTTTATCACTATGTACTTTAAAAATGTTGTTGCAATTATCACAGAACCAACTGAATATCAAGCCACAAGCTGACTTCTTCAAGTCAGTACATTTATAATGGACAATTAAGTTGCATTGACCTTCCACCGTATACCATTGTCCTTAACTACACTGTTACATTTGAATGTACTACACTGTCACATATAAAACAAGCGCATAAAACAAAGCACTCTATCTCTTAAATATTTCAAATTAAGGCTGTATGGTACTCAAAAAAAATTTCTGTTTTGGTATCGATATTTAAATGTCCAAAAATGCGTCTAAACTGTGTCTATACTAAAGAAAAATATCGTTTTGTATTTTTGTTTTATTTTGATGTAAAATAAATATAACTGTATGTCGACTTGTCTTATTTCCCTTTTTTCCAGAATAAAATTATAAACTATTTCGGTTATTCATTTTCGTTGTTTCTATGGCAACTCAGTATGTTAAAATGTATAATTTATTATAAAACGATAAGATCCTGGACATTCACCATTTTTTGGGGTTAGCCATCTCGTAGAGTAAAAGGAAATGAAAAATTAGCCGAGGTCATACCCATTTTTGACAAAAAAAAATTTATTTATCGATACTGAATTTTTTCGTATCGATAAATATATCGATATTCTTAGTATTTTGATTATATCTTTCTTATTTTTTTATTAATCTTTATAATCGTGAATTAATCCCTCAAAAATATCTTTCTGCATAGGTCAATATAAAAGATATACATGGTTTAGCGAGAAAAACTTAAGAAAATTGAATTTTCCGTAAGCACCATTATCCAAAATTTCGTCAACTTTGAATTTTTATTACGGATAAACTATAAATAATTTTGAAATAATCCTGTATTAATCCCTCAAAAATACCTTAAGCTTTATCAATAAAAAAAAAATTTGTGAATTGATAAATATTTGTAGCCACAAATTGATTTTTACGATACCCTTATTTTGGTAAAATGAGTACCATACAGCCTTAAGCAAAAGCAATAGAATTTTAGTTAAATACAAAGACTATGGGGATTTAAAAGAAGTGAAAAATGCGGCTAAACTTTGTCCAATGATTAAATCACCAGGATCCGCATTTTTTCCATCATGATTAAAACCGACATTACTAATATTTAAGAGGTGGTTCACGTATCCAACAGTGTATTATTTATTGATTCTTGTAACAATCATGGAAGTTAATGAGTTTTATTTGTAGATTTAAGAAAAAAAAAGATTTATTTATTTTTTGGTTACAATTCTATTCTTATACAAAATAAAGACTAACTGTTTTATTTATAAAACAGCTTTTTTATACAATAATTTTGCTTAACTAATCAAAAACATAAAATTTAATTAATTCTAAGACAATACACATGCGTGGTGTAGTGTTGCTAATTGTGTCTACACCTTTTGTTGACTCGTCAATTCCCACATTAATGTTATATTAATTCGTCTATAAGTATTTGTTGAATCATCATTTCCCGCGTTATGTTGTTATCTTAACTCTTCCCCCTATAAAGATCCACGTATCGTGGGTCAAAAGTTTAACTTGATTGGTTGGATTCCTTGTTGGTTGCTGGAATCTTCCTCCTGATGGGTTGGTTTGTTTATGAACAGCATTCTTCTTTGGCTTCTTTCCAGTAATTTGCTGGCAAAGAACATGGTGACTAGGCATATAACGACAGTTATGATACCAAGGTCGATGAAGGCAGCTTCCTTATGTTCATCGAAGAGTTTTTGCAGTTGTTCAATGTTGTCTAAATACAAATTATGTAAATATCCCGAGTCGATTTTGATGCTCTTCTCGCTAATGTTGGCTTGTAACATCGGTGGTAGAATTTGGGATGTTTTTACTTCCCTATTTGTAAATGTTGAGTCGTTGATTTTAATCGTTTCATTATGGTATTGTATCAAATAACTTCCTTCTAAATATTTGCTTGAGTTGTTACAAAGGATGTTTCCTTTAAAGTTGGTCAGAAATATGGTGTTATCGTTTAAGGTTTCGATAATTTGGTTTCTATTGAACTGATAGTCACATCTGGCATTTGACCCTTTTATAAGTTGATTGATGCAGTGGTCCTCATCTAGTTGTTTTAGCTTACTTGTTTCGCAGATTGTGATATCTCGGAAAACATTGCATTCTTGTGTGATTCCGTATAGTTCATTTTGATTTAGCAAAAGTTGCTTGAATTCTAGGTGTATCTGCTTGTTTTGGTTAATTGTTGACCTTATGGTGATGTGGTTGTAGTTCTGCTTACTTGTCTTAGGCATCGATATGACATATAAGATTGTCGAATTTTTAACCATCATCGTAGGTTCTGCATATTCCATTGCCTCTATTTCGTTAGAGTATCGCAAGGTTTCTATTTCTGTGATTATCCGGCCTATTTCTCCCTTATCCAGTAGGTTGGTGTTAATAATTTTTCCTTTTGCTAATTGCGCAGCTCGGACAATTTCTTTTATCTCCTCCTTGATAATTATAAGTTTGTTAAATAGTACTTGTTGTATGTGGTAGTCGTCATCTTCATGTAAATGATCTACAATGCTATTGTATTCGTTGAGCATCTGCTGGGATGTGTCGATTAAGATCTTATTAATCTTGTACTGTTGGTTGTTATTATCAATTACATGGTTTTGGCTTTTTACTATCTGATCCCAGTCCGTAGCATCCGGTGAACCTGCGATCCATTTCCATGCGCTACCAATCCAATTTATCGATCTCCTGGTTTTCGATTTTGGATTCTTGAGTTCTGAAATTAGCTGCGAGATTTGTTCTATCTGATGGATTAATTGAGGTCGAAGTTTGCTTTCTTGTTGTATGCTGTTGATTGTTGGTGTTAATCGGTCAATCAATTCTTCGTAGTTGTATAAATTGATCATGTGGGTTACTTTAAAGTTCCCCTTGATAATTCGTCCGTTCCCTTGTTTTATAGTTACTATCGGGTCATCGTATTCATAGATATTCAAAGTTGATGTCAGACCCCATAGACATGCTCTAGAAATAGACATAATTATTGTGTTAGATTTTTGATCTGAGCCTTATGGATTCGCTTTCCCGATGTTGTCGTGATTGTAACGTTATTATCCTCGGCTACTATTTCTTTTTGAAATCTTGGTTTGTCTTTTGATTGGATTTGTTTAATTGTTGTAAAAATCGTTTCGCCAGGTTCGTATGTTTTAGGTGTTTTTCTCCTTCCATTTTCCCTCGCGATTTTGGATTCCTGAGCTTTCCTGATTCTTTCAATTAAATCCTCATTTATTTTGGTTTTGAAGTCGGTTAGATTCTGGTAGTTTACCCGTTGTGTTCTCCCAAAAAAGATATCGCTGGGTTTCTGCTGGATGACTGAATATATAGAATTATTGTAGCGATCTACCGCTATGTTGATCTATTCTTTTACTGTCAATTCACTGAGTTCGTTTTGCAAGCATCTGAAGATTTCAATTACTGTAGAGTGGACTCTCTCGACAGTCCCATTTACCTCACTTCTCTGTGACGGTGTTAGGTAAATTTCGACTCCTAACGTTTTCAGATAATCAATAATAATAGGGCTTACGAAACTTCTCTCATTGTCCATTACAAGCATCTTAGGTACGGTAAAGTAGTGAAGCGCCTTAATTATTTTATCCCTCACATGTGGGATCGATTTAGATTTGATACGAAAAAATTTCGCAAATTTTGAGAATTTATCCACACAGGATAAGAATTTTTCGTTCTTGATTTCCATTATGTCAACATGGAGTATTTCCGCTGGATACGTCGGGATGGGTGTTTCCTGGATTTGTTGCAGGTATCGCAGGCTAGCGTATACTTTTTTACTAGGCTAGCCATTTGTGGAAAATAGTACTTTTCCAAGATTTGTTTCCTGTTTTCTATATGATTTCGGTGTGCCCTTCTGTGTTCCTCTTTTATAATTGAGTATTTGTTTTCTTCATTGCAGATATCCATAACCATTCTTTGAGTTAGTCGAATTTTATAATTGGAGAAGTGTTCCTTAAACGCTTCTTGTAAGATTTGTATATATTCTTCAGGTATTTTTATCGCATTAATCACATTCGGGTTTAATTTTTCTCGTAGTATTCTAACTAACGCTTCTTTATTTAGTTCTGGTAGGCTGATGTGGTGCCTATGGTAGGATGGATGAGGTTCTTCATACGCGTAGTATTTCTTTGCCTCTTTTGAGTATAATCTGATTTTTAAATGCATTAATTGGTGCTTCACAGTATTTTATTAGGCTTGTAGAATCTTCTTCGGCGCTGTGCATTGTACCCTCTGTGGAAAGTGTGTTTGCTTCTATTTCCAATCTTGATAGAGCATCAGCAACTTTATTAGCGGAGCCAGGCTTGTAAACAAGCTCGTAATTATACTCTTCCAGGCGCGCCTTCCATCTTTTCAGCTTGGCGTTATTGTTTCTGTTGCTCAGTGCGAACGTCAAGGGTTGGTGGTCCGTAAGTATTTTAATTTTCTTTGCTCCATATAAGTAATTTCTTAGACTGTCCAAAGCCCAAATTATTGCCAACATCTCCTTTTCGTTGACTGCATAATTCTCCTCTGTCTTATTTAAAGATCTGGAAATATACGTAACTGGTCTATCTTTGCCGATATCTCCTTCTGCTGATCTTATTTTAAATTTCTTATTGGCGGGAATCGTGTTTTTGGCTAATTGAGGTTTGATAAAATTTTTATTGGCACCCGTATCAATCAGAAACTTAAGGGTATTGCCATTTTTTATTTGATATTCTATGTATGGTATGCTAGAGAGGCACCCATCATAAAATTTAACTCTGCATTCTCCTCGATTTCTTCTTCGTCCTCAAGTTCTCCTAAGTCTGCTTTATCCCTTAAAAGCTGTGAGTATTCATCTCTATCCTCTTCTTCCTGATACTCTATGTGGTACATTCCCTGTTGTTTTCGTGGTCCATTGTAATATGAGTTTTCTCGTTTAAAGGCTTGTTGGCCTTGTTGAACTTGTTGCGGTGGACGGTTCATGTAGTTGATTTGTCTGCTCTGTAACGATGGATCAATATCCATTGGTTCTGGTGGTTTGGGATGTGTTGGCCTTGGCGGTACTTTGATATTTTGGTGCTGAATGTTATAGGCCATGTTTCTTTGTGATAACGACATTTGGTTGTTATTTCTCCGAAAATCAGGTGGGTTTATGTTTGGTCTTGAAAAAATTTGGTTTATTGGAGCAGTTACTGAATTGTTGATATTCTTCTTATGTACTGTGAAATTCCGATAGTTTAAATTCTGGATCTCCAGGCAGGATGCGTAAGCCTCTGGTAATGTTTGTGGTTTCTGGATGATAAGCATTCTCGATAATTCTCCATTCAATCCCCTGATAAAAACATCCAGAGCTCGGTTCCGATATGTTTCGATGAGAACATTAATTGTGTCGGTCGAATAGTCTTCCGTTTTGATTTTATTGACAATTAAAGAGAATTGGTGGTTGACATTCGCGTAGAATTCGTCCAATGTCATATTCTTCTGAGATAGGTTGCTGAGTTGATGCTCTAGTGTCCTCAGGTCTCTCTTGTCAGCGTAATGGAGGGAGAGACATTTCTTGATTGCTATCCGTTCGTCATCGAATATATTGTAAGATATAAGGGCAGAATCAGCGCTTCCCCTAATTTTCTGCCTGATACTCTGCAGAATTGCTCGATATATAGGCTTATCGCGCATGATGTTATAATCTTTTAAAATGTTTTCAACACTGTGGATCCAAGATATGTACTGTGTAGGGTTACCGTCAAATGGTTGTAGCTCTTTTACACAGTCTGGCAATTTACTGATTTCTCTTAAATCCTCTGCATTTTTGGGTGTTACCAAATTTTCTGTTGTTCTAACCACTGGTATTATTGGATTCTCTAATCTTTGAAGTCTTTTTTCAATCAGTTTTGATTGTTCTATTTGAGCATTAAGTGCTCCTGTCAACTGCTTTATGGTGTCATATACTTCTAAATGAGTGTGAAGTTTATGCTAAAAAAAAAAACCAAAAAATTACACTGTTAAATTTAGAATTTTGAATAATTTTGATGGTTTTATAAATTATTGTATCTCCGATCACAGAGATGTCCACAATGTCTCACCTATATTTTCGGATAACTTGTTCATGTGCCAATATACGTGGCCAACTTGATCCAATTGTGACGAGCTTTACTATACTTCACAGAATATAGAATTTTGAATAATTTTGATGGTTTTATAAATTATTGTATCTCCGATCACAGAGATGTCCACAATGTCTCACCTATATTTTCGGATAACTTGTTCATGTGCCAATATACGTGGCCAACTTGATCCAATTGTGACGAGCTTTACTATACTTCACAGAATTTAGAATTTTGAATAATTTTGATGGTTTTATAAATTATTGTATCTCCGATCACAGAGATGTCCACAATGTCTCACCTATATTTTCGAATAAGTTATCCATGTGCCAATATACGTGGCCAACCTGATTCAATTGTGACGAGCTTTACTATATTTCACAGAATTTAGAATTTTGAATAATTTTGATGGTTTTATAAATTATTATATCTCCGATCACAGAGATGTCCACAATGTCTCACCTATATTTTCGAATAAGTTATCCATGTGCCAATATACGTGGCCAACTTGATCCAATTGTGACGAGCTTTACTATACTTCACAGAATATAGAATTTTGAATAATTTTGATGGTTTTATAAATTATTGTATCTCCGATCACAGAGATGTCCACAATGTCTCACCTATATTTTCGGATAACTTGTTCATGTGCCAATATACGTGGCCAACTTGATCCAATTGTGACGAGCTTTACTATACTTCACAGAATTTAGAATTTTGAATAATTTTGATGGTTTTATAAATTATTGTATCTCCGATCACAGAGATGTCCACAATGTCTCACCTATATTTTCGAATAAGTTATCCATGTGCCAATATACGTGGCCAACCTGATTCAATTGTGACGAGCTTTACTATATTTCACAGAATTTAGAATTTTGAATAATTTTGATGGTTTTATAAATTATTATATCTCCGATCACAGAGATGTCCACAATGTCTCACCTATATTTTCGAATAAGTTATCCATGTGCCAATATACGTGGCCAACTTGATCCAATTGTGACGAGCTTTACTATACTTCACAGAATATAGAATTTTGAATAATTTTGATGGTTTTATAAATTATTGTATCTCCGATCACAGAGATGTCCACAATGTCTCACCTATATTTTCGAATAAGTTATCCATGTGCCAATATACGTGGCCAACTTGATCCAATTGTGACGAGCTTTACTATACTTCACAGAATATAGAATTTTGAATAATTTTGATGGTTTTATAAATTATTGTATCTCCGATCACAGAGATGTCCACAATGTCTCACCTATATTTTCGGATAACTTGTTCATGTGCCAATATACGTGGCCAACTTGATCCAATTGTGACGAGCTTTACTATACTTCACAGAATATAGAATTTTGAATAATTTTGATAGTTTTATAAATTATTGTATCTCCGATCACAGAGATGTCCACAATGTCTCACCTATATTTTCGGATAACTTGTTCATGTGCCAATATACGTGGCCAACTTGATCCAATTGTGACGAGCTTTACTATACTTCACAGAATATAGAATTTTGAATAATTTTGATGGTTTTATAAATTATTGTATCTCCGATCACAGAGATGTCCACAATGTCTCACCTATATTTTCGAATAAGTTATCCATGTGCCAATATACGTGGCCAACTTGATCCAATTGTGACGAGCTTTACTATACTTCACAGAATATAGAATTTTGAATAATTTTGATGGTTTTATAAATTATTGTATCTCCGATCACAGAGATGTCCACAATGTCTCACCTATATTTTCGGATAACTTGTTCATGTGCCAATATACGTGGCCAACTTGATCCAATTGTGACGAGCTTTACTATACTTCACAGAATATAGAATTTTGAATAATTTTGATAGTTTTATAAATTATTGTATCTCCGATCACAGAGATGTCCACAATGTCTCACCTATATTTTCGAATAAGTTATCCATGTGCCAATATACGTGGCCAACCTGATTCAATTGTGACGAGCTTTACTATATTTCACAGAATTTAGAATTTTGAATAATTTTGATGGTTTTATAAATTATTGTATCTCCGATCACAGAGATGTCCACAATGTCTCACCTATATTTTCGAATAAGTTATCCATGTGCCAATATACGTGGCCAACTTGATCCAATTGTGACGAGCTTTACTATACTTCACAGAATATAGAATTTTGAATAATTTTGATGGTTTTATAAATTATTGTATCTCCGATCACAGAGATGTCCACAATGTCTCACCTATATTTTCGAATAAGTTATCCATGTGCCAATATACGTGGCCAACTTGATCCAATTGTGACGAGCTTTACTATACTTCACAGAATATAGAATTTTGAATAATTTTGATGGTTTTATAAATTATTGTATCTCCGATCACAGAGATGTCCACAA
Source organism: Tipula helvola (assembly GCA_963556165.1). Classification (NCBI taxonomy): domain Eukaryota; kingdom Metazoa; phylum Arthropoda; class Insecta; order Diptera; family Tipulidae; genus Tipula; species Tipula helvola. The sequence goes on from OY744481.1 coordinate 316,163,469, forward strand.
TGTCTCACCTATATTTTCGGATAACTTGTTCATGTGCCAATATACGTGGCCAACTTGATCCAATTGTGACGAGCTTTACTATACTTCACAGAATATAGAATTTTGAATAATTTTGATAGTTTTATAAATTATTGTATCTCCGATCACAGAGATGTCCACAATGTCTCACCTATATTTTCGAATAAGTTATCCATGTGCCAATATACGTGGCCAACCTGATTCAATTGTGACGAGCTTTACTATATTTCACAGAATTTAGAATTTTGAATAATTTTGATGGTTTTATAAATTATTGTATCTCCGATCACAGAGATGTCCACAATGTCTCACCTATATTTTCGAATAAGTTATCCATGTGCCAATATACGTGGCCAACCTGATTCAATTGTGACGAGCTTTACTATACTTCACAGAATATAGAATTTTGAGTAATTTTGATGGTTTTATAAATTATTGTATCTCCGATCACAGAGATGTCCACAATGTCTCACCTATATTTTCGGATAACTTGTTCATGTGCCAATATACGTGGCCAACTTGATCCAATTGTGACGAGCTTTACTATACTTCACAGAATATAGAATTTTGAATAATTTTGATGGTTTTATAAATTATTGTATCTCCGATCACAGAGATGTCCACAATGTCTCACCTATATTTTCGGATAACTTGTTCATGTGCCAATATACGTGGCCAACTTGATCCAATTGTGACGAGCTTTACTATACTTCACAGAATATAGAATTTTGAATAATTTTGATAGTTTTATAAATTATTGTATCTCCGATCACAGAGATGTCCACAATGTCTCACCTATATTTTCGAATAAGTTATCCATGTGCCAATATACGTGGCCAACTTGATCCAATTGTGACGAGCTTTACTATACTTCACAGAATATAGAATTTTGAATAATTTTGATGGTTTTATAAATTATTGTATCTCCGATCACAGAGATGTCCACAATGTCTCACCTATATTTTCGGATAACTTGTTCATGTGCCAATATACGTGGCCAACTTGATCCAATTGTGACGAGCTTTACTATACTTCACAGAATATAGAATTTTGAATAATTTTGATAGTTTTATAAATTATTGTATCTCCGATCACAGAGATGTCCACAATGTCTCACCTATATTTTCGAATAAGTTATCCATGTGCCAATATACGTGGCCAACCTGATTCAATTGTGACGAGCTTTACTATATTTCACAGAATTTAGAATTTTGAATAATTTTGATGGTTTTATAAATTATTGTATCTCCGATCACAGAGATGTCCACAATGTCTCACCTATATTTTCGAATAAGTTATCCATGTGCCAATATACGTGGCCAACTTGATCCAATTGTGACGAGCTTTACTATACTTCACAGAATATAGAATTTTGAATAATTTTGATGGTTTTATAAATTATTGTATCTCCGATCACAGAGATGTCCACAATGTCTCACCTATATTTTCGGATAACTTGTTCATGTGCCAATATACGTGGCCAACTTGATCCAATTGTGACGAGCTTTACTATACTTCACAGAATTTAGAATTTTGAATAATTTTGATGGTTTTATAAATTATTGTATCTCCGATCACAGAGATGTCCACAATGTCTCACCTATATTTTCGGATAACTTGTTCATGTGCCAATATACGTGGCCAACTTGATCCAATTGTGACGAGCTTTACTATACTTCACAGAATATAGAATTTTGAATAATTTTGATGGTTTTATAAATTATTGTATCTCCGATCACAGAGATGTCCACAATGTCTCACCTATATTTTCGGATAACTTGTTCATGTGCCAATATACGTGGCCAACTTGATCCAATTGTGACGAGCTTTACTATACTTCACAGAATATAGAATTTTGAATAATTTTGATGGTTTTATAAATTATTGTATCTCCGATCACAGAGATGTCCACAATGTCTCACCTATATTTTCGGATAACTTGTTCATGTGCCAATATACGTGGCCAACTTGATCCAATTGTGACGAGCTTTACTATACTTCACAGAATATAGAATTTTGAATAATTTTGATGGTTTTATAAATTATTGTATCTCCGATCACAGAGATGTCCACAATGTCTCACCTATATTTTCGGATAACTTGTTCATGTGCCAATATACGTGGCCAACTTGATCCAATTGTGACGAGCTTTACTATACTTCACAGAATTTAGAATTTTGAATAATTTTGATGGTTTTATAAATTATTGTATCTCCGATCACAGAGATGTCCACAATGTCTCACCTATATTTTCGGATAACTTGTTCATGTGCCAATATACGTGGCCAACTTGATCCAATTGTGACGAGCTTTACTATACTTCACAGAATATAGAATTTTGAATAATTTTGATGGTTTTATAAATTATTGTATCTCCGATCACAGAGATGTCCACAATGTCTCACCTATATTTTCGGATAACTTGTTCATGTGCCAATATACGTGGCCAACTTGATCCAATTGTGACGAGCTTTACTATACTTCACAGAATATAGAATTTTGAATAATTTTGATGGTTTTATAAATTATTGTATCTCCGATCACAGAGATGTCCACAATGTCTCACCTATATTTTCGGATAACTTGTTCATGTGCCAATATACGTGGCCAACTTGATCCAATTGTGACGAGCTTTACTATACTTCACAGAATATAGAATTTTGAATAATTTTGATGGTTTTATAAATTATTGTATCTCCGATCACAGAGATGTCCACAATGTCTCACCTATATTTTCGGATAACTTGTTCATGTGCCAATATACGTGGCCAACTTGATCCAATTGTGACGAGCTTTACTATACTTCACAGAATTTAGAATTTTGAATAATTTTGATGGTTTTATAAATTATTGTATCTCCGATCACAGAGATGTCCACAATGTCTCACCTATATTTTCGAATAAGTTATCCATGTGCCAATATACGTGGCCAACCTGATTCAATTGTGACGAGCTTTACTATATTTCACAGAATTTAGAATTTTGAATAATTTTGATGGTTTTATAAATTATTATATCTCCGATCACAGAGATGTCCACAATGTCTCACCTATATTTTCGAATAAGTTATCCATGTGCCAATATACGTGGCCAACTTGATCCAATTGTGACGAGCTTTACTATACTTCACAGAATATAGAATTTTGAATAATTTTGATGGTTTTATAAATTATTGTATCTCCGATCACAGAGATGTCCACAATGTCTCACCTATATTTTCGAATAAGTTATCCATGTGCCAATATACGTGGCCAACTTGATCCAATTGTGACGAGCTTTACTATACTTCACAGAATATAGAATTTTGAATAATTTTGATGGTTTTATAAATTATTGTATCTCCGATCACAGAGATGTCCACAATGTCTCACCTATATTTTCGGATAACTTGTTCATGTGCCAATATACGTGGCCAACTTGATCCAATTGTGACGAGCTTTACTATACTTCACAGAATATAGAATTTTGAATAATTTTGATAGTTTTATAAATTATTGTATCTCCGATCACAGAGATGTCCACAATGTCTCACCTATATTTTCGGATAACTTGTTCATGTGCCAATATACGTGGCCAACTTGATCCAATTGTGACGAGCTTTACTATACTTCACAGAATATAGAATTTTGAATAATTTTGATGGTTTTATAAATTATTGTATCTCCGATCACAGAGATGTCCACAATGTCTCACCTATATTTTCGAATAAGTTATCCATGTGCCAATATACGTGGCCAACTTGATCCAATTGTGACGAGCTTTACTATACTTCACAGAATATAGAATTTTGAATAATTTTGATGGTTTTATAAATTATTGTATCTCCGATCACAGAGATGTCCACAATGTCTCACCTATATTTTCGGATAACTTGTTCATGTGCCAATATACGTGGCCAACTTGATCCAATTGTGACGAGCTTTACTATACTTCACAGAATATAGAATTTTGAATAATTTTGATAGTTTTATAAATTATTGTATCTCCGATCACAGAGATGTCCACAATGTCTCACCTATATTTTCGAATAAGTTATCCATGTGCCAATATACGTGGCCAACCTGATTCAATTGTGACGAGCTTTACTATATTTCACAGAATTTAGAATTTTGAATAATTTTGATGGTTTTATAAATTATTGTATCTCCGATCACAGAGATGTCCACAATGTCTCACCTATATTTTCGAATAAGTTATCCATGTGCCAATATACGTGGCCAACTTGATCCAATTGTGACGAGCTTTACTATACTTCACAGAATATAGAATTTTGAATAATTTTGATGGTTTTATAAATTATTGTATCTCCGATCACAGAGATGTCCACAATGTCTCACCTATATTTTCGAATAAGTTATCCATGTGCCAATATACGTGGCCAACTTGATCCAATTGTGACGAGCTTTACTATACTTCACAGAATATAGAATTTTGAATAATTTTGATGGTTTTATAAATTATTGTATCTCCGATCACAGAGATGTCCACAATGTCTCACCTATATTTTCGGATAACTTGTTCATGTGCCAATATACGTGGCCAACTTGATCCAATTGTGACGAGCTTTACTATACTTCACAGAATATAGAATTTTGAATAATTTTGATAGTTTTATAAATTATTGTATCTCCGATCACAGAGATGTCCACAATGTCTCACCTATATTTTCGAATAAGTTATCCATGTGCCAATATACGTGGCCAACCTGATTCAATTGTGACGAGCTTTACTATATTTCACAGAATTTAGAATTTTGAATAATTTTGATGGTTTTATAAATTATTGTATCTCCGATCACAGAGATGTCCACAATGTCTCACCTATATTTTCGAATAAGTTATCCATGTGCCAATATACGTGGCCAACCTGATTCAATTGTGACGAGCTTTACTATACTTCACAGAATATAGAATTTTGAGTAATTTTGATGGTTTTATAAATTATTGTATCTCCGATCACAGAGATGTCCACAATGTCTCACCTATATTTTCGGATAACTTGTTCATGTGCCAATATACGTGGCCAACTTGATCCAATTGTGACGAGCTTTACTATACTTCACAGAATATAGAATTTTGAATAATTTTGATGGTTTTATAAATTATTGTATCTCCGATCACAGAGATGTCCACAATGTCTCACCTATATTTTCGGATAACTTGTTCATGTGCCAATATACGTGGCCAACTTGATCCAATTGTGACGAGCTTTACTATACTTCACAGAATATAGAATTTTGAATAATTTTGATAGTTTTATAAATTATTGTATCTCCGATCACAGAGATGTCCACAATGTCTCACCTATATTTTCGAATAAGTTATCCATGTGCCAATATACGTGGCCAACTTGATCCAATTGTGACGAGCTTTACTATACTTCACAGAATATAGAATTTTGAATAATTTTGATGGTTTTATAAATTATTGTATCTCCGATCACAGAGATGTCCACAATGTCTCACCTATATTTTCGGATAACTTGTTCATGTGCCAATATACGTGGCCAACTTGATCCAATTGTGACGAGCTTTACTATACTTCACAGAATATAGAATTTTGAATAATTTTGATAGTTTTATAAATTATTGTATCTCCGATCACAGAGATGTCCACAATGTCTCACCTATATTTTCGAATAAGTTATCCATGTGCCAATATACGTGGCCAACCTGATTCAATTGTGACGAGCTTTACTATATTTCACAGAATTTAGAATTTTGAATAATTTTGATGGTTTTATAAATTATTGTATCTCCGATCACAGAGATGTCCACAATGTCTCACCTATATTTTCGAATAAGTTATCCATGTGCCAATATACGTGGCCAACTTGATCCAATTGTGACGAGCTTTACTATACTTCACAGAATATAGAATTTTGAATAATTTTGATGGTTTTATAAATTATTGTATCTCCGATCACAGAGATGTCCACAATGTCTCACCTATATTTTCGGATAACTTGTTCATGTGCCAATATACGTGGCCAACTTGATCCAATTGTGACGAGCTTTACTATACTTCACAGAATATAGAATTTTGAATAATTTTGATGGTTTTATAAATTATTGTATCTCCGATCACAGAGATGTCCACAATGTCTCACCTATATTTTCGGATAACTTGTTCATGTGCCAATATACGTGGCCAACTTGATCCAATTGTGACGAGCTTTACTATACTTCACAGAATTTAGAATTTTGAATAATTTTGATGGTTTTATAAATTATTGTATCTCCGATCACAGAGATGTCCACAATGTCTCACCTATATTTTCGGATAACTTGTTCATGTGCCAATATACGTGGCCAACTTGATTCAATTGTGACGAGCTTTACTATACTTCACAGAATATAGAATTTTGAATAATTTTGATGGTTTTATAAATTATTGTATCTCCGATCACAGAGATGTCCACAATGTCTCACCTATATTTTCGGATAACTTGTTCATGTGCCAATATACGTGGCCAACTTGATCCAATTGTGACGAGCTTTACTATACTTCACAGAATATAGAATTTTGAATAATTTTGATGGTTTTATAAATTATTGTATCTCCGATCACAGAGATGTCCACAATGTCTCACCTATATTTTCGGATAACTTGTTCATGTGCCAATATACGTGGCCAACTTGATCCAATTGTGACGAGCTTTACTATACTTCACAGAATATAGAATTTTGAATAATTTTGATGGTTTTATAAATTATTGTATCTCCGATCACAGAGATGTCCACAATGTCTCACCTATATTTTCGGATAACTTGTTCATGTGCCAATATACGTGGCCAACTTGATCCAATTGTGACGAGCTTTACTATACTTCACAGAATTTAGAATTTTGAATAATTTTGATGGTTTTATAAATTATTGTATCTCCGATCACAGAGATGTCCACAATGTCTCACCTATATTTTCGGATAACTTGTTCATGTGCCAATATACGTGGCCAACTTGATCCAATTGTGACGAGCTTTACTATACTTCACAGAATATAGAATTTTGAATAATTTTGATGGTTTTATAAATTATTGTATCTCCGATCACAGAGATGTCCACAATGTCTCACCTATATTTTCGGATAACTTGTTCATGTGCCAATATACGTGGCCAACTTGATCCAATTGTGACGAGCTTTACTATACTTCACAGAATATAGAATTTTGAATAATTTTGATGGTTTTATAAATTATTGTATCTCCGATCACAGAGATGTCCACAATGTCTCACCTATATTTTCGGATAACTTGTTCATGTGCCAATATACGTGGCCAACTTGATCCAATTGTGACGAGCTTTACTATACTTCACAGAATATAGAATTTTGAATAATTTTGATGGTTTTATAAATTATTGTATCTCCGATCACAGAGATGTCCACAATGTCTCACCTATATTTTCGGATAACTTGTTCATGTGCCAATATACGTGGCCAACTTGATCCAATTGTGACGAGCTTTACTATACTTCACAGAATTTAGAATTTTGAATAATTTTGATGGTTTTATAAATTATTGTATCTCCGATCACAGAGATGTCCACAATGTCTCACCTATATTTTCGAATAAGTTATCCATGTGCCAATATACGTGGCCAACCTGATTCAATTGTGACGAGCTTTACTATATTTCACAGAATTTAGAATTTTGAATAATTTTGATGGTTTTATAAATTATTATATCTCCGATCACAGAGATGTCCACAATGTCTCACCTATATTTTCGAATAAGTTATCCATGTGCCAATATACGTGGCCAACTTGATCCAATTGTGACGAGCTTTACTATACTTCACAGAATATAGAATTTTGAATAATTTTGATGGTTTTATAAATTATTGTATCTCCGATCACAGAGATGTCCACAATGTCTCACCTATATTTTCGAATAAGTTATCCATGTGCCAATATACGTGGCCAACTTGATCCAATTGTGACGAGCTTTACTATACTTCACAGAATATAGAATTTTGAATAATTTTGATGGTTTTATAAATTATTGTATCTCCGATCACAGAGATGTCCACAATGTCTCACCTATATTTTCGGATAACTTGTTCATGTGCCAATATACGTGGCCAACTTGATCCAATTGTGACGAGCTTTACTATACTTCACAGAATATAGAATTTTGAATAATTTTGATAGTTTTATAAATTATTGTATCTCCGATCACAGAGATGTCCACAATGTCTCACCTATATTTTCGGATAACTTGTTCATGTGCCAATATACGTGGCCAACTTGATCCAATTGTGACGAGCTTTACTATACTTCACAGAATATAGAATTTTGAATAATTTTGATGGTTTTATAAATTATTGTATCTCCGATCACAGAGATGTCCACAATGTCTCACCTATATTTTCGAATAAGTTATCCATGTGCCAATATACGTGGCCAACTTGATCCAATTGTGACGAGCTTTACTATACTTCACAGAATATAGAATTTTGAATAATTTTGATGGTTTTATAAATTATTGTATCTCCGATCACAGAGATGTCCACAATGTCTCACCTATATTTTCGGATAACTTGTTCATGTGCCAATATACGTGGCCAACTTGATCCAATTGTGACGAGCTTTACTATACTTCACAGAATATAGAATTTTGAATAATTTTGATAGTTTTATAAATTATTGTATCTCCGATCACAGAGATGTCCACAATGTCTCACCTATATTTTCGAATAAGTTATCCATGTGCCAATATACGTGGCCAACCTGATTCAATTGTGACGAGCTTTACTATATTTCACAGAATTTAGAATTTTGAATAATTTTGATGGTTTTATAAATTATTGTATCTCCGATCACAGAGATGTCCACAATGTCTCACCTATATTTTCGAATAAGTTATCCATGTGCCAATATACGTGGCCAACTTGATCCAATTGTGACGAGCTTTACTATACTTCACAGAATATAGAATTTTGAATAATTTTGATGGTTTTATAAATTATTGTATCTCCGATCACAGAGATGTCCACAATGTCTCACCTATATTTTCGAATAAGTTATCCATGTGCCAATATACGTGGCCAACTTGATCCAATTGTGACGAGCTTTACTATACTTCACAGAATATAGAATTTTGAATAATTTTGATGGTTTTATAAATTATTGTATCTCCGATCACAGAGATGTCCACAATGTCTCACCTATATTTTCGGATAACTTGTTCATGTGCCAATATACGTGGCCAACTTGATCCAATTGTGACGAGCTTTACTATACTTCACAGAATATAGAATTTTGAATAATTTTGATAGTTTTATAAATTATTGTATCTCCGATCACAGAGATGTCCACAATGTCTCACCTATATTTTCGAATAAGTTATCCATGTGCCAATATACGTGGCCAACCTGATTCAATTGTGACGAGCTTTACTATACTTCACAGAATATAGAATTTTGAGTAATTTTGATGGTTTTATAAATTATTGTATCTCCGATCACAGAGATGTCCACAATGTCTCACCTATATTTTCGAATAAGTTATCCATGTGCCAATATACGTGGCCAACCTGATTCAATTGTGACGAGCTTTACTATACTTCACAGAATTTAGAATTTTGAATAATTTTGATGGTTTTATAAATTATTGTATCTCCGATCACAGAGATGTCCACAATGTCTCACCTATATTTTCGAATAAGTTATCCATGTGCCAATATACGTGGCCAACTTGATCCAATTGTGACGAGCTTTACTATACTTCACAGAATATAGAATTTTGAATAATTTTGATGGTTTTATAAATTATTGTATCTCCGATCACAGAGATGTCCACAATGTCTCACCTATATTTAGCTGTTGTGCTCTTGTTCCGAGATGGGTTGTAAAACCGCTGCTGCTTCGCCTTTGAGGGCCACTATTAATGCTGCAACGCGATGTTCATCGTTCCAATGATTTTGATTGGCCGCCGTTTCAAGTTGAAATTTGAAAATGACGAAAGATGTTATTTCGTTGAATGTTGGTGGCTTTAATTTGATTGATTGAACGGTCTGAAACACTTGCGTCGTTGTTCCACTTGTCTTAAGAATTAACTCGTTCTCGAGACGTTTAAATGTTTCTTTAACCTGTTGGACCTGCATATGAAATTTTTCTTCGACCTGCTGCATTTTTGTTTCTAATTTGCAGCTTGTCTACTTGGGCTTCTGTGAAATTGTTTACCTTCTTCGCGATGTATGTCCTTTGTCTGTGTTGAAAATGACGTATCATGCATTGGTAATGGCCAAATTGGAATACGGTTTATCCTGCTGGGGTGGTTGTTACCCAACTATTTTAAAGCCATTGTATGTGCAACAGAAAATGATTTTACGAACCATATTGAGGAAGAATAGAACAGATTCATCTTGGCCCTTATTCAAATCTACTAATATCCTACCATTGCAACATTTGTATGTTTATAAGGTTCTGAAAATATTTTTTCAGCGTAGTGGACAGCATATAATAAGGTTTGATGCTCGATACAACTTCCGTGCTAACCATCAGGTTCTGTACAGTATTCCCAGATTTAATAACGATCATTTTCGCCGCTACATACTCGTTACATCACCCACATTCTTCAATGGTTTACCAGATCAGATTAGGAGGTTAATTCATTCTAAGTCGTTTCTGTCCAGAGTGAAAGATTGGCTATTTGAAACGCCCGATGTCTCATATTTGTTTCGTGTTATCGCTTAATGAGTTTTATTGATAAAGTTTTGGAAATACATATCCTATATTGGCTTTGATAACTGAACTGTATAATTATTTTAAATATTTTTTTGTTATTTAATTGTTTTGTTGACTTATATTTTATATTGCCATTTTAGTAGAACTCGAAACTGTCGATTTTCGACATAGGGTTCTTCTATTTTTGTTCCAATTTTTGTATTTTGTTTTTTTATTGATTTGTATTTTTTATTGTATTTAATTGGAATGAAATAAAATAATAATAATAAATAATAATAATAATAATAATTGTGTCTACACCTTTTGTTGACTCGTCAATTCCCACATTAATGTTATATTAATTCGTCTATAAGTATTTGTTGAATCATCATTTCCCGCGTTATGTTGTTATTTGACTCGCTATTTCCCGCGTTATGTTGTTATCTTAACTTGGATGTGGAGTACTCAATTCTGGATCAAAAATAAGAAGTGGTTAAAAATAAAATAGAGTGAAATAATAATACGGCGAGACAATCAAGTCTTTAATAAAAAAATGTAAAATTTTGTCAAATTTTGACAGTGAACCAACGGGAGCTACAGAAATAAAGCTCACAACGAAACATTCTAAAGTATTAGCGAAGAGGAGACTAACAACAAAGGTTGAACTGCTTGCCCCAGAAAAATTAATTACCAAGTCTTTAGTATTATGATATTCAAGACATTTTGACCTTGTCTTATAAATCTTATCCAATTACCCTCAACACTTTCTACATTTCTTTCTTCCAATTTCCCCGTTAAATTCTTCCCGTGTCGTGCACCGCAGTTAAATTAACAACGCATTATTTTTAACCTCCAACATTTGGCCTTGCGTATTATACACAATGACTTATCGCGCGACTTATTTGAGGGAAAGTAACATAACTTAATCCAAAATTAGTTTAACACTTAATTTTTTTTTTCTCACCAAACTGGCGTAGAGATGACCACTTAAGAGATATGGTTGAACTTATTACAAAAAGTTCACATCAAATTATCTTAAAATGTGTGCAGGTGATAAATTCATCTCAGTAAAATTAATAGTTTTCCAGTTTTCGTTTTATTTTTATAAAGAAAATTTCTAGTTTTCTCACCAAAAAACCGTTACAAAAAAAAATCTCAATATAACTTGATCACCTCGATCACCCTTTACTTATTTTATCATACTTTGCATATATCCTGTAAGTATACCACATTTTTTTTTGTAAACGACATAAGTACAACAAATAAAAAACTGACATGTGACATCAAAGTGTATTTATGGGGAGGAGAATAAATATTTTATTACCCGTACAATACCTTATATAGACTGGGAAACGATCTTATCGTAGTTTACCGTTTCTTGATTTCCAATCATCGTGTACATGCTCACCTATATATAAAAATAAGAAAACGCAAAACAATAAGAAAAGGGGAACAAAGACTGTACAAGTACAATACATTCGTCTTATGTATGCCGTGTATTTAGGGCGGAGTTAGAATAGAACCAATTCTTTTGATCGTTCGCTTATTTATTCTTGTTTCTCCTCTATATAGGCAACTCTTCTTTAAGATGTTTTTTTTTTTTCAGATCGATCAAAACTAAATGTGATCATAAGTTTATCTGATTTTATTGTGTCAACACGCACATAATCAAAAATTATATAACCTACACACAATAATAATATAAAAAAGCTTGTTCTAAAGCTAATGTGCAATTTTACACATTTAAAATTATTTTGTTAATTAATTAATTACTTAATTTAGACTGTTTTTTGTTTTTGTTGTAATTTAGAATCGTTTTTTGTTTGTTTGTTTGTTTTGTTGTTATATTACATATTTTGTTGTAGTAGATTAGGATATTTTATTAGATTTGTGCCTTATATACATTTTTGTTGTTTTTGTTTTGTGTGGTGATCATTTTTTTTTTGGTTTTATGTTTTAAATACTTAGTGTTGAATAATAAAATTTAATTAGGCGCGACGTCGCATTATAAATAGAAGAAGAAGCATTTTTAGTTGTTTTCGCGCGCTTTTTTACTATCGAAAATTAATGCGTATGCGATGTGCCTTTAAAAATTATTTATTTTCCTATAATAATAATGTTTTATAATGGAACATACTGTTGGTATACAATTATCAACAAGTACTAGCAATAATAATAATAATAATACGAGCAGCAGTAATTTAGTTAATCAGCAATCAAATTTAAATACAAGTGGCAATAGTAATAGTGGCAGTGTGATTGTGCATCAAGGATTGAATCAATCGGCGGGACAAAATCAACAGGGGAACGACGACAGTGGCAGTGAGACAAGAAGATTGTCACAGGGAGCTCAATCGAGTACAACGAGTCCGGGGCTTAGTCCACAGGGGCAGACGTTTGGAAGGAATTTTAACGGTACAAGTAAGTGGTAGACATTTTTTTGTTTTTCAAATGTTTTAAAATTTCAATTGTTTCGAAAAATATCGATCCCAAATTATTCTTAAAGATTTAACTCTAACTTTTAAATCTAAAATTCCAATCCAGTTTTCTGGATTTTGTATTTAATTTAACAAAATAACTTTTTACAAAATTCACGATTTCAAATATTTTAGGAATTTTGAATTTTTGCTGTTTGCCCAAATTAGAATAAAACGTTACTTGGAATTTTAACCTCAAATCTTAATAAATTAATTAAAAATTGCATTAAAAAATTTCTGTCGTAACAACGAAAAATCGCTTAGGTCGACTTAAGACAAAAATTATTTTCAATAGTTAACGTTTTCTATATCTCCTCTATCTATCTTCTAATGCCTTCTGGCCAACGGCTACATTGCCAAGCCTTAATATTTTTAGTCGACATAAGTGAAAAATAAATTTAATATTCAATTTTTTCTACTTCTCTAGAAAAATTATCAATTTTAACTGACTTAAGCGACCTCTCCTTGTGACCACAGATTTAGTTTCGAACATTTTATTTGACCAGCATTTCAAACAGCCGAAACAAACAATTCATCACGAAATTTTAATTTTTGAATTTTATGATGTAGATGATTTTTATTTAAAGTATTTCCCACTATCTGATCGGATTATTCATTATTCCGTATTTTTGTTCATTTAATTAAATTTCACTAATTCAACAATAAAACTGATCACAAGTATTCTTGTGTCGCGTAAGACCATGATTATTGTGCTGTCATAACCGGCTACAATCTAATTAATCGTAAATGAGCAACCGGGGTTTGCCGATTAATTAATTCTCTATTAGTCAATTTAATCAAAAAAATGTTTTCTTGCTAACACAAAATAATCATGTGGCGGGGTTCCAAAAGATGTACAAACTTAGAATTAGAGGTAGAATTCTTTACTTAGAATCCATTGGTATTCTGTATAAAATCTCTTTAAAAAAATGTCTAAGTAACATTTTAAATCAATTTTGTTGTATCAATCGGAATTTTAAATTTCGAATGTTGAATTCATCTTCTTTTAAAAATGTTGGTACTTTGGAATTTAATTTGTTTAACTAATTATTCATTTACTATCTGAAAACTCCATATTATATACCTTGCAAAGCACGACAATCTTGATGTCTATATCACCTAACTCAGTGGTTCTCATACGTGGACCAGTTGCCAGGGAGCCTTAAAACCTCGCCTTCATATCTCTAGTAAACCACACAACTTCCTCGCACACAAATTTCTGAAACTGCCTATCAACGATCGCTACGATTTTCTGTGCTGTTAATGGTTTTTCTAAGATATGTGATGTATATATCAATTCCACAGTCGCAGGAGGATTTTGGTAGGCAAATTCTTATTCAAAAATGAACATGAAGAGGAAATTCAGATCGCAATCCCTTATGTGCGGGACAAAATAATCATGGTTAAAATTGGTCCTTTTATGAAGTAACATTTTTAAATCATAGGTCGATATCCGAAGTAAATTCTCGGAAATTTATGATCTAGATTTAAACTAAATACTATAGGAACTTAGGTCTATGAAAATTTGCGAAATTGTATATTGAAAATGTACGTATTTAGTATGTAATTTTAAAAAGTTACTCGTACTTTAATTTAATTTGAGATTTCAAATGGCTACTTGTCTAATTTGGCTTCAACAATTTCAATTTGGTTAACTTGTATATCAGGTCAGTGTTGAGAACTTCAAAACGAAAATTCTAGGATTATAATGCCGAGGTTTTGTAGGGAATCCTATAAGTACCGATTTTGAAACTTCTGTAACTATCTTCAGATAAAATGCCTATAAAAATCTAATCTACTCTCATCTACTAAGCTATCATTTTCTATACTATGGCATGATCCGCTTTTTTTTTGCGGAAGAACTCGTCTTAAATAGAATTTCAAATTTTGGATATAAAATTGCTAAGAGGGACAAAGCTTTCAAATTTGTTGATTATATTGAAAATTAGTATGTAGTTGAAAAAATCTAAAAAAAACTTTGGACACCTCCGAATTTTGTATTCAATTTTTTTTAATGGTTCAAGTACTTCCAGAATTTTCAAAATTCGATAATTCTGAAGAATACATTAAATTCAAATTTGGTTTTAAATAGGTATATTGACAAATTTAGAATAGTCGTAAGCTCAAAAATGTTTAGCTTTAACTTTAGTTTAGTCATTTCGGTATATGTTCTCCCCCACTCATATGTCCAGCTAAAATATTTAGTTACAGAGTTTTCACGGGTATGCATATCTATTTTTAATTAGTTCCTTATGTGTAATCCTCACATGTTTCTTAAAACCAAGCTTAACAATTTCCTGGAATTCTACATTTTTTGCTTATAGGAACTTTTTCACCTGTAATTCAGATGAAGCTGAAAGAATATTTTGGATTGGTAGAAAATTGTTTTAAATTGGCGAGACAAGGATATTAGACATCTGGGATCGTCGGACAAGATTGCCTAAAGTGCTTAGCTGCAACGTAATACTCATATGACGAACTGTTGTTTCTTGTCGAATAGACCTTTCTTCGAAAATGACTTATGAATGTTTTTTTATGTTCGACCACGATTTTTCACAATCTTTCGTCTAAATTCACCTGTCTCTTTTATAGTGTCTGAATTATTTAATTTAACTTTTACCTTGCACTTATTTTCTCCTAATATCCCCTATTTATAAATTGATGACTTTTAGAGTGAATATTCTTTATACATTCTTTATTTCCTTCTAAAGGTCTATTTTAGGTGTACTATCGATTCCGTTCAGTTCGTACATTTATTTCGTATTTTTTCGCTAAACGTATCGTATTTATTAGGTGTATTTAAAACGCGAAAATGTATAAAATAAATTTCAAAAAATGTAGAGCTGCGTGCAAGCCTTAAGTTTTGAACACAGATCTGTATGCATCGCTTCATGCAGAAATTCTGCACATCTGTTTTCCGCTTTATGCTAATGATAAATGTGACAATTCAACATCTACCCGTTTACACTATTTGGAGTCAATTGAAGCATGCGGTGCGAGGGCGATTTGAATAAAAACTGTCAAAAGTAATTTGGTTGAACTGTTTTCCGAGGCAACAGTTGTTCCATAGGTGTCTTTAAGACAAAATGAATACGTTACTGTATAATTTGAAATTTAAAATTACCTGCAATGCTTTGCTGATAGCAAATAATTTTTGTTCAAATATCGTCAATATTCCCAAAAAATAAAAATATCTTGTAAGCGTTTAAATCTACACTTGCGTGCAAAAGTCTACATACACTTTAATTGAACTACTAAATCAATGGTTTTCTCATAAATCCAAATAAACAACATTTTTCTTAGTTTTTGTTTAATTTCAGTCTATTTTTACCTTAAAATAAAAATCAGTTTTACAACTAGTTTTTAAAATAAAAACCAAAAAAGAAAATTTGGCCAAATTCTTTATTGCAACATACGCTTCAGTATTACAAAACAATAAAATGCAATTTGTGAAATTTTCGTAGGAATTAGTAGGAAGTTGGACCACCCTTATATTTTTTAACCTCTTCCATGCCTTTAGGCATAAACATCATCGATTTTTCGGTAACCACAGGCCTTATTTTGCTTCATTCGGTTTGCAAGGCGTTTTTCAACTCAGCTTTGTTTCTGATATTGTGAATCCGAATCCGGTGCTCTAATTCGTTCCAAAGATGTTCTATCGGATTCATATCCGGTGGTTGGGGTGGTGTTCTGAGTTGATGTGAGCAATTGTAGATAAGCCACTCTTGAACTATAAGTTCAGTATAGTGTGCAGAAGAAGGTAAATACTCCATTAAGACCAAGTTGCTTAACACTTATCTTCAAATTGTCTTGTTAAATATTTAAATACCCAAATTGTGTCAGCATTGTATCCACAAACACCAGTTTTCGCCTTCCTGCTGATGACATACCTCCTCACACCATAATACTACCTCCGGCTTGCTTAACTGTTCCTACTGTATTTTTACCGATAGACACTAGGCTTACTCTCGCCAGACAAAATGACAGCGTCCCAAATTATTTAGTCTTACAGACATGAATAATACAATTATACAGCAATTGAAATTTCTGGGCTTTGGCTCACGGTAATCAAGAAGCAAATTGGGTTGAATTTAGAAGTATGATATCTATGTTCTAAATTTATCATCACATATCAGTCGTTTTTTGTTGTTTTTAATTTTTTTTAAACGTACAACATTGACGACTAAAGATTTTAGATTTCATAGGTTGCACATTTTTTATAAGACACTCAAAAGAATTCCTGTAAGTACACAATCAAATGTAGTTAGTTTCAATGGGAGTTTTAATTAGCGAACCCCTTCATCCACAAGCGCCTTTTCAAAATTAAAATGTTTGAATTCATTCAACACCGATAAGCTTTTATATTAAAAGCTTTTTTGAATACTTTATGGTTGAGTTCTGCATTCAAACGTCTTTTGTATGAAGAATCCCGGTGTGGTTGCTGCAATTGCTGTGTCAGACGTTGACGTCTCTACCATTTTTAAGCATGGGCGCAGCATTATCTGACACAACACAGTGAGCTTTTCTGCAGTACCCGACTCTGAATTTAAGTCCCATGCATTACAAACTCGATTTTTGAGTCAGAAGCTAATTGTAGACATCATCGGAATTCGTTTTCCAATACGGTTATGGACAATGCTTTTCGCCCTGGCAATTTAAGTAAAACATAATTAAAAATATGTAAACTTAGATTTATAGTTTTAGTATAAATGAAATAAATTATAATCTTCATCGTGATTGAGTTTGGGTTGGTAAAAAATTACCATATAATAATGTGATTTCTTTAGAGATTTAGTACTTTATGGGATTATTTACGCTTAAGACAAATAAATTAAACTCGTTCACTTTAATTTTGGAAATTTCCGAATCAACATCAATAAACTGAATTGTAACACAAATCCGTGTTTTTTTCTACTGAAATTATTTATTGAAGAAATCATCTTGGAGTTACAATACGATACCAACTACTTCTCTAATTATTATTGAAATATGCCAACTTATAATGAGGAATCATGTAATACTGAAGTGAGATCAGCTGTTTGGATCTCGCCAAGTCCAACTTTGGCCGGACCGGCCGAGTTATTACGAATGAGGTGGTACTTGACCATCTGTCGTTCGTCAACTTACTAGTTTCTTCCTGAACCGGTAGTTTGCATAACGCCATAGGCATTTTAATATCTTATCTGCTTTTTGAAATGTGGTCCGAACTAATATTTAATTTTAGTTTTTTTGAATGAGGTAGTATTCTTGGTTAATGATAAATAGCCTGCCCTCAATTTACTGTTCAGCACAATGTTGCTCCCATACATAAGAGTCATTGCCACAAAATTATTCAAAAATCTCAAATATAATTACATAGTAGTCTCGGCCAGAGTAGGGTTTCGAGGTTTAAATTAAAACGGAACATATTCACAATCTAACAAGATCAAAAATTTGTAGCACAGTGCCAAGAAAACCGAGTGGGATACGTTTCTAGGTGATTTTATCAACGAATTTTTGAACCACTTGCGAGATGTTACCAAGGCGCAACAAAAACGAACCAAGTACACACAAAAACATAAGTGAATAAATTACAACTTAATTAACCAAAAATAATTTTAAATTTAATTGATTTACCGTTTTGTGCCCATATTGCACAAAAAAATTTGCGTGCAGAAATAATTTGGTTAAAAATTAAATTAACAGTAATTTTAGAATTAAAATTTTAAACATTTTTTGGGTTTAATTCAAATACCAGGTGCAGCTACTGTATTACATAAACAAGAAGTAAATTTCTACAAAAACATTTTTGTATTTTTGTATACGGTAATCATGCGATGAAAATGTCTAAATTGAAACGCACGGATAGTATAAATTGATGATGTCTGACACGATACGTGTAGGAACTGCAAGGAACAATCCACCTTTATATGTACGAAAGAAAGACGAAAAAAATACGAAGATGCATCGCTGGATCCCTGCATGCAAAAATTCTGCATATCTGCTCCCGGTTTATGCTGGTAGATGTGCAGAATTTCTGTATGCAGTGATGCACGCAGATCTTCGTTATTTGTTTATGTTGACGATAAACGTAGCAATCCATTATTTACCTGTTTACACAATTTGGAGTCATTCAAGCCAGTGTTGCCCATCTACGCCTATTGTGAAATATTGTTCTAATAAACTTTTGTGATTGAAAAAAGATTCGATAAATGGTTTATCATCCATAAATTCATTTGTGATACGATAAATTGATTTTTTCCCCTCTGCTAGTATACCGTTGATCTAATTAGTGGAAAATAATTTCCTGTTAAATTTTAATAAGCATTTTACAAAAGAAGTTATCTTCATTGTGACTGCAATAAATAAAACAGTAAATGTAAAGCTGAGTTCAATAACAAAGATGTTATGTGCAGATATTACAATAAAACATTTACAACAGTTTAATAAAAACTAGAAGAATTGACGTTAATGTTAACTAAATTTTGCAAATCGTTCTCTAAAATGATGAAATCATCAACTCACACCTCTGCGGTTTTAATAATGCCGGAAGGCTTAATCACATAAGTAATATTAGGGACATCTCTTAGTATTACACCTATCTCAAGTTATATAAATTTAACACCAGTAATTTAACCAAAACTTTACAAAACTGATTTTACAAAACTAAATATTAACTAGACAATGAAACTTGGCTGACGGTTTGTTCTCAAAGCAATGTTTTGAATGCTTTAATTGTGGATTACTGAAGGCCTATATCATAAAATTTTATTCAAAAATAAATTGTCACAGAAATTAGTAAACAATCCGAATAATATTGATCGTTTTGCAAAAATTATAGAGAAATTAGTTCATGCAAGAATTTCAAGTTTTTTGAATCAAGCAAATATTTTACATGTGCGATTCCATAAATTATCAACTTTTGTATAAACGGTTTGATCTACGAAATTCTGTTGCAACTGTGTGTTCGTTGATTTGAAAAAAGCTTTTGATATGGTAAACCACAAAGTGTTATTAAAAAAGCTTAGTTCAATTCTAATGTAGTTGCTTTTGCGGATGACCTAGTTTTCATGTACATACGAGGAACCAGATAATACTGATACTATTGCACATATATTTATTAATAATAAATTAATTAAGATTCATTAATCGAAACATTTTGAAGAAAAAATCCAGAAAGGTTAATATCTAAAAATTGAACGATATGCTAGAAATACATTTCAAAAAGAATTTAATACTGTAACTTGAAAAACATGTTGTTTTATATTAGTTCTATATGAAAGTTATTTTTAAAATACTAACCAATTTCCAAAATTTCTGAAAAGGAGCCACAAAATTTGGATGGTGCCTAAGGCCCGCGACTTGCTAAAATCCGCCTCTGAGACACTACGTAGACATTGTACAAAATTCGTAGACAATTTGTAGACAAATAAAATATTATTTTTGTTGTTGTTTTTATCTTTGTATACAGTTCCTAAATTATGGGAAATATTACCCTCATATTTCAAGTTCTGAAATCATCCATCAAGCTGAATCGATAATTTAAAGCACGAAGCCCTGAAATCAAAGATATATTGTTAACTTATTATATAAACCGAAATTTGAAGCTTTATGGACATCAGGCCATTATGGTGAATTATAATAAGAAAAATTGATTTTCCAAATTGTCCAGTAAAATAGACAAAAATTGTACAGTTACAAAACTTGACACATATGTTCTGTAAACCTTAGCCAGAACTGTTCAAAGCTAAAGGTGGCAAAAAGCTGATAATTTAAAATATCTTTCAGATAATAAAAATACTGAATTGGTTTTATATGAGGTTCGAAGCCATAAACCGCAACTAATGTTCTGAGACCATGCTGTTTTCACGATGAGATCAATTAGTCGTCAAACTTTCATCCTCATTTCATAGAACCATCACATCCAAAAAAAGCTAACCGATTTTATTTTTCAATTTCGCACGGAAATTTTATTCGCAGGGTATTAAGAAAAATAATAACTTCTGAATTTGGTCTAGCCGCAATAATATCGTCTATTTTTCTAAAAAAGAAGATTCACATATGTAATGGAAGGAAATTCAATGACAATGCTTTATTGTGTTTGGAGTTCTTTTGCGCACTATGGACTGAATCAGAGCATCTTTAGCAGCTGAAGCCACAACTACAGATTTACACCTAAGAAATTAGCAGTACTGTAAAAAAAGCATTACTGTAAATATTAAGTGCAATTGAGCACAGTCTTACGATTAAGATACAATTTTTGAAAACCGAATTTTAAATAATTTATTAGGAAGTTGCTTATTGCGCGTTTGATACATACATTTTTCATTTGACAAAAAATGAATTTTAAGATTAAAGTTCATCATTAAGAAATTTTAAAATCATGTATTAGCTGCATTTTATGATGTTTAAAATATGATCCTAATTTAAAAGTTAGGGTGCAAAACTAAAAAAATAACAGTCGTACAAAAATGTTGAAAATTAAAATTTAAACTTAATACCAATTTGCCAGCTGGTGAAATCACCACAATAATTCCTCCACAGTAAAATCAGCAATGATCTAGGTAACTAATTAGGTAAAATAGGTAAGGTTAAATCACCATTTTTAATTCACTTTTTTTAATTCATGTAGCCGAGTTTTACTCTTTGCGACCTGATTTTGTAACCGTTTGCTTTGAAGCAGCACTGAATTTTGGGGATAAACCAGAGGTAACTTTTTTTTTGTATTATGGGCTTTGAAACGGAATTTGGTCTTTTGTCCAGACTTTTTGGTGGTTCAGAAATAATTTGTTGTCGAAATGGTTCTGTCGATTGAAATTTGTATCTGTTTTAAATTTATTTCGATGATAAAAGATTTTTCAGAGCGACTTATAACAAAATATGGATCTGTAACACGGGCTTGTAAAGATTTTCGAAGTGCATCCGGCTCAAATATTTGGTTGATGTAGGTTTAATATCGTCGAAATGCTTTCTTAAATTTTGAAAGAACTCGGTTTGAGGCATTAGGGCTGGTGATTTTTCTTTTAAAAATTGTCCCGGTACTCGTAAGAGGCATCCGAATACTAATTTGGCTGACATTGCTTGTAACTTCTCGCTGAAAGATGAACGTAGTGCTAGCATTATAACCGTAGGTAGTATGAAGCTCCAATCGTTCCGTTCAAGGCAAATGATAGCTGATTACAAGATTCGATGCCATGTTTCAGTATCCAATTGAACTTGGGATTGTAGCTAATTATCCTTTTACTCTGAAGAATGTATGAATACCATAGATTCCGGCACACTAAAACAGGATATCCAGATATTGTTTACATCAAAGGCGATAGTGGCAGCTGTAATATCCAGTATACAGTCACAGCCTCAGTACAACGTGTGTACCTGTCGATCAATATCACACTGTATAGCTGATTTTCAGAAAGCGGTGTAGTGAACCGATGGTGTCTAAATGGATTTCTGTGATTTCAAAATTTTGATTTTTGACACCCTATACAACTTGGAAGGCCAAATAACATTATTAGTTAAAAGTTTGATAGAGGCCCTTATTCCAGGCCGTGATAAATTGTGAAATAATTCAAAAAAAAATTCCGAAAATTTTGTGGAATGAACGGTCCTGGTATAGCTGTCGAAGCATCGCAACAAATAGCTTTTGTGGTGTTAAACAAAAGTAGTAATTGTTTGAATTTCAAACTTGTAGTACTTGTGGATCAATGCGTGAGAGAGTGTCGGCAACGTCATTCTTGATGCTTGATGAAATCTATATTGTTGAAAGGTGAAAATCAGAGGTTAATGATCGGCAGGCACTATACCTTTGCTGCGTTTCATTGAGACGGAAAAGAAACTGAGAGGTTGCCATAGCTAATTTAGCTTTAGACGAGGGATGTGCTAGTAAAGTTGCTTGTTTTAACTTTTCCTTACAGTTTTCGAAGGCTTGTATAGATGCTGGCGACCATTGAATAGGATCTTTACTGTTTTTTTGTAACCTTTTAAAAAATTGTTAGTAAAATCTGGTCAGATGCTGCAGTTGGAACAAAACGTCTATGAAAGTTATATATACCCAAAAACTGTTTGAGATCATAATTCGATTCTATTTTAGGTTGGTAGAATACCTTGTTAGTGACCGTATATGTCCTTGAAATCTAATTTTGTGTGAAGCGAAGACACATTTATCTGATTTGATGATCAAACCATGTTTTAGATGCTCATCATAAGATTTTGAAGCGATTAATGCGTCGTCGAAATATACGAAACAAAAATTTAGGCTCAATGAAACTAAATGCAATCTTTTAAAAGTTTGCGCTACATTCTTGAGGCCAAAAGTCTTTTTAGTAAACTCGAATAAACGAAAGGTGAAGTATCGGATACCTGTCTGAAACTGTAATTCTGTTTAGTGTGCGGTAATAACCACAATAGGTCACCATTCTCCATTCTTCTTCTTTACCAGGTGTAACGGGCTGGACCATGAACCTTAACTCGGCCTGAATATCCCTTGTTCCATCATAATTTCGAATTCCGCTGTTGCTATGCTTAATTTGCCCGGCTAGCCTTCGCGTTTTGCACCACTGACTGGTGGTCCAATCGTTTCCAAACAAAGAGTGATTGTGTTTGATAATTTTGACTCTGTTTAAATTTTGGGTATTTTCCGAAAATTTAGCCAGTAAATTGGAATTTGTGGGTTTAGAGCCGTCTTGAAAATGAATGAAGGTGTCAAATTTGGTTCCGAAGTTAAATCTTCTTTTATAAACAGAGAGGTTAATGGATTTATAATCTATTGTCTTCCATCTATACTTTAAAAGATTGGTACCTATGACAGGCATTGATACATCCGCTTATATGTGTCCCATACAAATTCACGACGAAATCCTAAATTTAGTTCCAAAATATTAGTACCAAAACCTTGTACTGGCGTACCGTTATCTGTAAATAATTTAAACGTGCAAGATGCCTGAGAAATTTTTAGTAATATAACCGGAATGATCGAATCGCTCCCGAAACAATTAAAATTGGCTTAGTGCTATTGGCTTTAAGGTAGTCCGACCAAAAATTTTTACAGACAAAATTCGATTTGATGAAGCGCCCTTTGCTAATTAACACCAATCGCAGAGATGTTCCTATATTGTAACTATATAGAAAAAAAATAGAGGATAAATAAGAGTTTCTTAATATGTCTGTGTTATTTAAAGAAACACAGTCTTGGGCTCTGGTGACAAATTTTCGAAAATTGACAAAATGTTAAAGGCCCTACGCACGATCCAATTTAGTCGGTCCATCCAAATAGGAGTTTTCTACACACGATCCAATTGGTTGGTGTATGTTAAGTGCAGACGATCCAATTTATTAGTCGGTCCGATTTTGACGTTTGTTTGAAAAACAAAACACTACGTCAACAAATAACAACATTATTTATTTTTTTTTTTGTTTCTAGATCAGCTTTCTAAGAAATTCCCCTATAGACAAGAAAATTCTCGACCGATGATACTACACAGATCCAATTTGGTTGGTTGGTCGACTGGTCGGATGGAAATTTTCAAACATGCATACTCATGTACCAATTTCCCATCAAATTGGATCAACCGTCCGACTAAATTAGATTGTGTGTAGGACCTTTTACTTGAGACCAGCAAACCTACTTTTCACGTTTTTTGCGCAGGAAAAACTATTTTTTTCTAATTTTGTGATGAAAATCTGACATCAAAATCATTCTATATTATGAAACGACTTATTTCTCGCAAATTCGTTAGGAAATAAAGAATAATTCAGAACTGGTGATGAATATTCATTTCTACACTAGTTTGTGTCTGTTTGATTTTTTTACAATAAAAATTAAAAGTTGTGATATTTGTAATTGTATCAATTTAACCCTCGTCCGGCGGCATAATTTTACAACGCTAAAAGGCGGCATAGGTACAATTGTACCTTCATATATTTTATATAGAAATCCTCACTGAAGTCATAATTTTTATAGTATTTCCACATTATTTAAATCATGTTTTGTGATATTTTATGTATTTTTGTAATTATGTATTTCAATAATCTGTCAATAGAGATTTGAACGATTTGCGTTAGAACCTATTTTAAGGCTCTTATTACCATAATTTAGTACCATTCGTAAATGTATTGTATAATTAATTTATAAGGAACGGATACAGTCATAATAAAGGCAACAAGCCAATTGTAATTGTTTTTCTGTTGTCACTACTTCCGACTCATATCATGTTGAGCATTTTGCAGTAAATATTCACAGAACTCGATCGACGCTGGGCAAAAATACTGTTGATTTTTAAGGATTTGTAAAATAAAAAGTATATTTCATAAATATTCTCACATTCAACGATAAAAATTTTCGACATAAGTTATAGAAGTTGGTTTAGGAAATTAACATATTGCACAACATATTGCACCATCTATACTGGAATCAATTAAAATAAAGGCACCGAGTAGGAATTTAAGAGATCATGAGTTCCTTCATCTGAATGCCAGAGGTAATAAAATACTATAATAAAACCAAAGGCGGAGCCGACGTAATGGGTAAAATGTTGAGAGAGTATTCAGTGAAACGAAGGACATTACGTTGGCCTCTGGCTCTGGCATTTTTCTACAACATGATTGACGTCACTGATTTAGCATCATATATTATATATATATATGTATATAGAGAACACAACCCACAGTTCAGAACAAAGGATCAATCAGCTATGTAAGCTTTCAATCGAAGCTCGTAATGCAAATCCAATTTTGATAAGAAACTATTTTGTCCGAGGTGCAATAGAAATTTGCAGTTGCTGACCCTCCAGTACCTCATTGTAGTCGAGGAGCCTCCTCTATCATAAGTATTTGCTATGTCGGCCGAGAGCTATAGAGGAAGCAACGCATAGCTCGAAAATCATGTGGAGTTTGTTAGAAACCCGTTTGCGATGAACACGCAATAGTAAAGACAACGTGCGAAAATTGTAAAGAAAATTAATGAAAACAATAAAAAGAATCCTCATTTTTCTTTTAAATGTAACTGAAATATTTTTAATTTTATTTTTAAGCATTAAAACATTTAAAAAAGTCACACTAATTTTTTTTGTTTCAGTGTATTCATACAAAATGTATGAAGGTACAATTGTACCTTTGCCGCCTGTTATGATACAAAAAATTACTCGACCCCCTATCTCTGAGGAGGATGGGGATATTTTTCTAAAAATAGGTCTGTATGATCTAGCAAAAAAATGTAGAGATCTCGTGAAACTTTAACCTTCTCCGGCTTCTACAAGAAGATTTATTAGTATTTAAAAATGGAAAAGGTACAATTGTACCTATGCCGCCTGACGAGGGTTAAAGACTTTTCTATTCATCGCAAAAATTTAATTTTCGATACGATTTTTAATTTAGAAGCATGCTTTACAAATTTTAATTAATTTAATTTTTATTGTAAATGTCATTAATTATGAAATAATTTTGTCATTCTCGTTGCGTTCAAGCGTTTTATGCTGCTTGCAGTTATAATATAAATTGTAATTTCAAAAACCATTAATTTTAATAAGTAAATTAATTAACAAACTTATGACTAATATTTTCTACTCCCGTTTAGTAATAAGTTCATTAAGTATGGTGTTGTTATAAGAGAAAAGAAAAGAAAAACTGGCCATGCATTTTTTTATCTCTGTACTAGAGCATGGTTCGATTAATCGATTAATCGGTCAATCGGTTTATAAAGCTGTCGATTAATCGGTTCCCGTATTAATTTTCAGAAAAATACGAAAAATTGCATTTTTAACTATGTATAATAAACTAGAAGGAAACCCAATACGGACGTAAATATTACTTTGCTACTGAACTAATGCAAATTTGGTCATTTTGACTTAAATATTTATCAACTACAAATTGAATATATTATTCGATAATTTGCGTTTAGAATTAATGATTGAAAAATCGTAGAAGAAAATCTCTCTTCATTTTCAGGTGGGATGAGAAAAGAAAACCAACATTTTTCACTACTTATTCGATCAAACAATACAATTTTTCTGTTTACAGGGAAAAAAAATTTAAAACAAATGAGGACTGCCTTGATTTTTGTACCGGCCCTTCACATGACAATCGCCGTATATAGTATAATAATACTAGCTGAGCCCGGTCCGCCTTGCTGGCCCTAAGTCCACCGACTTCATTTTGTACAGCTTGCAATCATGTTATGGCAATCGGTTAAGCCGTTCTCGAGTTATGGGGTGACAATCAAAATGTACACTTCTTTTTATATACCGGGTGTTTCTTTTAAACTGAGACGATCAAATATCTCGAAAAATAGCCACTCTACGGAAAAAATGTCCATAATCAAAATTTAAGCATACCGCGGGGGAAATACATTAGTGCAAAAAAATAGTCCCCCACCCCCCGCTTTGTAGGTGGGGCGGGGGTAACTTTTAAACTAAGATAGGAAGCCATATTTTTTATTGCAGATACGGATTCTACGACTAAAAGCACGTATGATTTGAATGAAATATTTTGTTCGGTTCATGATAGATGGCGTTGTAATCGACGAAATTCAATTTTTTCAATTTCTTCTTCTTAGAACACACGCATTCGATTCTGCAATACGTTTGAAATAAAAAACATCACGTTTTCATTGGAAATACTCGAAATTCGTCATCAAAACAATTTATTCAGTTTTGTAAATCACATTTAACGTTTGTGTTATTTCTTATCTTCATGTTTTTCGTAATTGCAAAATAAACGATAAAATACTTTAGAATGGACCGTTTAACTGTGCCAGAGAAAATTGAAATGGTTCTGGTTTATGGAGAAGCTGGCAGAAATCTTGAAAATGCTGTTGCTATTTACGCTCAACGTTTTCCGGATAGGATTCGTTCACGTGCTTCATTTGGCCGTACTATCAAACAATTTATTGCTGATGGAAATGTTCAACCGAAAAAGAGGACCCGTAGAGCAACAGTCACTGGAGAAAATAATGAAATTGCTGTATTGGCTGCAGCGACTCATAATCCTCGTGTTAGTACACGAGAAATAGTTCGCGATTCCGGATTGTCCCTCACCAGTGTTTGGAGAATTTTAAAACGGCACAAGTATCATCCATATCATGTGTCTTTACACCAAGATCTTCATGGCGCTGATTTCCAAAATCGGGTAACTTTTTGTCAATGGGCACGTGAACAAATACAAGAAAACCCCAATTTTTTTCGTTGCGTAATGTTCTCTGACGAATCGTCTTTTACAAACCATGGAACGGTTAGTCGACACAACATGCATTATTGGAGTGTTGAAAATCCACACTGGCTTCGCCAAGTTGAACATCAGCGCCCTTGGACTGTCAACGTGCGGTGTGGAATAATTGGCAACCAACTCATCGGCCCTCACATTATTGAAGGCAACTTGAATGGTCAAATGTACCGAAACTTTATGGAAAATGAACTGCCAATATTACTTGAAAATTTGAACTTAGAATTGAGACGGAACATGTGGTTTCAACATGATGGTTGTCCTGCACACTATTCGTTGGTAGCACGTGAGGTACTTGATCGTGATTTCAATGGTCAGTGGATCGGTATAGCTGGTCCGATAAATTGGCCCGCCAGATCACCAGATCTTACTTCGCCAGATTTCTTTTTGTGGGGCTATCTCAAAGACAAAGTTTACAAACAAGAACCAACAACACGTGAGAACATGATTGAGCGAATCAGAAATGCGTGTGCTGAAATTCAACCAAACACACTTCTCAGTTGTGTACAATCATTGGAAATGCGTATTAATAAGTGCATTGAAGTCGCAGGCCATCATTTTGAACACTTATTTTAAGCTAAAATTATTTTATTCACCTGCCATTTACATTAATAAATTGTTCTGATGACGAATTTCGAGTATTTCCAATGAAAACGTGATGTTTTTTGTTTCAAACGTATTGCAGAATCGAATGCGTGTGTTCTAAGAAGAAGAAATTGAAAAAATTGAATTTCGTCGATTACAACGCCATCTATCATGAACCGAACAAAATATTTCATTCAAATCATACGTACTTTTAGTCGTAGAATCCGTATCTGCAATAAAAAATATGGCTTCCTATCTTAGTTTAAAAGTTACCCCCGCCCCACCTACAAAGCGGGGGGTGGGGGACTATTTTTTTGCACTAATGTATTTCCGCCGCGGTATGATTAAATTTTGATTATGGACATTTTTTCCGTAGAGTGGCTATTTTTCGAGATATTTGATCGTCTCAGTTTAAAAGAAACACCCGGTATATAGATTAGGTCGGACCGAAATTTAAACTTTTTTTTTTTCAAATGTTGAATTAAAATTTTTTCAAGAGAGGGGACTGGGACCATACCGAATCGATCACACAGTGTGTGCATGGGATGTGGGGGCGGGGGGGAAAGTGACTTTATTTTTTCGCTCAGACGCACCGTTTTCGGGATATTTGTAATTTTTCGATTTTACGTGTATTTGTTGTTGTTTCACAATGGCTGGACCGATTTTAGATTTCAAAATCAACTAACCATCATCACTCCTCCCTGCACCTTCCCTAAAAATGTTATGGCAATCGGTTGAGCCGTTCTCGAGTTATGGAGTGACAATCAAAATGTACACTTCTTTATATATATATATATAGATTCTAGTTCTCTTTAAAAAGAAAACTACAAAATAGGGACTAGGGATAATCAGACTAAACGGCTCAATGCCTGCTACAAACGTAGTTGAAATTGTGCAACAAAAATTACGCCACTTTAATATCGATTTACATTAAGCATATTGTTGCAGTCGTTACCGATGGTGCACCTGTAATGAAAAAGATGGGTCGACTAACGGGTGTTTACCATTCAATATGTCATTCCCATGGAATAATGGAATCCATTTAGCAGTTGTGGTTGTGTTTTATAAAAAATTGTCTACAACCACAACCGAAGTTGATTCTGAAGATAAAGTGACAATAATTTAAATGATGAGTCAGACTTAGAGGAAGATGTGAATAACGAACAAAATAAGTTATAGTATTTGATAGATGGAGCTCCGGAATTTAACAACTTCGAGTGGGTTATAGCACCTTGCTTTTTGACTATTATCCAGAAAGTTCGAGAAATCGTGCGATTATTTCGGAAATACCCGGTTAAAAACGATGCTTCCAAGTAATGAAGAAATTGAAATTATTTCGCAGATTGTTGAAGCACTCGAAGGGGGGTAGGTAGAAGGGATTGCAATTTGAAAATTTGAAAAAAGCAAGGTCAGTCAGGTGTGGTTGGTCAACAATTTTATAACTCAGTGTCAGATAGAATTAATAATAGGAGAAAAGTAGACCTAGAGGGATTGCTACGTTACTTAGAAACTCCTACTAGCTGTCCAATATCTTGCTCTCAAACTAGGTTCAGTTTTCAATACCCCACAAAAAATGAACTTACTCTAACAATCAAAGAAATTTATAATAGATTATTGCCAACTGATTCTGACTAATTGAAATCCTAATTGAATCTGATAAAGAAGTGGAAATAAATGAACGACTGTTTAAAGTCAAAAGAGAATGAAATATTCTACAGCGGAAGAGCTTAATGTATTCCTCATAAAAAAAGCAGTTATCCAGGCCACCGGATCCTGTTCGAAAACGAACAATTTAGCATCTATAAAAAGAGAAATGATGATGTTTGAGCACAGTAAAGTGTATCGTGTCCTTGAGCTTGGTTTTTTTAGATGAATAATGATCCCGATATTTTAAACTTGTATCTTAATATTTATTACCACAAAATATATTTATACAGATTATTTATTCACACGGATATG
Source organism: Tipula helvola (assembly GCA_963556165.1). Classification (NCBI taxonomy): domain Eukaryota; kingdom Metazoa; phylum Arthropoda; class Insecta; order Diptera; family Tipulidae; genus Tipula; species Tipula helvola. Next base: position 316,194,367 of record OY744481.1, read on the forward strand.
TATAAGATTATTTATAATTTTTATTATTAAATTATTCTCCCACTCGCACTTGTTGTTATATAAAAAAAAAGATTTTTTATTTTTTCTATCCAACATGGAGTAGTAGAAACACGAAAAAAGAATGATCAAGTTTTTGACAGCGCGTCCGCGTATTATTATTTTGTGTTGCGTTCGCATAATTAGTTTTTCTGTAAGTGGTCAGTTGTTGGTACGAATTATGTTTGGGAGATGGCGCATAGATAAGTTGGATGAATTGTTAAAGGCAATGTTAAAGTTGTGTAAGCGGAACTTTTGTATGTAGAGATTAGAATATTTTAATGAAATATTCTAACCGCTACAACACCCTCGGCCAAATAATTTCCCCTTCGGAAAAAGTGAAACAGCTAAGTTTATATGCAAAAATGGACAACATCGCGTGTTTTTGATTCTGATATTTGATCAGTTGAATATTGTATTCCGTATGCTGGTTTCAATCTGTCGATTGAGATGTTTTGATTCTTGTCTTTAATCGATATGACAAATTGTTTTCGAAGTCGCCTTACAACTTTGTAAGGACCTTCGTAAGGCGGAGTTAAGCCTGTGCGTATCTTATCTACTCTAACGAACACAAAATCACAGTTGTCCAGAGATTTCGGGACAAATATGTCATTTTGTTTGGATTGTCGTGTGCTGGTTGGTATAAGGTTTTGCATTGTTGTTCGCAGTTGGTCGATAATTGTGTCATGGTTTGGTTGAAGTGAAAGAGGATTTTCGATAAAGAACTCACCGGGTAGCTTTATCGTCTGTCCATAGACAAGTTCAGCTGGTGAGCACTTAAGATCTTCTTTCACTGTTGCTCGGATTCCAAGTAAAATTATTGGAATTTCCGAACTCCAATGAATGATATTACCTCTGGCCTTAAGAGCTGTTTTGAGCTGTCTGTGGAAACGTTCGACCATGCCGTTAGATTGGGGATGATAGGAAGTAGTACGAATTCGGTGTGAACCCAAAAGATTTGTTAATTCTAAAAAAAGTTTGGACTCGAATTGACTACCTTGATCGGTTGTGATATTAACCGGGACTCCAAATCTAGATATGTATTGTTCTACAAATGTTTTGGCAATGGTTGCTGCAGAAATGTCTTTAATGCAGTACGCTTCGGGCCATCGAGTAAAGCGATCGACACAAGTTAAAAGGTAAGTGTATCCGTTAGATGGAGGAAGTGGTCCTACGATGTCTAAATGGATGTGTTCGAATCGACCTGGTGGGATATCGAATTGTCCATGTGGTGATTTTGTATGTCTCTGAACTTTGCATTTTTGGCAGGATAAGCAAGATTTCGCCCACCGGGTTACGTCCTGATTTACGCTAGGCCAAAAGTATCGAGATGTGATCAATTTACGTGTAGCACGGATACTTGGATGCGAGATGTTATGCAGAGTGTCGAAGATGGTTCGACGTAATGGATCCGCAATGTACGGCCGATTGTTGCCTGTTGACGTTTCGCAATATATTTCTAAACCAGGTAATTTAAAAAGCTCTAGTTTCATGCTGGAACTAGTGTGACATTCGGAGCCAGAAAGCAAATTCTGAAGCTCTAAGTCTGCTTTTTGTAACCTGCTGATTGTGTTGTAGTCGAAGTGAGTCTCGACTGCGGCAGCTTCGTAATCTGATGTGCGAGATAGTGTATCTGCGACCACATTGTCTTTGCCGTGAATGTGTTGAATATCTGTGGTAAATTGAGATATATAATCCAAATGACGTGATTGACGAGGATTTCGTTCAGTTTTTGCCTGAATTGCTCTTGTCAGAGGCTTATGATCGGTATAAATGGTGAAGTCCCGACCTTCGACAAAGTATCTGAAATGTTTGATTGCGAGATAAATTGCGAGTAATTCCCTGTCAAATGCTGAGTATTTCTTTTCGGCATCCGATAATTTCTTTGAGAAAAATCTCAGTGGTTCCCAACACCCTTCACTGTACTGTTGCAGAACTGCACCAATGGCAGTATTTGATGCATCAGTTGTGATGCTGAATTTTGTGTCATTCAGCGGGTGCGCTAATAAAGTGATATTAGCCAATTCGCTTTTCAACTGTATGAATGCATTTTGACATTCATTGGGCCAAGAGAAATTCTTGGTTGTCTTGGGCATCTTGAGTAGTGCGGCCAAGTGCGAGTGAATTGGTGCGAGTGTTTCAGCAAGTTTTGGTATGAATCGGTGGTAGTAATTTACCATACCGATAAATTGCTGGATTCGTTTTATTGAATTAGGAGCTGGGAATTCCGTAATGGCATTAATTCGATCCGAAGAAGGTAGAATACCATTAGGAGTAATTTTGTGGCTGAGAAAGTCAAGAGTGTTTGCGCCGAAAACGCATTTTGAACTCTTAATGGATAAGTCAAACTCTGATAATTTTTGGAAAAGTTTGTGTTCTTCCTCAGTGTGTGATGCCACGAGTATATCGTCGATGTAGACAAAAACAAAGTCTAAGTCTCGGACGATCTCGTTGATAAATCGCTGAAACGTTTGAGCGGCATTGCGTAGACCGAATGGCATTCGGGTGAATTCGAATAGACCAAACGGAGTTGTGATCGCCGTTTTGAAAACGTCTTCAGGTGCGACGGGAATTAAATGATAAACTCTAACAAGGTCGATCTTGGAGAAAATTTTACAACCATGCAAATGCATGGAGAAATTTTGTATGTGAGGAATCGGATAACGATCAGGTGTTGTGACTGTATTTAGTCTACGATAATCCCCACATGGTCTCCAGTCGAGATCTTTCTTTTTCACCATGTGTAATGGACACGATACCGGGGATGCCGAAGGTTGGCAGATCCCTAATTCCACCATATGTTGAAATTCTGCGAATGCTGCTTTGTGACGCACTGGATCTAGTCTTCGTGGTTTTGACACGGGCAAATGGCCATCAGTGATAATGTGATGAACCACGGAATGTTTAACGGGTAGATTATAATTTGGCGGCGCTGTTAATGAAGGGAATTTCTTCAAGAGCGTGCCATATCCATTGTCGACAGTAAAATGGATTGGAGTTGGTGTGTTAACTCGAACTATGGAAGCATTGATTGACAGCTGTGTCGCTGGATCAATCAGCCTCTTATGTTTAATATCGACAAGGAGACCAATTTTATTGAGAAAGTCGGCGCCAATGATTGGACGGTTTACATCTGCTAAGATGAAAGCGTGTGTGAATGTACCCTTAAGTCCAATGTTTAATTGAAGCAATTTGCTGCCGTATGTATTAATTATGGTGCCATTGGCGGCCGATAAAACTAGTCCTGTATTTCTCTTCGAATAGTATGTAATAAAATCACGGAATGGTATGACAGAGAGATCCGCGCCTGTATCGACTAAGAATGTGAGTTTATTGGTGGGGTCGTGAATGAAAAGACGGCTGTGATATGTTTTTGTCTTAAGGTCTGCCGCCGCAACCGTAAGCTTTATGCGTTTGGGGCTTTGTTACCATTGTCAATCGTCGCTACGGTGATGGCCGGTCTGAACTTGCACGGTTTTGTGCATTTTTGCGCGTCGAGGCCAAATTTGTGATGGTACCAACAAATATCTGACTGCCGACGTCCTTGGCTTGAACCCGATTGACTGCGGTATCTATATTGAGATTGGGATCGTCGACCTCGTGAACGACTTCTATTGCTGCTCCCGATGTTGGCGAGCATTTCTTCTATTTTTGCCAAACGTGTCTCTAAGCTGGATGTACTAGTAGAGGATGAGGGACCTGCGTTGTGTTCCGTATATGAGCTATGGACTCTTGTCTCCTGTGCTTGTCTCGACGGGCGTTGAACTGAATTGATGCAATGTGATGCATTTACGGCCTCGTTGAGTTTGTCTGCCATTTTGGCTAGCTCATCCGAGGAGGCTATTTCTTGTTGTGGCACAAGAGCTATTCGAATATACTCTGGCAATTTTCGAATCCAGAGTGATTTTACGAGGCCTGGTGTGAAATTGGTGCCTGCCAAATTTTTAATTTGACGCAGAACCTCGGATGGTCGTCTGTCCCCGATCGCCTGTTTGTCTAAGAGAGTCTCAATCCGTTTTTTTTCAGATGGTGTATTTCGTTCAATGAGAGCTGTCTTCAAGGCCAGATATTTATCAGTCGCCGGTGGGTTTTCTAAAATGTCTTGTATAATCTCGCAAGCCTCGGTTGGCAATGCCAAAAGAATCTGACCAAATTTGGCCTCATCCTTAGTAATTCTGTTGACCGTAATTGGATTTCCGCTGTTATGAACTATAATTTTGGATTATTAGTCCAAAATGGAGGTAAGCGTACTCCAGGACCTGAGGCTGCAACTTCCGCTGGTGGGGCGGACTTCTGATCGTCCGTAGTCATGTCAACCTCATTTTCGTTAGGCATTTTGAATCGTCTCTTTAATTAACAAAACAGGTTAAATGTCGTAACTACTAATAAATTATCCCGTGATGTAGAAACGGGTTTCGAATTATTCTAAAATTTGAGAAAAAGCGAACCCCAAAATAACTTGATACTGCGAACCCAAAACAAAATTTTAGTTTACGAATTAATGCAAATTTGCATAGTATTTTGAAAATAAAATTTTATAGCGTACGTGACGACAACAAGGCGAAGTGATGATGGAAAACTTACAAACAGTACAAATGAGAAGAGAAGACAAAAAAAATATATAATAAAGGAAATAATAGAGAAAAAAAATTAAAATTTAGAAAATATTAGTCTGAATTTATGAATTTAATTAACTTAATTCTAATGTTAGTAAAATTAATCAAAATTTCTTAGCTTTCTGTTAACAATTTTGTTATCTGCTGCTATTGTCGGCTGCTCTTGTTGTTTTCCTTGTTTGTATGATACCATGAGTATGCAACTATGCAACGAAGTATATATACCTCAATGTTTTTATATATGATTGTGTGTTATTTGATGTAGCATGGATTAAATTTAGCGGTGCTATTGTAGGATATGTGTTGATTTATAATGTTTTGATGTAACAATGTTATGTAATAAAGTTGAATATAAGTTAAATGGTGTTTTGCTGTGTCGAGTGTTGTATAGATGTGTTATTTATAGAGAAACAATTCTACAGCGGCTGTTCCGTCGATTTTACCGTGAGCTCTCCAATAAATGTTTTTTGAAACAAACGGTTTAATTCACGTTCTTCGATGTGCAGTTAACTTTTGACCCGTTGTAATTTTACGATTTCGCACGAAGTCCGTTGTTATTGTCTTTTACAACTGTATTGGAAAGAAAAATAATAGGGCGGCAATAAAATTCGAAATGGTTTCACGATTATTCGATTGAAAAGTCACGTACCTTTTTCTTGGCACGGTAATCCGTACCAAGATAATTTATTAATGCACCGGATTAAAAACCCGTACGCTAGGAATACCGTACAAGGCTGCGCGTTATTCCTCTTGGAGTCACCACTTATCGTGTCCTTGAGCTTGGTTTTTTTAGATGAATAATGATCCCGATATTTTAAACTTATGTCTTAATATTTATTACCACAAAATATATTTATACAGATTATTTATTCACACGGATATGTATAAGATTATTTATAATTTTTATTATTAAATTATTCTCCCACTCGCACTTGTTGTTATATAAAAAAAAAGATTTTTTATTTTTTCTATCCAACATGGAGTAGTAGAAACACGAAAAAAGAATGATCAGGTTTTTGACAGCGCGTCCGCGTATTATAGCTTTGCCACATGACAGAAATATCGACGACGATCTAACAACGAATGTCCAATTTTCAATTAAATAAAAAAATAATCTTGATGAAAATTGATGAAATCATCTACCAAATTTTTCCTATTAGTAATTACAATTAAAATATCATACAATATATTAAGTTTTAATTAAAAATAACAAATTCTGAATTTGAAAGAATTTGTCGGCGATATTTTACTAAATGGTATAATAAAATTCGTGGCCGAACTCTTCCAAAAATAAACACGATTTCTGCATTCATTCTAAAATTTCGACGAATTGTTTTTTCGTTCTGATTTAACCTCATTTCGTTGGGCTGGGTTGTCAAAAGTATTGAATAATATTATTAATATAAATAATTCCTTTTGAACGCACCATGATTTTTAATTTTCAGACTATTTATCAAATTAGAAACTGAAAAACGCTAAAGCCAAATGTCATTTTGTTTGTGTGACGTCAATTTTTATCGACGATATATCATTTCTCATGTGGCGCATTTTTGTATAAACGAACGAAATCGTTCGTTTTTATATCTCCATGTGGCATCGCTATTATTATTTTGTGTTGCGTTCGCATAATTAGTTTTTCTGTAAGTGGTCAGTTGTTGGTACGAATTATGTTTGGGAGATGGCGCATAGATAAGTTGGATGAATTGGTAAAGGCAATGTTAAAGTTGTGTAAGCGGAACTTTTGTATGTAGAGATTAGAATATTTTAATGAAATATTCTAACCTCTACAAGTGCAAACTAATATGTTGGAAAAAATACACGGTGCATATATAAGCGTGCCTCCGACTTCATTTTAGTTCATATAAACATATAAATGATTAATCGGTATATAAAACGAACAATTAATCGTTAATCGTTTTTTTTCTAGAAACGATTAATCAACCATGCTCTACAGTCTGTACCAAACTAACACAATAAAACCTTTTTTCTAGGATAGTGCAGTAATGATTTTTGAATTTAAATTATATGTATAAGAAAAGGAGCTTTTACGTCGCCTACTAAAATCGTGTAGAAATATTCATTACACAATGATTTCTTAATATTGCCACACGATTTGTGAAAATCCAAACGTTTCAATTTCATTTTTTGTTGCAATTAATTTTTTTTTTCTATCGCAGAAATAATAGCGTGTGCAACCAAAGCAACCTTGATTATACAAGCCATAATCTAAAAAACGAAGCTTTTATAAGGGAATTAGAAACGAGGAAAAAACCAAAATTTCCATAGTAAAACACATAAAACATATGAGAAATCACTTTTTTTTCTAAGACAAATTTGTAAATGAAAACATTGCAAATACTTAATAATGATTTCTGAAATGTTTTCATAAATCTTTGAATTTCAACATATGTAAATCTCATTAGGGTAAATCGTTTTCATTTTCTTATAATAATTGATTTATTTAAACCAAAATATAAAAAAAAGTTGATAACAACAGCATTCTGGTCAAATTAAAAAGAAAAGCTTACTACAAATCGTGTGCATTAAGTCAATATACATTACATAGATGGCAGTAAACATTTTGAAAAATCGTACGAAAAATTGCCACCTGGGGAAATTTCAAGTTCAAAAATTGTAGGAAAAGCAAAACAAATTCTCAAAATATTAAGAACGTGTCATAATTTTGTGATTAAACAATTTTTTTCGTATTTTTCTGTATAAATCTGAGACATCTAACGTACACTAGTAACACTAAAGATAAATGTAACAAGTATTATTTTAATTCGTCAGAGCCAACTTTGATGTATTTTTCAAAATGAAAGTTCGAAAAATGTATTTTGGAAATAATTTAATTTTAATATTTTTGCAATTAATATTTACTTAATACCAATATGCTCTTCCTGTATATTGCTGCTAAAGATATGTAGAACACTTTTGTATAAAAATTTTGTAACATATATGCTTTTTTCATTGAAAAACTTGAAGCTAAAAAACACCACTTTTACTATGGATTCCTATGGAAATCAGTGAAAAGTTATACCACTAAAAAGCTTCTAAAAAATACGTCATAATGATTATGGCTCTATACTCTAGAAGGCTCTGGTGCAACTCGTGTGAAAATAGTCATTGCAACATTCAAGTGAGTGCAGCCTGAGCGAAATTTCACTTTCGTATTGCTATGACTCGTTTTATTCACTTGTTATACAATATACTATTTTCGCGTATTTAATGGAAAGGGTTGCAATTTTACTACCACCGAGTAAACATTTAAAATAATTTACTTATTACTTGTGTGAAAAGTTAAATCAGCAGTTTTAAATTTTTTTTTTTTATTTTTAAAAAAAATTTTGTGATGTGAAAAGTAACTGAAATCGTGATGTTCAATTCTCCGCCTCAAGTAAAAAAGGCTGGGCTAAATCAGCAGACAGAGATGTCCGCAAGCGATTTGCCACCGAACGTCACGACCTCAATTATTAATAAAATTTGAAATGTGCAGCATAGTCCAAAGCGACAATAAATTTTAAATGCTCAAAAAATTGCTTTACCAGGCAATTTAAATCAAAATGAACTAGAAATTAATTTAAATAACTTTGGTGTGTTGAACCAACACAAAACAAAAATTGCATCGTCGACAAATATTGACGATAATATAAACAATGGAAGTGCATTGACAACAAATGAAAAAAAAAACGAACTGTGGTGCAGGTCAGTGTTTAGTGCAAACGGGAATTGACCGGTATATTACTGTCCGATCAAAGCGAAGGAGAAGCCCTAGATCAGCGGCCAGTGCAAGCGCAAACAAATTCACTAAGTTAGCTTCCGTTGAATTAACACATGGCAATAGGTATTCTTGCTTGGTTGTTGAAGATCCGCCGCCCGAAAAAACTCCAAAAATTGAGAAGCCGCCACCAATCTATTTGAGGGAAGAATCAAATAGAGAACTTGCAAAAACCATCGAGTTTATTACGGAAGGTGCATTTTATATTTCCGTTATCAAAAGAGGAGATATAAAAGAAACAAAAATTCAACCGCTCAATATTGATGCTTACAGAGCGTTAATCAAGCATTTTGATCAAGTTGGTAAACATTACTACACGTACCAACTAAAGAGCCAAAAAGGATTAGTTGTAGTATTGAAAGGAATAGAGAGCTACGTAGATGCAAACGAAATTCAAGCTGCTCTCGCTGAGAAAGGTTTCCAATGTAAATCTATTACCAATATTATTAATCGGGAGAAGGTGCCGCAGCCATTGTTCCGCCTGGAATTAGAACCAGATAATAAAAAGGTCAAAGGCAAACATGCAATATATGACCTAAAATATCTACTGCACAGAAGGGTTACCATCGAAGAACCCAGGAAAAGAAATGAGCCGGTACAGTGTGTTAAGTGCCAAGAATATGGACACACTAGAGCATATTGCACTTTGAACAATGTTTGTGTTATATGTGGTGAACTCCATAACACAAAGGTTTGCAATAAAGCCAAAACGGAAGCATCAGTGAGAAAATGCAGCAACTGCAATGGAAATCATACAGCTAATTATAGAGGGTGCCCAATTTATCTTGAATTGAAAAGAAAAATCAATCCAAAGCAGCGAGCTGAACAACGAATGCTTAATCTCCATTTTTCAGCTAAAAAACAAGCACGCCCAGAAATTAAACCCAAACGCTCAAAATGGAAATCAGTACGCAACTGTCAACGGTAGTGTGCACCAAGGGGTTTCATACGCAAGTGTTCTTAAAGGTACGGCTCCTAAAGTGCAAGCAAGTGAAGAGGGAAACATCTCAAAAGCTTTAAACAAATTGACTAATATGATGCAAAGCCTCATGGCGATGATGGAGAGAACCATGGATCTAATCATACAGAATATGAACACGCTGATGCAGATAGTCGTAAAAAGTCAAAAATGACCATTATTAAAATAGCTATATGGAATGCAAACGGCCTAGCACAACATAAAGCGGAGGTTCAAGCATTCCTCACTGAGCACAATATTGACATAATGTTAATATCCGAAACACGCTTCACCAAAAATAGCTATTTCAAAATTAATGGGTACTCTATTTATGACACCAAGCACCCAGATGGGAAAGCACATGGAGGCACTGCTGTATTGATTAAAAGAAGATTAAAGCACTATGAGCTGACGAAATATGAGAAAGAACATATACAATCAACGAGCATCTGTCTTCAGGAGTGGTCTGGAAACTGTGTCATATTGGCAGTGTACTGTCCTCCAAAACATGCTATAAAAAAACTCCAGTTCTTGGATTATTTTCACCAGCTGGGTAATAAATTTCTTGCGGGAGGTGATTACAACGCCAAACATACTCATTGGGGCTCCAGATTAACATCGCCGAAAGGCAAACAACTTTATCAAGCTATAGAGGAACAGTCCCTGGATTATTTATCTGCCGGTAATCCAACTTACTGGCCGACGGATAAAAAGAAAATTCCTGATTTAATCGACTTTTGTGTAACTAAGGGCATTCCACGTACATATGCTAAGGCCACCGATTGTTATGATCTGTCTTCTGATCATTCACCGGTAATAGTAACAGTGAGTACCGATGTCTTAAGGAACGAAACACCCAACCGTCTTACAAACAAGCAAACTAATTGGGATCAATATAGGAGGCTAGTCGAACAAAATTGCCTACTTAATATTCCTCTGACCACACCAGCTGATATTGATGCGGCGGCCGAAAATTTAAAAGACATCATGGCATTATCAGCTGAAAGGGCTACACCTGTCATAAGTAGTTCCGAAAAAGTTAATAAGCTGTCTCATAATATACAGGAACTAATCCAGGAAAAACGGAAAATTCGCCGGCTATGGCAGCAAACAAAATCACCGTTATTGAAATGGAAATTAAATCGAGCTATCAAGGCCTTAAGATTTGCTTTGCGGGAAGAAGAAAACCAGAGTGTCCAGAACTATTTAAGTGATCTCTCGGCAACCGAGAGGACAGATTACTCTTTGTGGAAGGCAACAAAACATTTAAAAAGGCCAACAAATTCGAATCCACCGATTAGACTACCAACTGGAAATTGGGCGAGAAGTGATGAAGAAAAAGCCAATGCTTTTGCTGATCATCTAACAACAGTATTCACACCACACGAAGAAGATAATAATTTCGTACTACCCCAGCAAATGGATGATGGTTTATCCTACAAACCTATAAAGTATAATTGGAAGAAAATTAAGAATACAATTAAAAATTGCATAAGCCCGAAAAAGGCACCAGGACATGATCTCATTACTGGAAAAATGATAAGGGAATTGCCAGACAAATGCATAAAACTAATAACATTCATATTCAACGCGATCATGCGAACCAGTTATATTCCTCAAAAATGGAAAATATCTTTGATCACAATGATACATAAGCCTGGAAAAAATGAAACGCAGATCTCATCATATCGCCCAATAAGCATGCTGCTCACAATATCAAAGCTATTTGAAAAAATGTTACTAACAAAATTGAAACCAATATTGGAAGAACGGCGCGTTATACCAGACCATCAATTTGGGTTCCGAAACCAACATGGTACCACAGAGCAAATTCACAGAATTGTAAACGCAATCAAAATCACCTTCGAGGAAAAGAAATATTGTTCTGCTGCTTTCTTGGATATAGCACAAGCATTTGATAAAGTTTGGCACGATGGGCTAATATACAAAATTAAAGAGCTTCTACCGAAGAAATTTCACTCAATTTTGGGAAACTACCTTATTCAAAGGCAATACATTGTCAAACAAAATAGCGCAACTACTTGCTTAAATAATATTAATGCAGATGTCCCGCAAGGCAGCGTTCTAGCGCCAATATTATACTTGTTGTACACAGCCGATTTACCTGTAACCAACAAAGTAACAATATCAACATTTGCCGATGATACGGCCATCCTGGTGTCACATGGCGAATAAAAGTGAACGAAAACAAATCAACTCACATCACATTCACGCTGAACAAACGCACTTGCCCACCAGTGAAATTAAACAATACAAATATTCCTCAACAAACGAAGGTCAAATACTTAGGTTTGCACCTGAATAGAAGGTTAACGTGGAAATCCCATATTGAAACTAAGCGCAACCAAATAAAAATGACATTTTCCAAAATGTATTGGCTAATGGGAAGGAAATCTCAGTTGTCATTAGCCAATAAAGTTTTACTGTACAAAGCGATAATCAAACCCATATGGACATATGGTATTCAGTTATGGGGATCCACCAGCGCTTCAAACAGAGAGCTCCTGCAACGAACTCAAGCGAAAATACTTCGAAGTATTACTAATGCTCCGTGGTACATTCGAAATAGTAATATACATGATGACCTTGGGATTAAAACCATTAAAGAAACAATTAAAGAATTCAGTTCTAAATATTATTCAAAACTAGAAGCGCAAACAGCCACGATTTAGGCGACTGAAAAGAACAGATCCACTCGGACTGATGAACTTGTGAACCTGTAAATTTATTAAATGTTGATGTTATACATAATCTAAATTAATTAAATTGTGAGCACCAACAATAAGTATTAACATTGGTTAAGACTTAAAATATGTAATAATTTTAGCTTAAGATTTGATTACTTCTTGTTAGTTTCTTATGTAGAAAGATTCAAGAATAAAGCCATTGGCAGCATTTAAAAAAAAAAAAAAAAAAATTTAATGGAAAAGAGTGTAATTTCTTGTTTGAACACTTTTCTTCAGAAGCAATGAAGCGATAAGTTTTGCATTTTTGACTTTGCTTACTGCGGTTGTTATGTACACGCTAGATCTACCTTTTTCATTTTAAAAATTACCGGATTTGTCACCAAATACACGAAAAAATAGCATGTCCTACGCGTAAGAAAAGTTATCCATGCTCGTAAAATTGTTAATCCACTTGCTCGCTAGCGCTCACTCGTGAATTAAACAATTATACTCGCTGGAAAACTATTATTTAGAACAATCTAGGTACTATTAATATCAATTTACTCACAGCAAAATATTGCTTGAAATATTAGTTGGCTTTGGTTTTACAAATTTTTGCTTTTGAAAAATACCGTATTCAACTCGTGTCTAATGGTTATTACTCATTCGGATAAGTAACATTATTATTACTTTATCCTCATGAGTAATAAAATAACTATCATTACACGCTCTTAGTGAATAATATACTATTTTACTATACATAGTTCCTGGTTGCAGAAAAAAATGTTATACAAACATGCCAAAATGAATTTTATTGAACTCGCAGGGGTACATAACTCGTAATCGGTATCGTTTTGTTGAGCAATTTTTATTTTTAACTTTTTTTAATTTTGCTAAAACCACAAAAGTTTCGGTAGTATATTTGTTTATTAGTTAATTTGTTAATCGTGTCCCTACGTTATACGTATATAGTAACGAGGGTGGTTCGAAGGGTTGTGTCAAAGTAATTCTCCTAGTAAGGATATATTTAGTTAGTTTTAATTTAAACAATAGAATTAGAATGTTAACGTTAATTATTGATTTCATTTCATTTTGTTCCGATAAATCAGTCTGCAAAAAAACCTTTTTTTTTTAATTTCTAAAGGTGATCACGCAAGCTAATTTATAATAACAAACTGATTGTCAATTAATTGAATTGTAATTTTATTGATCGGTATCTGTTTTGTATTAAACTAATCAGCGATCACCGGTAAAATACGATCAAAACAAATTCCGCCAAGAGATGCTGATATCTTTATACGTAGATCTAAAAGACAATTCAATTTATAAAACCGTAGCAAGAATAAGAAAAAAAAACCGTAATCATCCCCAAAAATTTTAATCTCGGTTAATATTTGTTTAACGTGGAAATCTAGATCTCTTCATAATATGTACGAGACATTCAACCACCGTGGTACCATGGACATATGTTGACGATAAACAAATAAAATATTTTTTTTTTACTATCCATATTTAAAAATAAACGAACTTAACCCTTTCTTGAAGTTTTTTTTTACAAAAAAAAAAAAAAAAATTAAAGTTGATCATGATGATCAGTTTTTTTTATTTTTTACTTACATATTGTTAAGATCGAGTTTTTGAATATAATATACAAACACATAACAACAAGAAAAAATGTAAACAGGAGTTCAATTTTTGTTTTCTGTTGCGTAAACAACAATTGTTGCTATAAAAAAAAAATGAAATCGAAAGGATTTACCTATCCCATTAATGTACGTACGCATGTGACTGTATACAGAAACGCGGACGATGCATGCTGTGAGAAAATATAATAGAAAATTAAACAAAAGAAAAATGTGATGATCATTAAAATATTCGAGCAACCCGCGATCGTGTTTGTCTAATATAACGTTTATTATGTACATACTATACTGGATGTGGTAGCTTTAATTAAGAAACGAACTTTATTTTTATTATTCATGATTTTTTTGTTGTTTTCTTATAAAACATATGTCCAAGATAGAGAAGGATTTAGGTTTATAAAAAAGGATATTTAGAGACATATGTACTCATAAATTAAATCAAGTATTTTTGTGGAGACGTGAATGTCATGCGTGATCAATCGTAAATATTGCCTTTGCTCTATATTATATTGAGATTGGGTGATTAATGAATTCCTCTTTCCAATTTAATAAAGATCATTGCAGAAAATAGTGTTTAGCAAGCAGGCCTCAATTTTCAGCAACAATATTCTATTTTAGCCCCCTACCATGTTATTCGATATTTTAGTTTTGATAGCCGTTGACACTAATTTTTGACTCAAAATATTTTCAGAAGACACACGGCGCGGCGGTCCAGTTTCAGTAGTACGACTCATGCCCAATACAACACAGCTCCTTATGCCTACAAATATTTGTATTTATTGATTTAAATTAAATTAAAATTAAACCAGGCAACCTAAAAATAAGTTATTAAATTAGGTAGAAACGGACTGCTTAACAAAATCACTGCCCACTTAGATTCGATCTGGAACGCATTAAATAGCAGCCTAGCAGGTTCCTGGAGTACCTCTCCAACTAGTCACTAAACACTTAATTACACACCACTCAACAAACAACCTCAAAATAATACTCGGATTATAAATTTAGATTAATCCACATTCCACAGATTAACAAATTAAATAAAAGAATTAGTTGTTATAGTTAAACCCCGCAAACAAAAATTTATATAAAATCTGAAAATTAAATAAAAATCTAAAGAAAATTAAATTTCTAAATAATTTTATAATTGTACCAAATACATAACATATTATTTAAATAGTAGGTACACAAAATCACTCACACTCCATACTTGTTACGCAACATATGCACCATTATTTGATAATATTATGTCAATTATTTCAATAACCTGAAGTAAATCACTTTCAAATGTTTTAGTTAAAACGTAACCCCTTTTGTAATCTAAGCCTGTAAATGCAATAATTTCATCGCATATTTGGGTAGTTGAACTAGTAAGATATTCAATTGAAAATTCGGGTTTGCTAAAATATGGTTTTGAAGAGATCGAAAACTGTGATATTTTTTTTCTAACTACATTACACCTTGGGATACAAATAAATACGAATGATTCAATTGACACTAGGTGAAGTGATTTCAGTACCATCTCTGATTATATAAGTTTGAAGAAAATATTCTTTAATAAAAATATTTAAATACTCTTTTATTCTTTAATTTTAAATAAGATTTGACCGCGATCAAAAATTGTGTCTTACAATAGACTTTCATTATAATTCTAATAGGTGGCAGGTTACCTAGTGTCAATACAGCTTTGATACTTAGTGCGAGTTTGCGTAAATATTCTGCTGAATATTTTTCAGCAGGCATCGACGTAGTCTATTTGGTAAACTAATTTCCCATCGTCTATTTGGTAAACCAATGTACCATCATGTGGAATTTTGTTTTAAGAAAATCATTGAATAAATGTTGGTAAAGATTGTGACGTCTTCATCAAATTATGGATGTCAAATATTATTAAAAATCTGTACACTGGTTCCTTTGGATTAACCAAATCACCAATTATAACAGGTAGAAAATGAACAATAGTTTTGTGCAATGCAGCTCAAGCATTCATTTTTTTCATTATTAAGAATATATCTTTTTTGTTTAATAAATCGGTTTTATCGTAATCACCGTAATTTTTCTATCAAATAAAAATTAATTTAATATTTTAGTTAAATCATATTTACAGAATCCAATAAATAAATCGTGCATTAGGTACATCACACGCAATGTTTTGGGTAACGCGAAAATTATTAATTTGATTTACAACAGAAACTCCTTTTAGGCTTATAATTCCAATTTCCAATCATTGAAGTTTTAGTGTTCAGTAAAACATGAATATCTCTTAGGCATAGAAATGACTTTGCATAATCTAAGACGGAGTACGACGCTAAATTAACATCAAGGAGTTGAGCAAATTACAAGTAAATTTTACAAAGATCTGTCTTTCATTTCTATTTCTACTGTTAAATTCAATGAGAGGTTTGAACAACATTTTCTTTTATATCAAGGCTCATTATAAATCCTGATACAAAAAGATTATTATAATTTTCGATAGTTGAAATTTTGGTGAGATTGGAAAATTATAATAAATTCCGTAAACTGAATGCCCTTTCGATTTTAACCCTAAAGGATCGTTGATTTCAAAGACATTTGAAATTTTTATTGGCTTATCTAATTTCAGATTAACAAATAAATCTAATGAGCTATCTGCTAAATTAGATGATGTAGTTTGGGGTTGACCAATGATATTATTTTAATATTACTAATTTCAACCGAACCAGTACACTCACTCGTTTCAATCGAATGGAATTAAGTATATGCTTCTGAATATGATACGCGTAGTAAATGTTGTGAAAATTTTGTCTAAAATGTCTACATATTTAATAAAAGTACATACTTGATATTTATTGTTGTAAAAAAAAAAAAAAAAATTATTTAAACTGTCGAAGGAAGTCCCGGCGACAATGATTCTTGGTTGAATAGTTTCTTTGTTTTTTAGGAAAGCTGCTCTTAGACTTTCCAGTTCAAGTTGTAGGTCATGAGGATGTTCCAAATAGAATCACTCTGCATATCCAATATAGTAGGTTTATAAGGTGTTCGACTATTTTTTTGGAATTAAAATGCTGTGGAGCAGCATTGCTGTGATACAGTGTTGTGAATCTATATGAAAAATTGAGTCTATCTGCCTCTCGGACGACAATTTTTCCAGAAAAAGCATCCGTTAAATATCACCAAACTAACTATTTATATTTTACAAACATTTTCTGTTGCAAAAATTAATCAAAAATAAATCGAAACAAAATAATAATTAGTTAATTTTTAAATTTGTCTAAATCATCTGACGAAAGTATTTTCAAAACGTTGCTATTCTCATCTTTCATTGCGTATATAATACCATGATTGGCACAAACAAATTTAAAGTTAAACGTTGCTGATTGCAGTAATTTCAGTAGTGCATTACTCAAAATAAATTCATCGACAGAGCACTTGGTAGGAAGTGAATTTATAATAAATAATAATTATCGTGAAGAAAAAGGACGAAAAAAAAACTAGAGTCCAATGATCTTTCTTGAACTAACAAACATACATTCCCAGATGATAAAAGCGAGTTGGACTGACTAACAGCACTCGTGAAATACGAGTTAAAACTATTAGCAATATCATATGATGAACCTGATTTGACATTAGAATTATCTAAAATTTTATTAAAATAATTAGATTTAATTTTTGAATTTAATAATTCATTTACTAAACCCCATTGCTCTTTAATATTACCAGACTTCTGATAAAATTTATTCAGGTAATACCCGGCTTCTTGCTGTAATTTTAGTTTAGTAAAAGTAGCAAAATGATCGGTTATGCATTGAAAACAGCATTAGATGATCTATAAAACATATAATCAATACAAGTTTTAGAGTCACCAAAAATTCTAGTAAGACTGTTGATCATAAATTTGAGTCCATGACTTGCCATCATGAATTTATATTCATCAATTAGTCTAAAATTAGACAAAATGTCAATATTAAAATCACCAAGAATTAATAAATTTTTAGATTTAAGAACGTTAAATATTGAATTGAACAACCTTAGATTAAGAACTTAAGAACGTTATGTGTGGAATTGACAAACTGAAGTATATTAACAAAATGAAATCTATAAATATGAATTATTGAAAATTTAAAGCAACTAGCAAGATATCAGCACTTTTTAAAGAATAGTTAGTATTTACTACGGCATTAAAATAATTAGGAACAAAAACTGCCACTCCGCCAGCACGATTTTTATTATTGCAGTTCGCATGCAGATTGTACCCACCGATTCCATAAAGAGATAATTCTTGATTAGATATCTAAATTTCGGACAAAAAAATTAAATTTGGCAAAGCCTGTAACGATTGAAAATGACACAAGAACGTGTCAAAATTCTGCCGCATACTACGGATGTTTTAATGCATCACCAATAATTCTTACTTTTACAATTAGAAATAACGCAATTAGAAGTAAAACTAGAACAAGTCATATCATCAAGAAACTTAAAACCCTGATTAGATTGAATCATGAAAACTTCAAGAAATACATTTAAACCAGATGTAAATAACTGCAAAGTTGTATTTAATATTTCACTGTTGTTACGTAGCAAAGGGAATCCAATAATATCCACTGATTTATTTTTTGCAAGTGCTCAAGGTTATCGATTTTTGATTCCAATTACACAATTCTTGATTTAAAATTTGTATTTTACTGTTGCAAATCTCTAATTAAAGTAGATGAGCACACATTTAGTTTGTTGTATATAAACTTGAAAGGACCAGGAATATGATTAAAATCGCAGTCATCGGTAATTGAAGCAGGAACGTGCTTTTTCATCTTTGTGTAATAAGTCGATTTCACTTAGCGACATATTGACACAAGATGCATGAACAAATAAACTGCACTGTACATATTTTATTTTTAAATCATCACGGCTAACTTTTAAATTGTAAGCAATACACGGCATAATTATTAGAATAATTGTAACTATTAACCGTCAAGTTATATGTACTTAAACAGAAATGAATATAATAGAATTATCAATAATTTATTATCAACATTGGCAGTTTTCTCTTCTAAAAGTTAACACAAACTGCTTATTACTAAAATCTATCTTTGTACAAAATTTCAATAAAAATTATCAATATTTGTGACTATACAACTCATTGGAAAATAAACCAATCAGATATTTGCGTTGCTAAGTAGTGTTTCGCGAAACACCACTAGTGGTGTTTCGGCCGCAAACAAATAAATCATATCTTCCATGAATATAAACAAACAATTAATATTTTTGATATTTGACATGGTTTATTCGTTGTATAGTCTTAACATATACAACTCGAGCTTCGAAAATCATCTGAATATACAGTTGCGGACTCGATGTGTTACCTAAGAAACACAACTCCATCTGCGGTGTCGTTGTGTTTCCTAGGCAACACAACTCGTCCTATAAACTGTATATTCGATTATTTTCGAACCTCTTGTTGTATAACTAGTGAGAATAGGGGGCAAAACAAAAATAATAAAAATATGCTATTGGAAGGACGGAAGGATGGAAGAACGGACACGACATTATCCTGATCGGTGTTTCGGGGTCCTGGTAACCTAATTCGTCGAGAAATGTGAAAA
The DNA here is from genome assembly GCA_963556165.1 of Tipula helvola. NCBI lineage: Eukaryota > Metazoa > Arthropoda > Insecta > Diptera > Tipulidae > Tipula > Tipula helvola. The sequence continues at coordinate 316,213,661 of OY744481.1, forward strand.
TCTGGAACTAAATTATTTTTCGCGATTACAATACTTACCCAATATAACTGTTATAGTGGGAAAAGTAAAAAATAAATTTGGTATGAGAAATTGCATGTGAACCTCTCATTTCGTCTCCCCGACTATTGTAGCGTTATTCATGCTAACTTAATCGTAGTAATGGAGGCCGTAAATTGGTTGAGGTATTAGTATCTCTGTAAGGGATATTCGAATTTTTTACGGACAGTCAAACCGCTATTAAAACGCTACGATCTTGCTTCCTTATTTCAAAAGTAGCCCAGGGTTATTCTGTTTGTCATTATATAAAACACACGTGTTCACTTCATGACTTCTCTTTTATTACTATCTTCAATACATTTACATATATACTCTCTAGATCTCAATTCATATAAAGTTGCTCTTACACTACGTATATTTATTAACATATATAAAGGTGATCGAACACGACATCTCCCTTATTAAGTTAAAACTAATATAGAATTATACATTACAAAGAACTTAAACTAAAACAAAATATTATATTCCATGTCAAATTACATTACTATATTTTTTATTTTTTTTTAAACTTATATTTATAACACTACATATTCAAAAATTACAAAAGTTCATATTGTAATCCTTAAATCTGTCGGGTGGTCGACATATTCTATTTGACTTACGCGGAGCATCATCGGATACTTCTGTCGCTTCCAAATTGAAATTTACATTCTCATGATCATTTGTTAATTGACCATTACTAGAATTAGCTTCCCTCGACAGTTCATCTTGAATACCGAAATTTTCTTCCGTAGAAGCGATTGGCATACAATCACTCGTACAATCGTAATAATTCTTTAAGATTGTTTTTCTTAATTGATTAACATGCGCAGTTTTAATCTTACCATTAATTAAAATACTATAAATAACTGAACTTTTTTTTTCTAAAATTTTTGCCTTAACCCAGTTTATATAATCAAAATTTTTTCTTTTATCAAAGTACAGAACCACTTCTCCACTTTTAAATTCATCAATTTTTTTATCAACCGACTTGCTTGTTCTACTATTATTACTCCAATCATTAAATCTTACTTTTTTATTTGAACTACTACTACCATTACTTCGTGTTTCATCTGCTATATTGTTTTCTTTTCCAATTCTCAACAAATCTAAATTGGTTCTTGGTTTAAAATTAAATACCCGATGAGATGGAATTATATCCTTCTCTGTACATGGGAGATTGTTATAATTTCTGAGAAATTCCTTTATCGACAAATTCAAATCTATATTTTGTCCAAATCTTTTCATATCTATAACAAATTTTTTTAATGTATTCTTCGTTGTTTGGACCGCTCTCTCAACTTGCCCGTTACTACTTGGATGATACGGTGGTGTATGTGTCAATACAATGCCCTTGCTTTTACAAAACTCACTGATAAATGCACTGTTAAATGGTGGACCATTATCTGATACCAACTCAGCGGGAAATCCAAAAGTTCTAAAAATATTATCTAATTCCTGTATTACTTTATTTGCATTGGTTCCTCGCATACAAACTATCTCTAACCACCTACTGAACACGTCTATATATATAAGAAATTCTTTACCGTCGAAATGAAAGAAGTCTATATGAACTCTTTCAAATGGGTAAGATGCTTTTGGCCAACCTATGTATATCTTATCACGTTTATCATTTCTTGTAACCTGGCAAGAATAACAATTTTTAACATAGTACTCAATATCCCGATCGATACCTTCCCAAAATACATATTCTCTAGCCAACGTTTTCATTTTAACCATTCCACAATGATTTCTATGTAATAAATTCAACACACTATTTTGCATAACTTTTGGAATAACTAACCTTCCTCTATACAATACACATCCTTTTTCTACTGATAAAAATTCATTTTTTAAATAATAATTTTTAAATTCTTTATGTATATTAGATTCATCCCAACCATTCAATATGTAACCAATTAATGTCGTCAAAACTTTATCTTTACTGGTTTCCATTCCAACGGCCTTAGTATCAATTGGAATCACATCATTAATTTCTACCTGATTTATTTGAAATAAACTTTCGTCGTTAATATCGTCTTTTGACCCGTAACCTTCTATGGGCAATTTGCTTAAACAATCAGCATTACCGTTTTCACTACCTTTGCGATATTTTATTTCAAAGTCGAAAACAGATAATCGATAGATGTACCTCTGCAATCTTGTTGCAATTACACTCGACTGACATTTTTTTTTCGACAAAATGCTTTGCAATGGTTTATGATCACTGTACACAACCACATGATGTCCAAAAATATATTTGTAAAATTTTTCTAATGCAAATACTACAGCCAGGGCTTCACGATGTAAAATAGGATAATTCTTTTCTGCTTTAGATATTGTCCGCGAAATGAAAAATACTGGTTTTTCGATACCATCTACCATATGACAAAGAATTCCACTTATACCTCTATCACTAGCGTCACATACAATAACAATTGGATTCTTCGGATCAAAATGCTCCAAAATTGAGCTATTTACTAATGCTTGTTTGCATTCATCGAAAACCTTTTGACAATCTCTATCCCAATTCCATTGACTACCTTTACACAACAATTTATAAAGAACACTGCACCTTTCATTTAACCTAGGCAAATACCTAGAATAATAATTCATCATACCAATAAACGACTTTAATTCAGAAACATTATTAGGAACTGGTGCTTCTATGATTGCCTTTAACTTCTTTTCGCAGGGACCGATTCCCTTTGACGAAATTTCATGACCTAGATACTTTAATTTTTCGGCAAAGAAATTACATTTATCCCAGTTAGCCTTAACATTATTCTTCTTTAACTGAATCAACACCAAACGAAAACGCTCGAATAATTCATCCAGATTTTTACCACCTATCAGGATGTCATCGATATAACACACCGCGCCTGGTATTCCGATTAGGATTTGATCCATAACCGACTGAAATATTGATGCAGCGGGTTTGAGACCAAATGGAAGTCTTTTGTACTTAAACAAACCACGATGCGTATTTATAGTCACCAATTTCTGTGAATCCTCAGTCAATTTTAACTGAGTATATGCGCCGTTCAAATCAATCGACACAAAATAATTACTGCCCTCTAAACCTGCTAACACTTCGTCTATTATAGGTAAAGGGTAATGTTGAGAGCGTACATACTGGTTTACTGTAACCGAACAATCGATACATATGCGTATTTCACCGTTTTGCTTTGGCACTACTACTATTGGTGAGGCCCAGTCTGATGTTGTAACTGGTGAAATGATATCCTTTTTCATCATTTCGTCTAATTCTCGTTCAACTTTTTCCCGTACACTAAACGGTAAGGTATATGCTTTATGAAATATAGGAACCGCCTCATCTATTAATTGAATATTAACCTCAAAATCTCGAATGCATCCACTTAAATCGCCATCAAAAACCGCATAAAATTCCTGTTTTATTCGTGGTAACATTTTCTTACGAAAATCTTCACACCTATTTACTTGGTTTATTCGAAAAGAATCTCTCCACTCTGGCCTAAGCACATCTAACCAATTTCTTCCACACAATGGATGTATATTTTTTTTTGTATTAATCACTACCATATCTAAACTACAACCAGCATTTTGATTTTCTTGTTTCACTTTGACTCTAATTTGCCCTAATAAATCAACCTCACTACCCGTTAAAACCGACAAGGGTAAATCAATGCTACTCAACGGCAAATGAGCAAAATATTTCTCATAACTTATTACACTACACAAAGAGACACCGGTTTTTTGTTTGTCATCTTCTCATCATACTTCATTAATGTTTATTTGTAAATGCCGTGCGGGCGCCATTTTATTTTTCATAATATGTTTATCTCTTTTTTATATTTGTGTACTCATTTTTAAGCTTTTTCAGATACATAACAAGATATTTTATTTCATTATTCCTGGCTGGAAATCGTCAATAATAATAATTTGACAAAAATATTTTAATGTACAAATAAATATGTAACAATTAAATATATATTTTGAAAATTTTAAATCAACAATATTTGTTTTCATACTTTTTGTTTTCTTTTTATTTACTGCATCTGATAAAATGCTTCATATTATAGGTTTGCTTCATTTTCCGTATATTAACCGTGTTTCCATATTGTTTGTTATGTTTAGTATTGTAAATGTCATGCCTTTCCCTTTATATGTCTGTCTCTTTTTTACATATATGTACTCTATTTTTAAGCTTTTTTAAATAAAAAATATCTTATTTTGTTATCATTATTATCGCAAATTGGAAAAGCTCACGGAAAAATCCTCCAAGTCAGGTGGAAACGGTAGTTTAGAGATACAATTGAATTAAAATAAAATTAATTCCGAGTCAATTTTCATTAATATATTTTGAATAAACTGAGGTCATGTCTCTCCATACAAAAACTATGAAATAAACATTTTTTTTTGGATTTTTTGTTACCATAAAAAAAGCTTTGAAAAAAATATCCATATCATGGAGGCTTTATTTATTAAGTAGGCTTTGATTCAACGCTTCGTTGTAAGCTCTGGATGGTTCAATGAGTAGAGTTGTGCAAAATTATGTGTGTTGTATGGCTACGGCCCACATTTGTATCTATATCAGTTCTTGGGAAAGCCACTCAAAACCTAACCTAACTTAAAAAATAAATTTAATAAATATTCAATCGTGTTTACCATTTACTATAATATATTTACTCATTTTTTCCATCGGTCTATCGGTATTCTGTGAGTAAAAAATTTTGTTTCGAAGGGAACAACTTTTGAAAATCAATGATAATCTGTCCAAATTAAAACCGACAATATATTAATTAATTTAATCATAATATTCGAGTATACAATATTTGGACATTGAATTAAAAAAGGCCAAATTTTCTGAATTAAAAAAGAGTTTTTGAAATGAAAAAAAAATAAAATATCATAAAATGAAAAATGATTAAGTAAGGCATATAAATTCATATTATAAAAATAAACTTTCATTAAATATAAAAATTAAATTTTTTTTAAATATATTCGGGGTCATCAAATCGAGGCCATTCCTTCATTAGATTGTGAAGGGGTTGTGACAAATTCTGAAATGTAGGGAGTCTTATTGGAGCCGACTTTTCCCATTTATCACATACTTCAGTCTTTCTAGTTCATCTCTTAATAAAATGTTAATATCATTTAACTTAATTAATTATATTTTCATATATAACATTTCTAAATTTTTTTCTTCATCATCATCCATCTTTTTATCAATTTTTTCGTGCACAGTGCGTTTTTTACCCGGCATCCATGGGAAGGAATAAGTAGTACTATTGATACCAATCGACACTTTAATTAAACAAAAATACTTGCTGATTTTGCATTAGGTAATAATAACTCAATGCTATTGAACCAGGTTTCCACATCGGCATAGGACATTTTAAGTTGTTTAGACTATTGAAAATCACAAATTAAGTGACGTAATGTTTTTTGATGTTTGCTGTCGAGAACTGTATTGGTTGTAATAAACAGGTACACTTGGGGTCGCTTTGGGATTGCTTTTATAATAATAACCATTTTGTTACTCGAATCAGTTTCGGCAGATTTGGGTTCTAAAAATTCTGAACAACAAGCCGCACTGGACGATCTGTTTAAAGAGGAAACCTCAGAAGAAATTTGCCTCAACTTTTTCAAAATTGATCCTGCCATGCTCTTAATTTATTTGAAAATAAGTTATTTTCACCTATTAACGACTTTCCATAGTCTGAAAAACTCTCGTTCATTTCAACTTCATTCACTGTTCCCACTGTGACTACCATGTCCACCTTGTCCATTTTTGGAATGTTTGTGTAACTTGAATACAGTATACAAAATTCAAAATTTAATTTAACAAACACTAATCGTTGCAAAAATCAAAATTATTAAAAACGTTGTTATGATTAATTTGCAATCTCACTAGAGGGGAATGAAATCTGAAGTTTTTTTTGTCAGTTTGTATATCAAAACAGACAGGATATCGCATTTTATATCTTATCCGAGTTCAGGAGTGGTATTTTCGGTCGATAGCGCGTTTTCTATTGCGATGTCAATAAATTATATGATGTATAAGAGCTATCTCTTTTTGTCCGCTTCGACCATGTATCTTCGTTGGTGAGAGACATAGACGAATGATAGAAGAAATAGAATATCATCGCATTAATAAAACACATTGCTACTAAGCAAAATAGAGTTCATATTCAGTGTAAATAAAAGAGACACAAATTTGCTTCTAGCCTTTTGTGAAAAATCCGACTCCTGTATCGAATTAAATTTGTCAAGTTTATTTAAATTAAACGATTGGAATTTTGTATAGAGCTAATTCATCAACAATAGTTTTTCTGGTCTTCAGTGAAACTAAACCATAACGTTTAAGACACGCGTTAATTTTTTTTTTACTCTTGCAACGGTGAGTTTGTGACATTCGTACACAGGATTCCATATAGTGTCTATTTCAAGATTATCAATGGAGCCCTGAGGAACACCTGAAGACGGAGATATTACAGTAGACTTCACATTTTCTAAAATAACATATTATGTATTGTGTTCTTTTAACTAAATACGAACGTATTCATTTTAACATTATGTTCATCAACACCGATACTTCTTAATTACTTCGGTCTAAAGGCGGCCGCATGTATGCAGATAATATCCGGATAAATATTTATCCGCAATTTCAACCAACCAAAATCACTGAAAATGAAAAAGAATTTCTCCTCCCAAGTAAAAAAAATTGTATCTATGAGCAATTTTATCCACAAGCACCCAACTTGGGAGGGGAAATTCTTTTTCATTTTCAGTGATTTTAGTTGGTTGAAATTGCGGATAAATATTTATCCGGATATTATCTGCATACATGCGGCCGCCTTTAAAGACCAAAATATTGAAATCCTGTCAAAAATGATGAAAAATTTGGTTGGTCCAAAACCACAGTTTTCTCGACGTTTTGAAAGTCCCTGAGTCTGAGAAGCTTAAAAAAAAATGTCCGTCCGTCTATCTACACGTCTGGATGTCTGGATGTCTGGAAGTCTAGAAATCTGGATATCTGCATGTCTGTAACCATGGTATCTCGAAAACGGCTTGTTTCTTTGGTCAAGGTGGAGATTTGAAAAGCTTTTGGAGACTGTACGTCAAGAGTGTGGGTACCTGCCATACGAATTGACCCAAAATACCTGGTTTCAAAATACCCCAAAATAGCTGGTTTGATTGTTGAATTGGGCATTGAATTTGGAATTGATAAGGTTAAATTAGGGGTTAATTTGCGGGTTGTGTTGTAGTTGAGTTGGAGTTGAGTTGGGGTTGGATTAGGATGTAGTGAGCTGTTAACAAATTTTTATAATGGAATTTGCCTATTTATCAACCGATTATTATGAAATTTGACATGTATGTTGTATATGGGAATGAGGGAACTTGCCTATTTTTCGAACGATTAAGATGAAATGCGAAATCTGCATTGGAATATGTCCAAGTAGGATGGAGCTTATGGCATAAATAGCATAAATAGCGTAAATGGCATTCTAAAATGATTTTTGGATACATTTCTGGAATATGGCCAGTTACACGGTTAGAAATATCAGTAAAATTTTGTATACTACTTTCGGTATAAAGTTCTAGAATTCGATTTTTCGTGTTAAATTGGATGTCTGTACAAATTTTACTGAAGCTTTTGACCTGTTGGGCTGTTGTTGCATAAGCAAATAAATATTGGTTAAAATAAAAGTCAATACTGTCAAAACTATCACACCAACTTTATGACACAGGTGAATGCTCTCCCCATTGAAGACACCAAAGACCGAAGTTCTAATCACCTCGTGAAGTTTCAGCCCTATATATTGTTTTAATTAGAATGTTATGATTGACTTTATCAAAATCTTTTTGGAAATCTGTATAAATAAGGTTAGACTGTGTGTATCTTTGTTTGAAAAATCCATGTTGATGGACAGTGACTTTACTTCTCAGTTTTTCGAAGAGTAAGTTGTGGATAATTCTTACAAACATTTTTGAGAAGCAATTCAGAATAGAGATAGGCCTATAATTTTTAATATTTATATTGTCACCTCCTCATTAGTTTTTTGAGTGTTTTGGAATACCACCAACATTTCTTAGGATGGAGCCATAATATTGATTATATATTTATAAAACTTTGTACTATAAAAAAATCATTTCAACAAAGGAAATATTTTTTCGCAATGAACGAACGATAACCGACGATCAAGGGGAAATACCAATTCAATAGTAAATTTAATGTGGCGCTTCCTCTTGTTAAAAGTGTTAAGAAAGAGATCTTCTTAACTTTTTTTCCTCTGTGAAGCATACTTGTTTATGAAACTTTTTCTATGATAATATTTCCCTACATTGTGAAAAAAAATGCTCAAATAAACCAGTTCCAGTCCCATTGTGTTAGATACTCGAAATTGTATTTTTCATCTAACTCTACTTAAAAGTAATATTTGTGACATCCTGGTATTCAACTGTCCGGTTCACTCACGCAATATTTTTTTTTGTATGATACTTTATACTCAAATTTTACATTTTCCTCTGTCTCTATTCACTAGAATGGTAATTCCAGAATTGGTACACTCTAAAATGTATCACTAATACAATCAAATCGAATCCTATTAATTAAGCCCTCGTTAAAAAAAAAACAGTTGCATTTAATATTCATTCATTCACAGACATAATATTAACTTCAACTTGGCGCAGACCTCCGTCAAATGAAAATCGTAAGATCAAAAATTAATAATTAATTCTTTACTAATAACCGCGAATTGGCCGAAAAAAATTATCCACATTATAAATTCAAAATCGATACATTTTAAATTGATGTTAAAACAGCAAGAAGCTTTTTTTTCAGCACAATGTTTTGTGTTGTTGTATCTTAAAGAATTTTTTTTTGATTTTATAGTTCGTAAAATGTTTAATACAAAAAAAAATGCAATCGAACAACTTAAAAATAATTTTTATTAATATATAGAGGAGACTATTATTTGAGATTTGGGGCACACAAAAAATGCAACACGGAGCAAAAAATTAGAAAAAAACCTGCCAGATTCTTTCGAAAAGATGGAATGCCATTGGAAATATATAGAACAACAAAAAATTTCATATATCCTTCTAAACAATTTTTTTAATTTTTTTTTTTTGTGTATGGAATATGAATTTTGTCCGTCTCCTCTTAAGTCCGTCGACAGATGTGGAATATACAGAAAAAAAATAAAAATAAACTGCGCGCAGCTTTCGCAATTTTTTTTTTTTTTATATCCGCGGTGCAAAATTTTATCGTCCATTTTTATAATTAATTCTTAATACTCGTAATGTTTATCAATCCCAATCGTGCGATTTCTTTACGTGCGTTGAGATGATACATATCTCTCGCACACAATTTTTTCCAATTTTTTTTTATATTTTTGATGGATTGGAATTTCTTTCACATATACATACACACAAAAAAAGCCAAATAAAATAAAAAATTCTTGAATTTTTTTTTTGTATAATTGATAAATTAACCCTTTATCAGACATGGATGTAATTCGTATACATATATACAGAAATAGTTTAACTAATTAATTCGATGTTCTAGGTGTGAAATAATTTAAACAAAAATATTTCTCATCCACAGAAACGTGGTAGTTTTGATAATCGAGGATTTTTTTAAATCCGGCCAAGGGTTAGTAAGAATTCCACAAATAATCAGCAAAAAAAAAAGTTTTTTTTATATCAAAAAAATTAATTTATTAGAAAAATATTTTTTTGGTTTTGATCGTTTTGTATTGGAAATTGTTGGGTATGCCATACACAGCACCAATATAAGTTTTGGTCACAAATTAACCAGATTTTGTGTTACATTTTGTGAGAATGATATTTTAAGACAGATATATATGTTTTACTATGTTGTTAAATTAAATTCTTACATACAAATTTTTTGTTTGTTACTGATTGTATATTTTTCATGTTTATATCGCAGTACAAAGTTATCGATGAACTTCGTTTTCAAGTGTATTTGGAATTCCTGGCGACAGATTAAGCAATATTTAAGACAGAATATTTAAAATAAATATTTTAAATATTTACTCTGTTCTACGCGATAGAAATGATTTTGATCTCAAACTTTCAAAGTAAGAGGTTTTTTCGTTGTGTGATAATAGATGTTGGATGGTCGTATAGAATTACTCATTTTTTAAGATCTGGCAGCTTAACTTAACTTTAGTTAAAATAATAATTTGTTCAAAGCGTAATGGTCTAACGTAAAATAAATAAATTCGAAAATGTTTTGCCTAAATCGAATCTAGCTCTAGAAGAGATTATTCTTGAATTTATATCAAAGTACAGTTTACTGGCAGATTATCACAGTTAGCACAAGCATTAAGACATTAAGACACCAAGGATCAATCTTAAATTCATAAGAAATAGCTTGCGAGCAATTTATTATCACCCTATCGGTTGCAGTTGTACATTTCTTTGAATATTTTAGTTCAAATTTTCTAATTGTTTAAATTCAAGAAGGTCGATCTGAATGTAAATTTTGTAGAATTTGACCCTGAAGCACACAACATATTTCCGAAATACCTCACTGACTAAACGTCTTTTGTTGATTGGCCAGAATCCTTCACGTGTTGCAGCAAGAGGCCCTTGAGGGCCAGCATGAACGTACCTGTTGTGATAACAAAATAAAATAGTTAGCGTAAAACAATGACTTTTCGGGAGTAGTATTTGGTGCTTTATTGTATATGGAAGTGTTGATTGTTTTAAACGGCAACCCACTCGTAAAACTACATCTTGGTCCAAAAACACCGACAAAGATTTCAAGGGATTTTTCAAAATGGACCTCTCTTTGCGTAGTAGTTGAAGCTCGTCATAAAAATATTTATTTTGTACAATGCGAATTATTGCCAATAGCCACGATTTCTTTTAACCTTGCATTCGTTATAAACCGACACACAAATGATATAACTCTTTGCAGTCGACCAAATGATTAGTAAAGTTTTATGGATTTGATGACGTCAACTCTTTCAACCGATAATTCAGCCAAGCCATACTTATATTCCTTTTCCTTTCTAGAAATTCACTAATGGTGATTGCAGGCCACTCAATGATTGAATTTGATAGAAACATGGACCATGGAGTCACATGTTTTACTGTAGCAGTAGCAATTGTGATGGATATAAGCTACGCGAAACCATGTCTGCTGAATTATTTCTAGAATCGACGTGTCTGCACGCAGACGATGGGGCTTGAATCCAATTCAGCACTATTGTAAAATCCGATCAGTAGTTAATGTTTGAAATGTCCATATTCAGTGAAGTCGTGGTTTCTATCATCAATTGGGCAAGGAGTTGGGCAGCACATAGTTCGAATCGCGGTAATGTAATCTTGCTTAAAGGGGCAACACGAGATTTGGCACAAAGTAGCGCAGTGTAGAAATGTCCATCAGGTAAGCAGCATAGCATCTCGTATATATGATAGCCCCATACGCCCTTTCGCTAGCATCCGCGAAACCATGCAGTTCAATATTTTATGGAGCATCGATTTTGAATAAGTATCGTGAAATACGAAATTGTATCCTATGATTAATGAGCCATATTAGTAGCTGATCATCCCACCCTAATTTTGAATTCCATAAGTTTTGCATAAATAATTTTTCTACAGTGATCGTTCGTGCCAATATCACAAGAGGGTCAAACACACGAGCGATGTCTGATATCATTGATCGTTTCGTTATTGCTGAATGGTGAGACACGTTTAGCTGTTCGCGATTTTCACCTGGCACACTTGAAGTATTTCTGAGAAATTAGAGTACCATTTTTGAAATTCCATACCGGCAGAACGCAGTAAAATGGTGCAGTTATCGTGCCATACGCGATTGTGTTGAGTCGAAAAGACTGAAGTTCACTTCATGAATATCACGCCACAAAATTAACTGATATTTGGTGTCACCTGGATGAACATCAATTTGTCGATACATCTTTGATATATCTGCACTAAAAACATATCGATGGATTCTGAAGCGAAGTAAAATGGTGAATAAGTCATTTTGAACGACAGGTCCCACCATTAAAATCTCGTTTAATGACTTTCCACTCATTAATCTTAGAGATCCATCGAAAACGATACGTAGTTTTGTCGTTGAGCTGTCAGGCTTCAACACACAATCATGTGGAAAAATGTATTTATGAAGTGGCACGTTACCTGAAGAAAGCGGTGTCATATCGCCCAATTGTTTATATTTGTTAATGAAGTCAGAAAATTGTTGTCTCACCTTTGGGTTTGGATTACGTCCTATAGTTTTTTCTCTAAATTATAAAATTGTATTTGTGCCATAGAAAATGAATTTTTTAAAATTAAGGGTGGCTCTTTGAATGGCAGAGGTACAGTAAATTTGCGTTGATCATTCATCGTAACATTTCGGACAAAATATTCCTCACATGCTTGTTCCTCTAACTTTTTTATTTTCTAAGTCGAGCGATGCAGACAAACCCGACAAAAAGGTGTTTTTTTCTGAGTTTTGAGATACTGGTAGCATATATGAGCCTGAGACCACCCAGCCAAACACGGTATTCTAAAGTGTAGGGAGGTCATAAACCTGCCGAATCTGTCCATTCGTCAGCAAGTTGCAGAATATTTCAGCTCCCAATAGTAAATCGATGTGTTGTGTTTTATTGAAATTGCCATCATCCAATTTAATATTAGAGAGCAATTTCCAATTCTGGATTTCAACTGGCATTACTGGTTGATGTTGTGAACATTTTTGGTAACACTTGAACATTGATTGTAGCATAGTACCCCGAGATTGTCGACATAATTGTGATTGTACCACAAACCTCTAAAGTGAAAGTGGAACCTCCAATTCCGCAAACAGTACCCTTAGATCCTTTGAATTTGAACCCTAGCCTTGTGAATAAAGCATTAGTTATTAAGCTGATTTAAGACCCAGAATTTAGGAGTGCTCGTGCTAGCACTGGTTCTCCATATTTACCCAATACTTGGACGATTGCACAGTCTAAGAGTAAAAACAAAATTGTTTTAATGTATTATTACAGTGCGAATTGTTTAAATTTTACCTTTTAAAATCTTAATAATATGAAATTTTTTAGAACTCAAATTTCCATGGCGGCCTCCTTTACCTACAAATTTTTTTGCCAAATCAACCATAAAAATCAATTTTAAATTATTGCGCACAAATTTATTTACATCTTCAATGCCGTCTCTTTCATGAATATTGATTTCTGTAAAATAAAAGAATGTAGTTAGTCTTACATAATTTAAATAATCTTGCCACAATTTTATAAAATTAAAATTATTTAACGGTTTAGGGCTCTATACTGTTTTTATTTTTTTTTTAAATTAACTTGAGCTTTCGGACTCACTTCGAGTCCATTTTCAAAAGGGTTTTTAAAAATTTTTTTCAATACAATTTCCCTTTTATAAATAAATCAAAAACTAAATCAAAATTCCTGTGTCTAGACTAGAAAGAATATTTTTCCAGACCGTGACAAAAAAACTTGTGGTACATTTGACGAAAAAAGCTTTTACAAAATATGAATAAAATTTGAAACATTTTACAAAAATATAATGAATCAATTATATGTATAAAACAAACAACCAAATTTAGATAAATAAATCATAAGAAAATATAAACATAATCTCCAACAATGTTTATTGAGTTATCACTGGATTTTATGTGTAACATTTCCAAAAACGATCTTTTCCTAAACTTTTACTGTTCCAAAATTTTAACATTATCTAAAGTTATTTGATGATTTGTGTTTTTTAAATGTTGAGAGAGAGCACTATTTTGGTTTAAATATCGATAAACTGCACTTGTATGTTGATAGAAATGTTTTTCAATAAATTGTTTCGTTTGTCCAGTATACGTTACGTTTACGTTACATTCGCATTGGATCTGATAGACAACATTGGACTTTTTCTTTAGAGGAACTAAATCCTTAATTTTAGAAAACAAAATTGTATTCAAATTCGAAGCTGGTCTTCCCACAATCTTGAAATTATAATTTTTAAACAGGTGTTTGGTTATTTCAAAAAGATTTTTTATATATGGGATCGATAAATAATTTTGGTTTCTATTTTCGGCCATAACTACAGAATTTCTATAACACAATTTTTTGTTTCCAAATAGTAACATCTATCAATTTTTAATAAAATACAATTTTTATAATGGAATTTTGTATCTGAAAGTTTTATAATTTTTTGAGTAAGAATTTTGATTGTGTTAATTTTGGGGGACCAAGGGAAACAATTTAAGTATCTTCCAGGCCATGTATCTTTATGATACCAATCCACAAAATTTTTGCCATTAGGTTCATGTATCAAAAGAGTATCCAAAAATGAAATTTTTTTATCAGATTCTTTTTCTATTGTGAATTTAATTCTCGGTTCTATCTTTATAAAGCAAAATTCGAAAACAAAATTAACGAAAGTTCAATTTTTAATATCTGTAGATATCGTATTAAATAATGCAGAATTCTCATTTGATAATAAAATGAACAAACAAATTTTTGGCTCATCCGCCTTTTATACAATAATTTAAATTAATTTTTTTTATAATGAATGTTTACAAATTGACATGAATGTTAAAAATTTAGAAACTTCCTTGACATTTAATAAATGTTGAGAGGAATTTTGATGTTTCTTGAAATAAATGCTTTCCAAATTGATATTTTGCTCCTTATCAAGTTTTAAGCGTCATCTATGAGAAACTACTCTGTTACGACAGAACGAGATAGCTAGAGATACACGCAATTGTTCCATCACATCAGTAAAGAATATGGCAACAACACAAAGAAAAGCATGAAATCCGTCATGAATGAAAATCATCAGTTGGCAAAATTAATAAACAAACAACATTTTTTGTTAAAATGCAGAAAAGAAAAAATGTTTCCAAAAACGAGGAAACTAAAAAATATTTTCAATATAAGCCAAGATGTCTTCCACCGGTTAGAAAATATGTTCGTTTTCTGTGTAATAAACGAAGAAATTTCGTTGACTATAAGAAACATTAAATGTATAAAAAGGAATTTAAATAAATAATAATAATTTAGATACTTTAACGAATGGTTTATTTGGGACATGTGATAAATGGCTGGTAAACTATTCAAACATCGAACTTCCGCGTCATGTTAAAATTATTTTAAGTTTAGGTAATACATTTAGTCCTCCAACCATCGGCTCTTCAATTCCATATTTAAAATTATTTCAGATGTGGAAAGTGCAATTTTTGGTTTAAATGACAACGATCGTGTAAATATTCGGAACAATTTTATAAACATTTTAACTAATTACAAAAATAGTACAAAATTTCAAAATCTAACGCCAGTCGAAAAAAGAATTTTAACATATGTGAAACAAACTAAGACTTTTCTAAAAGATAATCCAGGGATTATGGTCACGAAGGCAGGCAGACAAGAGTAACGTAACGGTTGGACCTTACGAACAAACTATCTGGAAAAAATGTACAGTTTACTAAATGACGGTTCCACTTACCTACAAATCGTTAGAGACTTATCGACACCAATAAAGACGAAAATAAATTTAATGGTAAAAGAATGGAAGAAATCTGGGAATATTGATGTGAAAACAAGAAAAAATTTAACGTGTTACACCGCAGTGATTCCAAAATTATACGGTTTACCAAAAATCTACAAACCAAATTTACTGTATAGACCAATTGTAAGGTCCACAGATGGCCCCACATATTCATTAGCATCATTTTTGGGTAATATTCTAAAACCTAGTATGTATAGGAAAGACCGCCCCGGTGGCACAGTGGCACAGTGGTTAGCATGCTTGCTTTAAGCTCCGGAGGTCCCGGGTTCGATTCCCGGCGGGTGATGAAAAAATCACGGCTGGTTAACGTTGGATCAATGAATTAATCACTCATTATCTGTTAAAAAAAATGATTACGAAACTTCAAATGAAGCGGCCAAATCCCTCCATGGGATGTAGCGCCAGCGAAAGAAAGAAAGTATAGGAAGGACAAATTCTTGCATACAAAATTCTGAAGATTTCAAAAATAAAATTAGTAATGTTACGATCCCTCCAAATTTTCTGTTAATCTCTTTAGACGTTATCTCTTTGTTTACCAACGTCGATAGCCAAATTGTTAAAAATGTTATTAGTCAAAATTGGAGAAATATGTATAAAGAAAAATGATAACTCAAAATTAACCAAAATACAATTTTTTACGGCTTTAGATATAGTTTTGAACAATTCTGATTTTTCTTTTGAAAACAAAATTTATAAACAAATTTTTGGCTCACCTATGGGCTCACCAATAAGTTCTATCATAGCAAATTTGGTAATGGAAAATTTGGAAAATTCGGTTCTAAATTCTTTAGATTTTCAACCATTATTTTACTTCAGATACGTGGACGATATAATTATGGCAATACCAATAAATAAAATTGATTCATTTTTGGAAAAATTTAATTCGAAAAACGATAGAATAAAATTTACCTTAGAAAAAGAAGTAGATAACAAAATTTCATTTTTGGACATTCTGCTGATCCATG
Source organism: Tipula helvola (assembly GCA_963556165.1). Taxonomy (NCBI): domain Eukaryota; kingdom Metazoa; phylum Arthropoda; class Insecta; order Diptera; family Tipulidae; genus Tipula; species Tipula helvola. The sequence goes on from OY744481.1 coordinate 316,230,199, forward strand.
AACCAAATGGCAAAATTTCGTGTGATTGGTACCATAAAAATACTTGGTCTGGCAGATATTTAAATTTTCATTCTTGGCTTCCCAACAATTATAAAATTAACACCATTAAAATTCTGAACCAAAAAATTCTGAAACTTTCCGATACTAAATTTTTCAATAGAAATTTAAAAATTCTAAAATAATACATTATTTCGCAATCAGTATCCGGAAAAATTGGTAAACCACATAATTTGGAAACAAAAAAATGTCCATACAAATTTTATTTCTCGATCAATAAATGAACCCACTAATTATTTGGCCATTCCCTACGTTAAAAATCTTTAAGAAAAAATCAAAAATCTTTTCAAAAATTATAACTTTAAAATTATAGGACGTGCAGCCACAAGCTAAAACAACAACTTGTTTTCTAAAATTAAAGATAACACGCCTTTAAAGAAGCAATCAAACGTTGTTTATCAGGTACAATGTAGATACAATGCTACCTACACAGGACAGACGAAACAATTTCTAGAGAAAAGATTTTACCAACACAAAAGTGACATAAGTAAAGATCAAAATTTAAGCATTAGTGCACTTACGCGACATCTGAAAAATACGAACCATCAAATCAGTTTAGATAACATAAAAATTCTCGAGAAACAAAAAATTTTTAGAAAAAGATCGATTTTGGAAATGTTACAAATTAAATCAAGTACAAATTCAATCAATGTCGTTGAAGATTATGCTTATATTGGCCACTCATATGATTTGTTCATCTAAATTGTTTTTGCCTCATGCAATTTTATTTTTATTCAAATGTACAACCTTTTTTACATGAGAAGCGCCTTAGCAAAGTATTTTTTTTCGAAAATTACATAAGGTGGGTTTTTCTAAACAATATTTTTCGAGTTCGCAATAAATATAGGGAAAAATACTGGGAAACATTTTTAGTACAATAATTTTATTCAACTTCAACTCAATAATTTGACAATCAACAGTTGTTTTGCTTTGAATTTGAATTGTTGTTGAATTTTGAATTGTTGTCTTACACGGCATCCCCAATGAAATACTTTTTACTTTTGCCTTACAGGATTGTCCGAATTTCCAACATAACAAACAATTTATTAGTTTAAAAGAAATAAAAAAGAGCCCTAAACCAAATAAAAAATTTGTTACCATTTTAGAACCTATTTTCGTCGAATATGTTGAATTTTACTGTAATATTTTAGGTTTTTTTTTTATACTAATAAACGTGCTCATACTAGAAATTCGAAAATCATAACTAAAATGAGAATTTTGATGTTGGTTTGGTATACAAAATTGGTTAATTCTTTAAAAGTAATTTCAATGAATAAAAATGAAGGACTAATATACATATTTTTACTTTTTAAATCAGATTTAAATAAAAATTATAGATATCAAGCACTTCCCGATTATATCTTCATTACCAATATTTTTATTTCCATTGGAGAATAAATTTAATTTCATTAAGTGAAGGAAAATTATATTAAGCGAGTTGATTTTTTTAGTTGATGACTAAAATCATTTTAGAATCCCATTTCCATCGCACTTGCCGAATTTTATCATCATCGGCTAAGAAATAGCTGAGTTCCATCATTATTGGCCATATTTTCGAATTTCATTTTCATCGTAGGTATGTGTCAAATTTCATCATAATTTGTTGAGGAACAGCTAAGTTTCATCAAAATAGACCAGATTCCAGAACTTCAACTAAAACTCATTATAGAATCCCATTTCCATCACTTTTGTCAAATTTCGCAATAATCGATTAATAAATAACCAAGATCTATCATAGTTGGCCATATTCCAGAACATCATCGAAAACCAGTTTTAGAATTCCATTTCCATCGTATACATTATGTTGAATTTCATCATATTCGGTTATAAATAGCTAAGTTCCACCCTAATTGGCCATATTTCAGAACTTCGTCTGAACTCCATTTTAGTATTCTATTTTCATTGCAATGGTCAAATGTCATCATAATCGGCTAAGAAATAGCCAAGTTTTAGAATGCCGTAGTGTACCATATGCCGTTTTGAAATATGCCGTATTGAAATATGTCATACCTCCCTTATGTTATATTTTCAATTCCATTTTGAAATATTCCTCTTTAAAATATGCCTTGTTGAATGGATCCCGTCTTTTATTACTCATATACAAATACACACGTCATCTTTACAACTCATAAAAATTGAAAGGCGAAATAAATTCGATTTACGGGGCAAAAGTGTAAATCTTACCGGAAAAAATTACCGGAAAGTCAATTTTGATATATGTGTATTATTGTGCATCACGCAGTTACTGGCATTTTACGATTTTTGTGTTTACCATTGAATGCAGGCGTTTGTACCTCTGTCTCGTCAAGATCAACTTGTATTATTCAATAGTTTGAATTTTTTATGAAGCCAAATCGTATAAAACTGTAAATCATTCCCGTTGTTAATCAAACCATTAAACTATATGCACCTTTATCCAAATATACCGTAATTCAACAAGAGCTAAGTATCGAGCAACTAATCCCACATTCAAATGTACAATCATGAAGCAAATAAAAATCGCGTATCCCTTTTTTCGTCTCGATAGATTTTTCTTAAAGACACAACCACTTCCTAATATCAAATAATAGAAAAAATTAAAGGAAAGCAAAAAAAAAAATGTAAAAAATCAAAACAAAACGTGAAGATTATTCACACGGTTATTTGATGATGTTGAAGAGAATCGAAAGTGAAAAAAAACGCGTATGCAGATGAGCTTACTAAAAAAAACTTTTTTTTTATAGAAAATTTATTAATTTTATAAAAAAATTGTATTTTTTTTACTAACGCATAATAAAGGATGAGAAACGGATGACGAGCCAAAACTTGAAAAAAAAAAAAATTAAGAAAAGGTTAACCCTTTCATTAGTATTCTATGTATTATTGTACGCACCAAGAAAAAAAAATGTCAGGTAGTTTTTGTTGTAGTTGTGATATGTGTACATAAAAATACAAATACAATAGATTAGGGTATATAGTTTGTGTATGAAAAAGATTTGTTTGACCCAGGTCCGCAAAAAATAATTTCTTGACGATGTGAAAAAAAATTTTTATGTATGTAAAACATAATTATATCTTTAGAACTCTGTTTTTTTGGCTTAAACCATCGGATTATCGGCGCATATTAGATATAATAAAAAATAAGATAAGATAAAATAAAGAAAGTCTAATTTCAATATTGGTTTTGACACGCGATTCCGAACCATTATATTGGTTAATTATGGCCTGGGAAAATGTAAAATTTTCCGTTATCTCGTATTTTTTGTTTCTTGATGATAACGCGGGTTATTTCTTGTTTTGCAATTTTATGCTACACAAGCGACTAATGATTTTAGCCAATTATCCGCCTTTTTGTTTAATTTTTTAAATTGCTTCTGAATTTGTATAATTTTTGTAAAATTTAGTTTTATACCATACATGTATGGGTATTTATGATTTTTAGCTATAATATATGGTTCTACTATTAGTGCTAAGTTCATATATGGGAGTTTTCTTTATTTCTATTAGGACCTTGACAATAATTTTTTACAAAATGATCACAGAAAATGTTGATAAATATTTTATAAAATATTTTTGTGTACTCACATCCTAGGAAATCAAAAACTGGTCGTTTAGAATTAATTGGGCGTTGCAGACCAGTTCTTTCCAATAATCCATGAGTCTCTAACCAACTCAGCTAAAATGGCGCCACTAAAAATTAATCAAACTTTATTCTTCCTCAATGATTAATTAAAAGATATTGTGCCGGTTTGCCTTGTCCGTCAAGGTTAAAATCATTGGACTGTGGATAGAACAGCCACTTAAATTTATTAGGACAAATTAATTTATTTACAACACAAAAATTACAAATTATCACATGCATAACACAATTTTCTATTCTAACCTACATATCACCGTAACAATATCTTAAATACGTATAAGTCTTAGCATTTAAATGTGAAATGTCCCCGGCTTAATAATAAATTACCAGCTATATATAAATTAGTTTGGCTTGTTTTGTAAACAGTACATTCTGAACAGTACTGTAGTCAATACCTATAATACAGTCCATTCTTAATGCTTGGGTGTTTTAAAATATTTGTCTAAATCATTCCCAAAAAATTAGGTGGTATTAAATAAAATAAACTAAATGCCAAAACTGTTAAACATGGGCATTAGCATTTCTTAAAGAGTAAAATTGTTCATTTAGATAAGTGTTAATGTTTGGAAAAAATCTCATTACTCTATTGCCATAAGGAAATCATATTAGTGTTCTGTCAAATGTGTGATTTGTTCTCAATGGAGTTTTTAATTAATGCCAGGTTACAAACGTTTTACAGCTAACTGATTAATTTAAAAATAGGAAATTTGGTAACAAAAGGGGTCGTATATGGGTTAGTGGTCCTAAAGGAAATGAATTTGTTTGTGAAATGAAGCAAATAAGTAATAATATGTTGAATAATGTGTAATATTACTCTTATAGAGTCTCACTCGAATCAGAAATGCCCTCGGTAATGGGGAACATAGAGTCTCCAGAGGGCTTGGAATTCTGTTCAAACCAGCTGCATAATTCTATACACTCGGCTTACGAAAACAGCTGCCCAGTTAAGCGAAGAGAGTCCATTAAGTTGGTCCCTTGGTGGAACGGGGCGCTGAGTAAGCTGAGGAAAAAATCTAGAAGGTTGTTCAATAAGGCTAAACGCACCGGGGAATGGGGCGAGTATAGGATGGCCTTAACGGAATACAATCTGGAATTAAGAAGATCCAAAAGGGCTACCTGGAGAAACTTCTGTGAGGGAATTATTGAATTACCCTCTGCAGCTCGTCTCCAGAAAGTCCTTGCTAGAGATCACTCAAATGGTTTGGGGCTTCTTCAGAAGCAAAACGGGATGTTCACTGAAAACCGGAAGGAAACCCTGGAGTTACTATTAGGTACCCACTTTCCGGACTCAATAGTGGTAGGTACCCAGGAGGACCCGCATGACCCTTCAAGTGAGGTAGACTATTCACCCCACAGTAGGATCTGGAGCCTCTCTGGAAAAATGTTCACACCCAGCAAGGTGAGATGGGCTATTGGCTCTTTCAAACCGTTCAAATCTGCTGGAGGGGATGGTATCTTTCCGGCTTTACTTCAAAGAGGTATTGAGGAAATACTCCCCAGCTTGGTCCAGTTGTTTCGGGCAAGTTATGCTTTTAACTATATTCCGAAACTATGGAGGAAAGTAAATGTGGTCTTTATACCAAAGGGAGGGGGTCGTCTGGACACCCAGCCCAAGGCTTATCGGCCAATTAGCCTAACATCGTTTCTATTGAAGACGATGGAAAAAATCCTGGATAATCAAATAAGAAATGAAATCCTTGTAAATAACCCACTGCATCGGAACCAGTTTGCTTATCAAGCTGGCAAATCCACTGTGATGGCTCTTAGTGGTCTAGTCACGAAGATTGAAAGAGCGGTGGCTTTTAAGGAAATTGCCCTGTGTGCCTTTGTGGACATTGAGGGGGCATTTGACAATACCTCCTATGGTTCAATAGAGAGGGCAGCTATGGAGAAGGGGGTTCCGCCGTCTACAACTAGGTGGATCCGCTCCATGCTGAAATATCGCGATATTACAGCCACACTAGGTGGCGAGTCAGTAACCATCAGGGCCGTAAAGGGCTGTCCCCAAGGAGGTGTACTGTCTCCTCTTTTATGGTCATTGGTTATTGATAGACTGCTGGTCCTCCTGAATAGCCATGGGTTTGATGTCCAGGGCTATGCGGATGACGTGGCTATCGTGATTAGAGGCAGGTTTGATGATATCATCTCTGATCTCATGCAAAATGCACTCAACTTGATATGGCAGTGGTGTAACAAGGAAGGACTTAGTGTCAATCCAAACAAAACTGTCATTGTCCCTTTTACGAGGAGGAGAAAGCTCTCGCTTGTAGCTCCCTCGTTAAACGGTACTATTGTTGCCTTTTCCAAAGAGGTTAAATATCTAGGGGTTATCCTGGATAATAAACTGAACTGGGAACAACATATACAAAAAAATTCATAATAGAGCCACTAAGGCTTTTTGGGCCTGTCAGAGACTCTATGGACGTACTTGGGGACTACAACCAAAAATGATCTACTGGTCATTTCTAACAATTATTAGGCCTATGATCACTTACGCATCGTTAGTGTGGTGGCCTAAAACTCAACAAAGGACAGCGCAAACTTTATTGAATAAGGTTCAGCGTATGGCCTGCATTGGGGTTACGGGCTCAATGAAAACATGTCCGACCGCAGCAATGGAGACACTCCTAGGACTAACTCCATTGCATCTGCATGTAAAAAAGGATGCTGTTAATATGGCCCTTAAGATGCAGGCGGAGGGTAACATCAAACCAGGCAATATGGTGGGCCATCTGGAGATCCTTAAGGAGTTTCAGACAGATCCCACTATAGGAATGCCTTCCGACTGTATGCCAGCCAAACTGGATTTCCACAAACCCTTTTGTGTTAGATTACCTGACCGGGAGGAGTGGAGTACAGGGGGACCATCCTTTGAGCGAGGGTCATTGGTGTGGTATACAGATGGATCAAAAACGGAAGATGGGGCGGGGGTAGGAATACATGGGAGTGGAGTATCACTCTCGAAGTCCTTGGGTACCAATGCAACCGTCTTTCAAGCAGAAGTGCATGCTATAGAACTTTGTGCTAGGATAGGCATTTCTAAAGGCCTAAACGACGCAAAGGTTTATATCGTATCAGACAGCCAATCGGCCTTAAAGGCTCTTAGGTCTTTTACCATTGAGTCAAGGCTGGTATGGGATTGTCTGAAGGTTATTAAATCGCTGGCAAGCTCAAATAAGGTAACACTTGTTTGGGTGCCAGGGCACACTGGAATTGTGGGAAACGAGGCAGCTGATGTCCTCGCCCGCGAGGGATCTGCCTTTCCATTAATTGGACCAGAGCCCTTCTGCGGCGTCTCTAAGGGGCACCTTAGGGCAGCAGTTAAACGCTGGGAGGATGTGCAAAAGTCCTCTTACTGGCGCGGAATTCCAGGTTTGCGACAGGCGAAGGAATTTATTTCACCTTCGTCGGCCAGGGCCAAGGAATGTCTCGTACTTAGGAAACCTGAGTTGAGGCTGCTTACCGGCTTCCTCACAGGTCACATCCCCTTAAGGTATCACCTTAAGAAAATGGGCCTAAGTCCGACGGATAGATGTCGCTTCTGTGACATGGAAGCGGAATCAGCGGAACATGTTCTGTGCCATTGCCCAGCCATTTTCTGCAAAAGGTTACAACATCTAGGAGGGAGAGTAATGAGCCCGGATGGTATGCACCATATACCGGCCGGCAGTATTGTCAGGTTCATTAAGAGCCTGAATATTGACTGGACGGCTCATTAAGTAGGGTCCATGCACAAAAGATCTTTTAGGTCGCAGTGCGGGGTGGCTTGAACGCCCACATGGCCCTCAACTAATAATAATAATAATAATGTGTAATATAATTCCTAAACGAAAATTTTCAAAAACTCTACCTACACCTAGGAAACCTATTTTACTATTTTAGAGTTAATAAAATTTTTAAAATTGAAACTAGAATTTAAAATTATTCCTTTGTTTGGTTGAAAGATACAATATTCAGCCCGTTCGAAAATTTTCAAAATTTTTGAGATTAGTTTTTAGAAATCGTTCTCTTAACTTAATCGAAAATATTTCTGTTTGATTTAAATTTTAAATACCAAACACACAGGTTAAATAAAATTTCAAATATACATGAAAATATATCGTGTCAATGTTTGCTTAGGTTCCGTAACTGGCGTGAGGTTGTGAATTTATCTGCTTTTGTAATCCAATCTTTATTATGCCTTATATATTGCATATTTTTGAAACCAAATTGTTATTTCACGCATTCGCGGGCAGACATATTGAGCCAACATCCACCGATATCGATGATAGTTTTGGTGGCCCAATGATAGTTTTGGTGCAAGCGCCGGCCCAAACAGTCACTTTTTGGTCATACAATGGTGTTTCATGGATCTCATGTAGATTCTCCGTTACCTAAATGCGGCAATTTTGCTTATTAACGCCGCCAGAGAGTGCGAAATGGGCTTCGTCGTTATACAGAAACAAATGCAAACTATCGTTCAAAATGCGCCGCAAAGTGGTTCCACTGACGCCAAAATGCTAAGTGCGGCGACGATACGACACTTTTGGGTTCTGGGCAACGCTCTCTCTGACCGCTTCAACCAGTTCATTGGAACGTTTTGGTCGTTGATGAACGGCATGTTGACGATTTCTCACTGTTCCGTGCTCAATAAAATTCGACACCAAACGACGAATAGTGCTGTCAGACGGTGCTTGTTGGTTGGCCCCGATATTTTCGACGAAATGCACGTAATGCAACTGAACGACTATTTTCAATTTACAGCGTCACTATTTCGGCTCGTTGTTTCGGTGTGAAGCGATTCAGGATTAAAATTGTACTGAATTTACATTCCAAAAACATGTTTAATCAAGTCAATCGGTTGACAAATGTCAAAGTTATTCAATGTTTACATGCCGACATAAAAGATGGCGCAACCTGTAGCTATTTTGAATTAAATCGCTAAGCGGCAAGGTAGAAAATGTGATAACAAGGACCCATTTTACATTGTCAAAAGGTTAAATTGTTTTTTAAAAATTAGAAATTTAAAAAGGGAAACTGTAAAAATTGTGTGTTATTTGCGAAATCTACCGGAACCTTTTTTTCGATCCTTAGCCGATTCAAAAAACCATTTTGACTAATTTATTTAATTTATAAACCTTAATTTTGCTGGAGTAATTTTGAAATTGGAGATATTGATTTCGAGATTTTGGTTTCAATACAACGATAAATATAACTGGCGGAATTTTATACTCAATCCCTCTTAATTACTCGGAAGTTTCTTCTTTACACCTTATAGACTTAATTTTGGGATACCACCATATTCCCGAAGGAAAAAACCCCAAAAAATAATTTGGGGAGCTCTCTATTTTAGTAGTACGTGAGTAATTATTAAAAAATCCAAATTTCTTAAAAATGTTCCAATTTCTATGAATGTTAGAATTTCAAAAAATTGTCAAAGCGGGCGTTTGGGGTCGGCAGCCCCATCCTCTAGGGTATAAAACGAATTAAAATAATATTTTAAAAATTTGTTAAATTTAAAAAATTTGATTTTTTGGAATTTTTCGTTTTTTCGGGATTATTTTATTTTGGATAACGATACCAACCCCTAAATTTTCTATTAATGTTAGCCAATTTTTCATTAAACCGATGAGATCGACGACATTTATCCGAAAAACATAATCCCGAAATTAGAAAATATATTCAGATAAAATATCCGGGATCACTACATTTGCCTGAAAAAAAATCCAGAATGTTGAAATCCAGAAAAAATATCCCCAAAAAAAAATCTTGAAATCACCAGAAAAGAAATCCAGAAAAAATATTTTGTTTAAAATGGGTTGGCTATACATACCTTATCTAGAAAAAAATAATTCAGAAACTGAAAATCCCCCCAAAAAAAAATCCAGAAACAAAAAAATTCAGAAAAACAAAAATCCAGAAAACTGAAATCCAGAAACGCAATTTTCAAAGTGCGGACTAAATTAAAATTAAATTTATAAAAAACTATCGAATTTTATGTTTTTCCGTAAAGTTCTTAATATTTACGATAATGAAAATTGCTTCGTCAACCTTTCAGACACAGATCAAAGGAATTGTATCGCTCGTATCACTTATACTGATAGATGTACCGCAAATGTTTCAAGTGGTGTCAAAAGTGTAAGAATGCCTATAAAATTTAATTTTTTTCATTTATTTTAAACAAAATACTTTTTCTGGATTTTTTTCTGAATGGCTTTTCTGGTAATTTCTATATTTTTTTTTTTCGGGATTTTGTTTTTCTGGATTTTTACTTTTTAACTATTCTGGATTTTAAAATTTCTGGATTTTTTTTCCAGGCAAATGTAGTGATCCCGTTTAAAATAAATGAAAAAAATTGTGGTACATCTATCAGTAGAAGCGATACGAGTGATACAATTTCTTGATGAAAATCAAGTTTCGTGATGAAAATCGTTTTACTGCTGCAATAAATGCATCGCTGGTGAGATCTGTTATAGCTTCCAAATGAATGGCCTTTGTAACCATGTATACAAAATTACAAATACAGCAATATAACCTTTTGAAATTTTTGCCCCTCGTCCCTTTTTGGTAGCTATGGCATTGGCCCAGCATAGTCTACCCCACATTTACTAAACGGCCTAGCTGGTGTTGTTCTGACTGCCGGTAAACTTCCCATTAGTTGTTTTGCAGTTGTAGCTGTTTGTCGGAAATATTTTACGCATTTCTTTAATTCGTCTCTTACAAGCCCTCTACCTCTGACTATCCAGTATTTCTGACGGACAAGATGGGATGTTAAAGAAGGGCCTGGATGTAGATACTTAATGTGGACATAGGAAATTATCATTCTACTAATGATATGGGATTTTGGTTGAATGATCGGGTGTTTCGAGTCATATTCACTCATTGATTTTTCTAGTCTTCCTCCAACTCTAAGAATGCCATTCTCGTCTATGAGTGGTGTGAGCGGCAAGAGATTACTTTTCGTATTTAAGACCTTCTTCGCCTTTAGTGTTTTTATTTCATCATAAAATTCAGCATTCTGTACGTATTTTATTACTTGCTTGGTTGCATTTGCCAGTTCCGTGACGGTAAATGGTGTACATTTTCTATCAACTGCCTTAACTCTGGTGTTTGTTATAAATCTGTTGATAAAACTTAAAATTCTTATTAATTTATTATAAGAAAATGTCTTGTTAATGAGTTTATCAATGATGTCTTCTGGATTTTGGCAGTGAAGTACATGAGTCGCAGCTGATACTTTGTTTCTCCTTTCCAAATTTGTATGGCCGCATACGTCATCGCAGGTTGGCCAAAAGTCACTCTTCAATTCTAACCAGGCAGGACCTTTCCACCACTGTTGTAAATTTAAAAGTTTCGATGGAAACACTCCCCTGGAAGCATGATCAGCTGGATTTTAGTCGGATTTATTATGATTCCAATGTTGTCTAGGCACTAAATTTAATATTTCCGAAGTTCGGTTGCCGATGAAAGTTTTCCATTTTACTGGGTGATCCGATAACCATACCAGGACTATCGCTGAATCGGTCCATGCACATATTTTTTTCGTTAATGGCATCGTACCTTTAACTGCAACCAATAATTTCGCTAACAGAAATTTCGCTAACAGATAAGCTCCACATAACTCCAATCTGGGAAGACTAACTTGCTTTATTGGAGCCACTTTAGTTTTTGAAGTTACTAGAGCAACTTGAATTAACCCCCTTTCGTCTATAGATCGACAGTATGCTACTGCAGAATAAGCTTGTTCGCTGCGTCTGAGAAACCATGTAGCTCTGCTTCGCTGCTGGGTACATGTCTCTGGATGCTTAACCTTTGAAATTCGCTGAATTTTTCTTTTAATTGGTTCCATATCCTCGCAATATCTTCTGGCAATTCATCATCCCAATCCAGTTTCCGCAACCACAGCGTTTGGGATAACATTTTTGCGATGATCGTAGAAGGTGATACCCAACCTAACGGATCAAATACTTTGGATGCACTGGAAATTAATGTTCTTTCAGTTAATACTGAAGGTTCAGATAGTTTGACGTCGAATGAGAATGTATCTTTTGAGGAATCCTATTGAATCCCTAGAATGTTTGTATTTGCTTCAGCTTCTTCAATTTTCAGAACAGCTTCATGTGTGCTCGTTACATCTGCTAAATCCTTTGCATTCGAAATCCATTTTCTTAAACTGAATTTTGACTTTTCTAACACCATTTGAGTTTCCCGTTTAAGTCGTTCGGCCTTTTCAATTGAATCTGCTCCTGTAAGTAGATCGCCAACATAAAAATCGTTTCTAATTACCTCAGCTATATCTGGGAATTGTTTTTCCATATCAAACGCAGCTGGATGAAGCGCTCTTATGGCTAGGAAGGCTGAGCTGGCTAATCCGAATGTCACTGTGGTAAGCACAAAATATTTCAATGCTTCACTATCCTTTTCGCGCCATACGATTCTTTGATACTTTTGGTCCTCTTCTGCAACCATCATCTGTCTATACATCTTCTCGATATTCGCAGCTAGAGCGATTTTGTGGTATCGAAATCTGATCAACGTCGACCAAATTGGTGGTAATAGGCCCAACAAGCATGTTATCATTTGTAGACAACCCATTACTGGACTTGCAAGACCCATCGAATGCTACACGAATCTTCGTTGTTTTGCTGGATTCCTTCACGACGCAATGATGTGGTAGATAAAAACATGCTCCGTTGCCGACATATTTTTCTTCATCATGTATCTCACGCATATGCACGAGCTCTTCGTATTCTCGCATTACTCGGACGTATTCACATTTTAGGGTTTGATTGGCGTTCAATTTCCGTTCCAAGTTGTAAAATCGCCTTTCCGCAATACGAAAAGAGTTTCCTAAGTTAGGTGTTGTTTCTCTGAATGGGATTTTAACAATGCATCTACCCTTTTTATCGCGTCGGAAATTAGATTTGAAATGAGTTTCGCATTTTCTTTCCGTTTCTGTGAATGGCTCGCAGTTTGGAATTTTTTCCAATTCCCAAAATGTTCGCAGCATTTCATCATTGTCGACATTCACATGAAAATTGTAGCTCAGAAAATTTGTTTGTGCAAGATTTACAGCATCACATTTTAAGTCGCCGCCTAACACCCATCCAAACATAGTGTTTTGTGCCACAAGTGTTGTGTCACATTTTTCAAAGCGACCTTCTCGTAATACATTGAAAAATTTGTCAGCTCCAATCATGACGTCAATGTGGTTAGGTTTATTATAATCGGGATCTGCAAGCTTCAAGATGTTTATGTTGCCATATCCTTTTATGTCGAAATATTGGCTTGGCAATTGAGTAGGCAATTTGTTTAAAATCAAAACTTCAATTTCTATTTGTTGCCGATCATAGCATGATGATAAATTGATTGAAGTTTTACCCTTTGTATGTGTTATATCAGATGTCAAGCTCTTTATAGAAATATTCGCATTTTTCCTTGGAAGCTGCAAACGTTGCATACATCTTTCTGAAATGAAAGATGCTTGTGCTTTGATTTTATTATCTTCGTTTGTCGCGGTTGTTGTAGTTTGATAGTTTTCAGTGAGCTCCATATGGTTGAACTAGATGCCGCTTCATTGCCAGTTGTCGTATTTTCCGTTTCGGTTTTGTGTAATGTTGTGTGGTGTTTTGCTGTGCATTTGGCACATCTAAAACGAGACTTACATGCCGCAGCTTGGTGATTAGGCTTCAAACAATTGAAACATAATTTTTGTTCTGCAATGAATCCTCGTCTATCTGTTTCGTCCAATTCAAGAAACTTCTTGCAGATGTGTAAATCATGATCGGAATTGACAAGACTGGAGTCTTGGGTGTAACATGCATTAGCCTTACGTTTTGTGCTTGCGGTTTTGCAGTTTGAGTTTGGCTAGGCCGCTTCACTTCACAATCACCCAAGGCATTGCCACGTTTCTTTAGAAAACGTTTGAACAGCTCCAGCGATTGGAAAATCTTCGTCGCATATTTCGAGTGCCCAAGCTTGTTTGAATGCTGAATCTAATTTGTTAACTAAAATTGAAATTAACCACGGATCTCTGGTTTCAGCTTGTGGCCCTACTACTTTTAGACCTCTCAAAACTTCTTCCATTATATCGGAAATATGATTTAATGCAGTAGATGATAGTTGTACTATGCTGGGTTGTTCCGTAAATCGTTTTAACAAATTAGCTACCACATATCGCTTATTATCATAACGTTCCTTTATTATGGCCCAAGCTTCTTCATAATTCGCATCCGTGATTTCAATGTGCCTCACTAAAGCAGCCGCATCACCATTTAACAAACCTTTCAAATGTTGGAGCTTCTGAGCTCCGCTTATGTTTGCTTTTTTTCCTACCGAAGCCTGAAATAAGTCCCTAAATGAAGGAAACTCTGAATAAATTCCTGAAAATATGGGAATATTCATACGTGTTAATCGAATTTCGTCTTCACCATTCTGTTTGTTGCCCTTTGCTTCTTCTAAGAAGCTCTTTTGGTTAACAAGTAGATCTTGCATTGTGTAATCTCCGTTTTGCTCACTCATTTCACCCTGAAATTTAAGCAGCTTGGTTTTCAGCAAGAAGTAATTGTCTTCTATTCCGTCCATGACCTTGCTGTTTTCAACATCGAATTTAATTCTTCCTTCCAATGACTTGAATTCGGACCATTCTTCTTCCAATAATTGAATATTAATGTGAACATTATCAATATTTTCCTCGGTGGTAAATTTGGCAACGAATGTTTCAATATGCCCAATTCGCTTCGCAATACGGTTGAGACATGGAGCGTCCGCTATTGTTGTAAATTCAATTATACCAATTATAAGATGTATAATGTATCTACTTATAAGGGTAACCTTATAGATAAAACGCACCAAAATTTAAAGTTTGTAACATTTAAATTTATTTCCTTTATTTAACTTAATTGTCTTATTGTAATTCGTTTACACAGTATTTATTATAAAAATCGTTAAGACGCCATTAAAATTGCAAAAATGTTTTCGCTTAAATCCTTTACTCGCTGTTGGATTAAATTCTACAAGAAATCGCCAATTTTACTCGATGAACACTACCATCGGCCACCGAGATCCGGCTCGAAGGACCATGTAAAAATATGATAAATCGCAGATATATTTTTTTGAAGAAGTTTTAATTAATAAATAAATTCAACTCTACGGTTCGTTTTATTTATTTCACCAATAATTTTATTTCACAAATTCTTTATAATTTGGTTTCGTTAGCTAATCACCTCAATCGCCTGTTATTCGCCTTTTTCTTTGTCGCTTAATCGCTTGTAGTCGCTTTTGGATTAGCTGGAAAAGTGTCTGATTTTTTCTTTTCGTTTCATTTTCTTAGCTTGCTCAAAAAAATATATTACAAATAAACCAAGCGATTGCTTACATTTGAATTCGCGATGTGATGTTAATCGAATAAAGTAAAATAATTGGCGTTATTAAAGTGATTTTACAAGATAAGTTAAGTTTCAACAACATTTGCTTTTAATTCAATTTTAATTTACTTATTCTAGCTGGGAATTAATGCATATCCAACAATTTCTTTTGATCTGTGTCTCCAAGCTTGACGAAGCATTAACCAATTTAGCAGAAATCCGCAGTTCGCTTCAATATGTTCTTCTATGAGTTAAGCCAATCAACACAACTTGAAACATTTGTAGTAGAACTATCAGTAGAAGCAATACGATCGATACAATGCCTTTGATTTGTGTCTGACGCGTTTACGAAGAAATTACCAGTATCATAAATTTTAAGAGGGTTACGGAAAAACTCAAATTTTATAGACTTTTCGGGATTTGTGGTTTTTTATCGGAAGTTTTAGTTTCTGTATTTTTTTTGTCGATTAGGTAGTCAACTCTTTATAGAGGCCTAACAAAAACAGTAGAATGCGTTACTTTTTAAAATTTCTTCCATTCTCCCAAAATTTGGAAGTTTTGAAGTTATTGAAGAGATTGATGGTTAAAGTTTTCATTTATCTCTAAATTTTAATTAAAACTCCGATAAATAATTCAGTAAATTATTGGAAAAACTATTGTAATTTTGGTTCGAGAACAAAATGGCCTTTTAACACCAAGGGTTTGATAATTCATATTTTGAATTCAACACTCTCTTAATTACATCGAAATTTGAATTAAACTAGGAATGGACTATAGTATTTAGTTTGTGGATTTCCTATTGAGTATCCAACTTCTAGATTTTTTCAAATTAATGCAATTTTATTCCGAATTATTTAAAATATTGCAATTCTATAAAGTGACGTTGTTTGTATTGAATTGGAAAAAATCGGTTCTGAATTGCAAACTCTTTTCAGGTTCTGGATTAAGGCCTTATCTGTACCGCATGCTCAGTACGTCTCAAAATGTATCTCACACTTTACCCTATTTTTATTGTGTTATGCATTTTAGCCGAGACAATAAAGTCGCCGAAACAAAAATCGCGAAGGGTGACATTATCGGTATCACTGCAGCTTATTATTAGCCTTGAGAAAAATATTTAACAAAACATAAAAAAAAATCATAATATAAATTCTCATATCCCAATACCCAAAACCTGATAGACAATCCCATAACCCAGTACATTAGGATTCGTCAGCCTTATTAATATGCATAATTTTTTTATAAATCTCAGTGTTTTTATGAACCAAATATTCAAAACAATTTTTTTTTTCAAATTACGAAAAAAAAAATTTTTTTTTTTTACTGCTATAATAATAAAAAACAGATTAAGAACCAAAAAAAACTCCAACCCTTTTCTCATCCATTTAAGGTCAATAGAAAAAAAATTACTTTACGCAATATCGTATTCTCCCTATACATTGTTCACCGGTTTAGTTTGCATTGTGTATCTTTTTTCGCTGCCAAGACAAAAAAGAAAAACCTTCAACCCCTTAACAGGTCAATCATAGAAGTATTTATGTATATAAGAAAAATGTAGATGACTTTTTTTGGAAAACTAAAAAAAATTAATTTATGCAAATACAAACTAATAAAAAATAAGATTGATAGAATTTAGTTTTTTTTTAGTTGGTCTGTACGAGAGTACATACGAAAAAAACTACTTTACAATTCGTAATTTTTTTTTTTTGGGTGGCATTTTTTTTTTCTTTTTTGTCTTGGTAATAATTGTTTAATACATTGTACGATGATGAGGACTATGTGGATTGGTTTGGTACCGAATCGTGTGAAACATTTGTTTTTGTGCGTACATATTATATGTAATGAAATTTTTTATGCTTTACAAAGGAATATGATAGTTAACTAGTTTGTCTTGTGAGACGCATAAATAAAAAAAAAATATTTAGAGTTCTCATATCCATATACATAAATACATATGTACGCAAGATGAAAGGGAGAATTGTTTATAAATTATAAACAAAAAAAAAATGTTGTATCTTTGTGATTTAGCAATAAAAAACTTGATTGTGATTTCCTAATGGGAGTCCTTTCTCGACAGTTCTTGAATATTTGTGCACTTAATAACGATAAACCTTATTGTTGCTTGCAGCTGATTGATGAGATTTCGAATCTGAAAAAAAAGCTGCCTGAAAATTGTTTGCAGCCCCAATTTTACTAATTAAATAATTCCCTAACATTCTATGAGACTGAATAAGCTTTAATATTGTTAACATAAAGAGCGCAAGGTATGGATATCTTGTAATATCTGTAATTCAATTATTTGGTTCGAGAATCTCAAATGAGCTTTTATTGCTAGTGATACTGAGAAATTATATTACGTTACGAGCGTATACGTTTTGTGTAGTTTATGTTCTGCTTCAAATCTGAAACACGATAAAAACTTGGTTAGACTCAGACTTCTTATAATATTTGGAAAATGTACAGAATTATGAAATTTAGGCTTCAGATGCTGTGACTCTGAATTAAATGTTGAAGTGTCCTTAAAGTTTCCTCATTAAACCTAAGTAGAAGTAAAATGTCAATTAATTTGACAAAAGTTATCATAAATTTGTAAACTTTATTATCATAATTTACAATGGCTCCTATCAATATGGGCATAAAGTGAAAAATAGTTTTCATTTCAAGTTTTTTTTTTTTTTAATCGGTGGACTTATATTCTCTATTACTTAAAATCCATAGTCGACTGTTTGTTTTATTGTATGTAATTGAATTGTTCTAGAGAAAACAATTTTTCTTTGTAAATAAAATTATCTAAAATAACAGATAAATCATATTTACAGACACCAAGATAAATATCATGCATTATATCAGACCCAACATTTTTGGTTACATGGAAATTATTTAGAGAGTTAAAAATACATAGATATTTCCTCTATAAATTAATTTGATGATCATTTAATAAAATATCTGCATAATAATTAGTAAGGTTGCCTAGTCATTGTATTCTGTACTATCTTTTCGTATATCTTGTTTTTTTCGTTTACTTACCCTACACCAGGAATTGGAAGAAAATGATCTTACGTATCCTAACATAGTGTTAAGGCCGAGATTATCACCTAATATTTGAGCAATTTAAAATATAAATTATAGCTTTCGTTTCATTCGTCAAATTCATTAAAATCAGTGGGATTTGGTATCATTGGAAAACTATAATATATTCCACAAATTTTCTGTCGCCCAGATTTGGATCCAGTATTATTGTTGAATTCATCCCAACACATTTTCTAGATTTTCCTTGCTGCTTATAATTATCAATTATCTTTTTTAACAGATCAGGGGGTCAATACTCGTTCTGTGAAAAGTACAATGAAAATGTTTTCAGTGAAAAATATAGATTTCCGATTCACGTTTCATGAGAAGGAAAAAAATGACGTCCAAATCTTCTCATATGAAAAAAACTTTCTCACCGAGTATTTTGGTCGTGGGAATATAAATGAATATGGAAGTTCAGTTTAATAAGACCTAAATATGAAATTTTAATGGTTAACGTGCATCCAAACTATAATACTAGTACCTTTAAAACTAATTTATAAGCGAATTTATTAAAAAAATTTCAATTCATTTAAGAAAAATCCCTAAATAATTAGTTTCGTTTAGTTTTAATAAAATTTGGCCATTTTAGTAATTTATTTTATATTTGACAAGCAATGACGAAAACTGGATTAACTCTCTATTTATCTCTCTTTGAGAGAGTGATTAAATCGAAATTCAAATTATAATCTCTTTTTATCATGTATTTAGCTATTATTTGCACCATTTACCTAGGGTACCCAGCGGAAATATTATGAAACTTGATAAAATATGTTTGCTGTGTAGTATTCAGCGTATTTTCAGCGTTATTTTTCATTTGGCCAACGAGAATCGTATATTGCTGTTGCGTGAAAAGATACTAATGAGAAAGACGTGATGGAAACCAAATGGAAAGATTTTTTTCATCCCATTTTTTCATAGAACGAGAATTGACCCCCTGGAGTTTCAAAATATTTTTTGATTTGAAATTTAATGTCTAAGAGGCAACCTTATGATTTACATGATTCAAGAGTTGAAGTATAATGTGAAATTACTTCTGCAAGGCTGTAATTTATTGGAAATGGTTTCGGAGAACTATATACATCAAACTTGTCAAGAAATTTCAAAAATTTAAATTCCGTATTTAACTGGTCAAATAGGCAACATAGTCATTCAAACTAAACATTTTAAACAATTTATCGAAAATAGGTGTCATTATAAATTCTGTATTTAAATTTTGAATATCTATTATATGTAGTTTTTCGTGAAAATTCTGGTCTCTTATGTAATTTTAGAAGAAATTTTTATATAGGTACTTCTAAACTGGCAGATACCATAAATTTAAGAGAAGATTGATGAATGTTACTCGGTCAAAGAATCAGGTATAACGTATCTATATTTGTTGGTGAATTAACTTGATTACAATCAACATTGGATTTTAAAATATGTTCGTGCTTTTTTAAGTGTTTCTTGAATGCATGAATATTTTGGCAATTTTGCATACAATTAACCTGCTGACATATAAATTTATACGTATTTGGAGTACCATGAACAATTTCTAAATGTTCTATAAATTCATTTATATTCATAAAAGTATTATCGCATAAGAAGCACTGAAATCGAATTAGTTTTATGTTTGATTTATCTTATTAATTAAATTTTGATGGATATTTTCCGATTTCCAGTTAAAAAAAACAACGGGCGAGTTCACGCTCAACTCGCAATAAAATTATGTGAAAACCTTTAACTATTGAATCATTTCAAGTCTCTTCGATGGGCCTGAGAAACTAATGCAGATAGACGGCTGCTGTTCACTCAGTATTTAAATTACGGTACAATTTTGGTTTAAAGTCTATAAGTTATTCTATTTTGGATTTGGAGGACGAACCTTACCGACATTAATTGACCCGGCATTTATAACCGACTATATTTCAGTATAGCCATGTCTTGGTGAGCTTGAGCAAAGTACAGTTTTGTTAAGTTACTCATCTAAACCTGCCCTGAACGCTTTAAAATTCACCATTATTCATACACAGCAATTGTTGAAGATGCCATATTTAGACTTTTGTAAATGGCCACGGCAAACCAGGTGAACAAAACAAAGTGGCATTGCTGATTTGATTGATTTGAACTAAATGAAATAGAGCGGTTACATTAGACAAAGGCGCTATTTTGACTGTAAAATCATAGCAGCTGAAAATACGGTAGCATGTCTCCATGAGGCATATCTTTAGAAAATCGTATTCGAATCTGTTTACCACTATTATAGTTTTTGTTTCCTATATTCCCCGCAAAACCAAACTCAGCGACAGCATGAGCAATACTAAAAAATAACATAGCATAGCATACCGATTAAACAATTTCAAAATTATTATTTTATTATGAATAGAGTCAAAACCAACACAAATGTCTTTATAAGACATTTTCACAGCTCACACCATTTCACAGATATGAGCCATATTGCTACATCGTGCAACTAATTCCCCTGACGGTTTCCTTTGGCCCGCATTTCTTTGCATGAAATCTATTTTGGGAATGTATACAATTCTAAAAGAACATGGATCAATTTAAAAAAACTTGGAGTTTTAGGTATGTACATCAAATGAGGCAGTCATTATGTTTTCTGCCGAGGAAATTTTGAATGGAATTTGTAAGTTTAGTGATTCTTTTGGTGTTTTACCTTTACCTGTTTCGAATTTTATTAGTTCGGTAAGCTACGCGTTTGTATTTGATTGTGTCGATGAGCTTATGGTGCTGAATGCGATTCGTGCTGTTAAATCGGATTTGATGGCATATGATAATATAAACTTTAAAGTACTGAAATTGTTTATTGAATTATTTCTGCCTCATATCACATTTATTATTAACCAATGTTTAACCAATGATTTGTGGAAGGTTGCTTCTATCATTCCTCTATACCTAAAAAGGATATGGTTTCTGGTATTGGTGATATTCGTCCGATAAGTATTTTGCCCGGCCCTATCAAAGGTACTAGAGAAAATTATTCAACTCCAAATTACCGAGCACCTTATCCGGTTTGATTTTTTAAGCAAATTCCAATCAGGATACAAGCCTGGTCATAGCACTACCACTGCACTGGTGCATATAGTTGATGATCTATCAGCTATTCTGGACAAGGGCAACTCATTCGGTATTTTAGTCCTTTTAGACTTTTCTAAAGCTGTTGATTGTGTTAACCATATCCACTTGCTTCAGAAGTTACATTCGTATTATAAATTTTCGAATTCTGCTATTATATTGCTTCATTCTTATTTGAGCAACCGCAAACATTTCGTAAAGCATGGAGAAGCTCAATCTAGTATTCGAGGAGTATTTACTGGGGGGGCCTCAGGGTTCTATATTGGGGCCTTTACTTTTCTCCATTTATAATAATGATTTGCTTTGGCATATTCGGAATTGTCGATATCATCATTATGCTGATGATTGCAATTGTATATTGGTGGCGACTTTTCAGAGTTGGATGCGATTGTCATGCGACTTAATGCTAATCTTAAAAATGTTTCCTTATGGGCCAAGAATAATTCACTTGGTATTAATCCCACTAAAAGTAAAGCATTATTGCTTTCTAGAAATAATTCTCATAATATAGCACCTCTGATTTATTTAGACAATGATATTATCTCATTTGTGCCGACAGTTAATAACTTAGGACTAATATTAAACCCAAAACTCACTTGGATTGATGATATAAAATCCCTATGCCAGCGTCTTAATTATGGTTTATACTCGCTAAGGTTAATAAAAAAGTTTTGTCCAGGAATTTACGCATATATCTTGTTAAAAGTCTGATTATACCAATTTTCACCTATTGTGATGTAATATTTAATAACTGTGATAGTACTTCAAGGCGTTTACTTGAGATTACGTTTAATAACTGCATCCGGTATGTTTATGACCTTAGGAAGTTTGACCATGTCTCTGAATTTAAGGTTTCTATTATTGGATGTGACTTGTTTGAATTTTATTGTTATAGAACTGCGGTTTTTGTTTTCCGTATTATTAAATCGGGTATACCATTGAATTTACATGAGAAATTAGATTTTTCTACATCGTTGCGAACAAGAAATGTCAACTTGCCTATCAATAGGACAAAGGTTTACAATAACTCCTGTTTGGTGAACATGATTGTCATCTGGAACAGCCTACCACTGGTACTAAAAAATATTGATTTTTTGAATATTTTCAAAGGATTAATGTTAAAATTGGTAAAAGAAAATCAACATTTTTGATTGATTGGGATGTAAATAGTATGTATGGGATGAAATAAAAAAAAAAATTTATCTGTCGTCTATAATTCCATTTTTAAATAGAAATTTCAATTTTTTTAATTTTATTAAATAATTTAAACTACCAGTTCTATAGTTTCGGCCCACTGTTTCATTTCGCTGAATGTCATTTTGATTTATTTTAACAGGCAATAGTCAACTATGTATTGAACAAATTCTTTCTGTTGTCTGTTGTTGAGTTTATTATTTGCTGTATAAAATTCTAAAATCATTCGACCTTTTACCGTGATTTTTAACATTCTTCCAATTCTGACGCAACCAATTGGTACTAGTTTTGTGGTAGGTTGGATGGTGTTATTGTAGATGAGCGTGAACTAGGGTTGCTATTGTAGTTTGAAATGTTTTCCAACCATTCCAAAATTCTGCTGTTAGTAGCTGTGGAAATCGTGTTAGCGTCGGATAACATTGGTTTGCCATTAAGAAGATAAAATACTTTATTATATAAATTAACCGAATTCAATTTGATTTTATTTTAATTTATATTTGAAGGCAAATTATTTTTTCTGCAAATTCACAGTAATCAACATTAATCTTCATTTTTATCAATTATTGTTTCTCAACCAATTTACAATTTTCCATATAACCTTTTAAACTTGACCGGACAAATTCCGTTTCGGATAATAGGAATTACTGATAACATAGATTTTGTCTAATCAAAGATCTACTTTGATCTATATTTAACCACTTTAAATTCACTTAACCAAATTCACTCGTTGGTTTGGTTCTTTTACAGAAAAGTCTTCGTACTGTAACGGAATGCTCACAATGGATGACATAGGAGAACTCCGTTAACAGAAATCCGAGTGTTTACGAATTTTTGTATCTCCTTAGCAGCCATTAGCCTGCCAGCTGAGTCAGTATGGGTGTAGGTTAGGAGAAACACCTCGGATGTGATCAGCTACTTAGTCAGATCATTGTGCAAATAATAACCAGAAACTAAACAAATCAAAACTAAACATCACCTATAGCACAGCTGAAGTTGATTAGCATGTCGAGACCCTCTTACTTCCAAAAAAAAAAACAATTAAATCATTTCGAGATATACATTATAATTCATTAATTCACATAAGGCATTACCATTTTAAATATAAATATCAAAAGAAAACAAAATTTAACCTAAGAAATGGTAGGGTAGGGAAATAGTACCTTCGCTCAACAGTTCCAACAAACCTAAAAAAAAATATATAATAAAATGTAAATGTAATCAAATAAACTTACCAAACACCGGTAAAGCGCTTCACTGATGGCGGCTGATATTAACTAGGCTAGTATAATTTAATTATCAATTAGAAATTATTAAGCAAAAGCACTATCATCACTCTACAATATCCACTTACAAAAACAAATGAAAATAAACTTAAAGCACAATTAATTTACATAAAAATTAAAACGTCAGAAAATCACGTTAGAAAATTATTTTTAGAAAAATTACGTTTAGACCTCTAATTTGGATATAATTATACTATTCAAAATAAATGTACATTTCATGAACTATAGAATATGTTTTGTTATTTAGTAAAATATATTGATGGCTTAATTATCAAAAGCCTTAACCCACATTTGTAAAATTTTTGGGAAACTAGCAAAGAAATATTATTTAGTCATTAACTCAGTTATACATAATTAGTTAAATAAAATTAAATGTGGACTGTGATATATTGTGATTCAAACCAATACAATAACACAGATGCGGTATGTTATTTTCTGCATTGTAGCATTAAAATGTCAATTTTGAAAAAAGTGTGGGTTAGAGCCGTTATTAATTAAGCCAGCGATTCAATATATAATACAATATACATATATGGTATGATAGCTGCTATCACACCCCGCAGTATACTTCATTAATTGATACAATAAAAACTATCACAGCATCTGATGGGATTTATCATATAAACATACTATATTTAATTAATTTATTGATACAACTATCATAATATCTAATTAACTAATAACATCTCCTAATGATAAATTCAATTATATTATTGATACGATCCGAGGAATATGGTTGATTCAATAATATTTGGATAATAACGTGCATAATTTATTAAATAGATACAATTAATATTATTAATTGTATACATCAAGGTATGAATTTCTTAATTATTGCATCTAATCATAAATATGATGGTCACTTTTATGATCAGCTCAATCATATTTTTTCTCTGAGTGTACTTTTTAATTTTTATGCAGCACAACGTAAACGAAAATATGAACTGATCACAGTTATGGTCCGAGTTGTTATCACAACACAAGACAATCAAAAGCACCAACAACAAATTTAAAAAAAAAACATTACCTATGCACACACTAAATGTCACAAATGTTAGAGCTTTTTCCCTACCAAGCAACTTTACATTCAGGTTGAAACGTAAGTTCGTTTCAGTACGACACCTACCCAATCATCCTCACTACAGAGCTGTCAGTCTCCCAACCTGAAAATTAATAGGGCTTAAATTTAAGAGAAACAAGAAAATAAATTAAACGCTAAGCGAAATTGAAAATTAGTTATTAAGAAAGTTAAATTTAAACTAGGCAACAATTGAAGAAAAATGAGAACAACCAATTATCAATGCATTGTCTTAACCCACCCATGCTATTAACCCACTAACTAACTTAATAATTAATCATTTACAAATGACAATAGAAAAATGTAAATTAGACAATAGAAGAATTTAATTCTAAAGCTACGTTAATACTTGAATTATTGTTAGTAATTCTTGAAGAATTTCAATCTATTGTTATACGTTTAGTGCACCACTTACATTCACAATGTTGTTAATTTTAGTTGTACTTCTGAATGACACGTATACCTTAATCTGTATATTAGTCTGGACAGACCTTACACAAAAGTTGTAGAACACACGTAAGGCTCGGACATTTCTTCTGTGGGATAGCGAATCTTTCGAGAGGCTGTTGGAATCCGTAATCATTCGGGCATGATCAGTTTTGAATTCGATCGAGTGCAGCCAGGTGGGCCTTCGATTCGGTAGCCAAAAATCCACTCCAGTTTGAGTCTTTATATGTTTCTTTTCAAAATTTGTAGATTATCTGTTGCAATAAAATAAAATTTGCATCGTCGTAAACTCGTAAATAACCAAAACGCCTACAGTCTTCCGCCGAACATAATGCCTAGACGTTTGATTCGGATAAAGTTTTTCCTTCTTTATTTGAAAAGTTTGTGTCCATTTTCGAATACAACCAAAGCAACCTAGATTATACAAAGCCATAGCTAAAAAACGAAGCTTTTATAAAGGAATTGAATATGCAATTTCGAAAAGGGTACATCTCGTATATTTTGACAACATCGTTTATTCATGTGTGAAATGGGCACATCTTTTAGATTAACAATAATTTTGAAAAGTTCACAACTCTTGGAATGTGCCTTTTTTCGAATTTAATGGATTTTATTTAATTTTTCAGAGATGTGCCCTTTTCGAAATTGCATGAAAACTGAGATATTTTCATAAATTTTTGAATTTCATCATATGAACATCGGTTAAGAAAATTGTTTTCATTTTCTTGTACTAATTGGTTTATTTAGACCGAAATTTATTAAATTTTCATAAAAACATTATTCTGGTTAAATTGAAATAAAAGCTTACTATTCGAATCGTGTGGTCACTAAGTCAATACACATTACATAAATGTTAGCATAAATTTGGTAAAATCGAACCAAAAATTACCACCTGGGGAAATTTCAATTTCAAACCAAAACAATTTCACAAAATATTAAGAACGTGTGATAATGTTGTGATAAAATAACTTTTATTTCGTATTTTTCGGTAAACAACTTAGACATCTGTCGTACACTAGGTAAACTAAAGATAAGCCTAGCAAGTATTATTTTACTTCGTCCGAGCCAACTTTGAAGTATTTTCATCACGAAAGTTTGAAAAATATATTTTAGACATAATTTGATTTTAATATTTCTGCAATCAATATTTATTTAATACCAATAATGTATTTTGTTAAAGATATTTAGAAAATTTTTATATGAACGTTTTATAAGAGATTTTTAAATTCTTCATTGAAAAATTTGAAGCAAAAAAACATTTTTACTATGGATTCGTATGGCGAACAATAAAAAGTTATACCAATAAAAAAAGCTTCCAAAAAATTATGAGGAATGATTATACAGTCAAACCTGTTTTTGTGCGGTCGTTTTTTATGCGATTTTTTTTTTATGCGATATCTTTTGTGCGATTTTTTTAAGCGGTATATAAATTATGCCGCTTAAAAGAAATCGCACAAAAAAAAATCGCATAGAAAATAATCGGGTAAAAAAAAATCGCATAAAAACAGACCGCACAAAAACAGGTTTGACTGTATACTCTGGAGGGCTCTGATATAACGCCTCTTTAAATAAAACCAGAGCCTTCTAGAGTATAAAGCTATAGTAAGTTTTTTAGGTTCAAGTTTTTCAATGAGAAAAGTGTGAAAGTTATAAAACTTTACACAAAACTGTTCTACATGTCTACACGTATCTGAGTACACCATCTTGTTGTATTTACCATTGAGGATATTTTGGGTCAGACAAAGTATTTGCGCGACTCGTCAAACGGTTGTTATGAATTTTTCGATAAGTGTCTATACAAAAAAGTGCAGCTGTGCGTTTTGAAGGCCATTGACAGGCAATTTTTGAGATGGCTACGCATATCTGTATTGCCCAGCTGCATACAAGTAAACCTGATTAAGCAAATCTGGACTACTAATCTGTGTCTGGACTTCTATCAATGTAAATTAAAGTTGCGGGATTAATTCTTTTCGAGTTAGTGCCCATAATTGATCCGGCTAAATCATCATGGATTTCCACGATCCGGTTTTTCTTTTTAGGAATTCAGTATAATGCCCCGACGAACCACGACTTTGCGCATGTTGATATTGATAATGAATAATACCAACTAATACTAGCTTAGTGGATCCAAAATTCAGCTCCGATTGAATTTCGTTTGTTTTTATATGGTACCTTGTAGTATTGGGAAGCAGAATGGAATGGGATAAAAAATATTCTATAAATTTTGAAAGTTTGTAGACAAATTTGTTATATTAAAACACTTTAAAACCAAATGAGTTCGTTTAATATAATATGTAGAACGGACCGCTCAATATTTTAAAATGTGTTCTACGAAATTAAAGAATTCTGTGTCATTGAGGTGGGTTTTTCATTTAGACAATGACCACAATGGTGTCACGTTTTTCAGATAATCACCACAACGGTGTCATGTTCTAGCGTCACAATTTTTGATGTTGTTTCGTGTAAATAATGAAAGAAAAAGTTAACTTACCGAAAATTAGTACGTGAAATTTGTCCTAAGTTACCTTAGGTTGTCGTAACTCGTAAGGTGTACTAAGTTTTTTTTATATGTGTTGGTGTAAAAAATTCGTTATTACGAATTACGAAATAACAAAAATCATGCTTAAGTTTATTTACTCTTACAGAACAAATAAAGATTTTCTGTGACGAGATATATCCGATGATGTCTGGGCAAAATCAGATCATTTTCTAAAAATTGAGAAACTGGCAGAAAACCGAATTTCTAATAATACAGTGAAAACCTGATATAACAAACGACGAAGGGTGATATGATCAGATGCAGATATATTTATTCTACTGTTGCTTCCGAAGATTGACAATGGGCAGTGGTATGAATCACGAGCATAGACAACTACTGTACTCGACAAGTTAGAACCCCATAACCAATCCACGCTTAATGAACAAATCATCTACTAAACACATAACGACAATCAGACAAATACCAAATATAGTTTCGCAAACATGGTCCCGGTCTCAAAAGAATCACCGGAACATCCCGGGATTTCCCGGTTTTAAATTTACTTAATGTTAGTAGTCTTTTAGCTCAAATCCGCATAGGAAATTTATGGATTCTCAAAAGGAATTCTTGGATCTCGTTTTCTGTCTCCAAAGTGTGATCAGGAAATCTTTAATTTCCCGTTTTTCGATTTTTTTATATACTCGTTTAACTATATGACGGCAAAGGAATACAATATTTCAGTAAAACCTCAGTTGAAAAGCCTAATTGGGGATTGGTATGTCTCTGATTTCCGATTGGTTCTTAGATCCAAATGTAGGCAGTCTATAAATATCCCATATAGAGGTTTATTTATCAAAAGCATGTTTAAGTGAAATTCAGGCCAATTATGAATGAACTTGGTTATTTATTAACCGATTATGATGTAATTCGATTTGCACCATGGAATGGGATTCTAAAATGAGGTTTAGAAAATTTCTAGAATATGGCCAATTGAAGGAACTCGGCTGTTTTTTAACCGATTAAGATGTAATTCGATTTGTACCACGAAAATGAAATTCTTACCTAATATTTGCAAAAGAAAAATCTGGAATATAGCCAACTAGGAAGAAACTCGGTTATTTCTAAAACGATTGTGATGAAATTCGATAAATACCGAGTTGCTTCCTAATTGGCCTTATTTCAGAACTTCATGTAAAAATCATTTTAGAACCTTGTTTCATCAATATTGTTTAAGAAACGGTCAAATTTATTCTAATTTGGCATTTTCCAGAACTTTATTTAAACTTCATTTTGAATCCCATTTCCACCGTACATGCTGAGTTTCATCATAATCGATTAAAAAATGGACAAGTTCCTTCCTAATTGGCTATTTTCCAGAACTTCTTATAGTAATCATTTTAGAATCCCATTTCCATCGTGCAAATCGAATTTCATTCTAATCGGTTAATAAATAACCAAATTCATTCCTAATCGGCCTGAATTTGACTTGAAAATGCTATTGATGGGTAAACCTCTATGGGATATTTAAACTTTGTACTTTCGGATTTAAGACAATCGGAAATCGCTGAAATAAAAAATTAAAATCGAAAACCGGGAAATTTTGGGATTGTCCGGTCACACTAGCTGCATTTCTTAACGCATGGTGATCCGGATCAGATCAAAGTTTAACAGTTTAAAATTTGAAAAAAAATTTGTTTTTGAATCAAAATTTTGATCCGAGTAGCACTTTGCATTGCTTTATCGTTTCATGAAACATGATCCAATCCGGATCAGATCAGACGTCAAGAAATGCAGCTAATATTGAGACAAAAACGGGATCCCATTTTGAAAACCCTACTAAATACCCCACCATAATCAGTCATCAATGTTGAAAGATGTAAATTTGTTAGAGTGTAATTAATCTAACTCTTTAATTAATTGAAACACTTGATGATTTTGGAATATTTATTTTTTAGAATAAAATTATGCAATACAACTTTTACATATGACGCAACGGAAGTAAGAAAGAAAATTGATTGAAAAACAAGATGGCCACGAAAAGTCAAAAATCCAAATTTATGATGATTGCGTTTACATCAAGAGTTGACTTTGAGTTGCATCCAACACGCCTCCTCAATTTTTACTTTATAACAACTGATCCCTCTTTCCTTGAATAATAAATGAAATTAAAACAACCCACTGTCTTTTCGAAGTGATTGTAACCGATTTGTGCCCAGCGGCTTGGTGCACATATCTGCCAGCATCTCGTTGGTAGGACAATACTCACATCGAATCGTTTGCTTTTCGATGTGATCCTTAATAAAATATCGCCTAGTATCGATGTGCTTAGATCGGCTAGAGAAACCTTCTTGGTTGATCAGTGCTAAGCAGCTTTGATTGTCTTTGTATATCAAAGTCGAGTTGTTTATTTTGACACTAAAATCGTTCAACAACATTCGCAGCCAAATCGCCTCCTTACATGCTTCGGACAATGCAACAAACTCGGCTTCTGTTGATGATAGTGAAACGCATGATTGCTTTTTGCAACTTCAACTTATCGTTGCTCCAAATAACTTGAATAAATAACCGCTGGTTGATTTTCGATCGCATCGATCTTCGGCCCAGCTGGCATCTGCATACCCAAAAAATATGTTCTCGCATTTAACATCTCCCATGAGTAATTTTAAATCGTTTGTACCCTTTAGATAACGTACAACTCGCTTCAGCTCTGTACAATCTTCTTCATTCTGAAAATTTGTCTTTTGTGCGAGTATCGCCACACTTGCTGCAACATCTGGCCGAGTATTTATTGATACATACAGCAAGCTGCCAATCAGTTGTTGATATTCCGCGTTATTTGGTAGCAGATCAGACAATGAACCCTTTGATATTCTGGCTTCAACGGGTATTTAGATATTTTTGCACCTTCTAAATTGAATCGATTCACTACGTGATTGATGTATGATTTCTGACTTATGTTAAATATTCCATTAATGTCCCTGTCGACCTCTATTCCAATGTACGTCTTTATTTTGCCCAAACTATCAACTTTGAATTCGACGTTCAGAATTTCCTCAACCCGTTTGATCGAGTTGCTGTCACTACAAGCCACCACGATGTCATCAAAGTAAATTAATATATAACACCGCCCATTGCCGATTTGCTGATAGTATAAGCATGGGTCTGCTTCACTGCGATAAAAGCCTGCGTCAACCATTACATTATTTAATGACATATTCCAGGTGCATGCCGACTGCTTCAGTCCATACAAGCTCCTTTTTAATCGACATACCATGCTTTTATCATCCGTTTCGAAACATGGCGGGTCCTTCATGTAGATTTCCTCCTCCAGTTTGCTGTTTAAGAAAGCCGTTTTTCCTCGTCGTAATCCTGGCCAAACCGTTGCGTAAACCCTTAAGCAACCAGCCTTAAACCGCTTTACAGTGCCGTCTGCATTAGCTTTCAATTTAAACACCCATTTGCAACCCATTGCTTTTCGATTACTTGGTAATTCAACTATTTCCCAGGTGCCATTTTCTGCATGTGATTTTATTTCATCATGCATAGCCGCGAACCATTTATCCTTTTCTGCGGTCTCCAGTACGTCTGCCAGTGTTTTTGGCTCAGTAATTATTGAACTAATATTTTCGATTTCCTCGATTAATCGTTTTGATTTGACCCCCTTAGTTTCTCGTTCCGAGCATCTAACTGGGTTTTTGGCAATTGGGATTGAAACAATTCCTTTTTCGCGGCCCTCATTATTTCGCTTGATATGTTTTTGACCTGACACAGCATCTGGTGTCTTCACTATTTGTTCACTTTTATTAGTGGTATTGTGAACTTGTGGTTTTATTTCGACAGTTACGGTATTATCTTCCCCTTCCTAGAAACGAACATCGTGGCTTATAATTAACTTGTTCGTCTCTACATCGAAACATCGATACGCCTTTGAGTTTTCGTCGTAACCCAAAAACGTGCCTCCACTGCCTTTATGTCCAATTTTCTTCGTTTCTCTTTAGGGATATGCACAAAACATTTTTTCCCGAAGATTTTAAAATTTTTCAAAATTTGTAATGTACCCGACCAGATTTCTAGTGGTGTCTTCGGAGCTCCTTTTGTTGGCAAACGGTTCTGCATGAAATTAGCCGTTATAACTGCTTCTGCTCAGAACGAATGGTCCAATTTAGCCTCAATCATCATACATCGAGCCATCTCGATTAGCGTTCGGTTCTTGCGCTCTGCTACTCCATTTTGTTCTGGTGAATATGCGGCCGTGTATTCTACTTTAGTCCTGATGCCCTTTATGTATTCAATGACCTGTTTGTTTTTATATTCTGTTCCGCGGTCTGAGCGAATAACTTTTATGGTCTTTGAAAACATAGTTCGCGCCATATGACTGAATTCCTTAAGCTTCATGAAACATTGCGATTTTTCCTTCAGCAAATAAATTACCGTGTATCGCGAAAAATCGTCTATGAACGTTAGAATGTATAGCGCATTCCACCATGTGACTTAGTTGGCATCGGCCCACATATATCAGTGTGAACTAGATCCATTACAGCATTCGTTGATGTCAATGACCTTTTTGGAAAAGGCAACCTAGTCATTTTCCCTTGTGTACATATTTCACAGTCGTCGCTGCAATTACACGCCTCAAAATACACACCGGTGACTAAATTGTCATTGGTTAGACGCCTGACCACACTAATGTCACGATGACCCAAAATGCGATTCCACTTGTGAACACATAAATTAGTTCTCTTGTGCGCTGCATAGACTTCCTTTGATTGTTTGAGAATGTATTGGCTGCCACAATTTTCGCCAATATATATTCGCCTGCCACCTTTTTTTTGCACTACACACTTATGCGTACCAAATGTGATCTCATATCCACGAGCCGCCATTAATTTTACCGATAAGATGTTTGATGAAATTTCTGGTATATATAATACATTCGTTAATATGGCCGATACCGAATTACCTTTATAATCAAAAAACTGTAAATTGACTGATTCGGACCACGTGACGAATATGTGCGTCCATCAGCCACCCTGACTTTTTCTTGATTATCGAAAATCAAATTCTCGAACTTAGACTTATTCAAGCAAATGTGACACGTAGCGCCGCTATCAATGATACAATCGTCTGCACTTTAACTTTCGATGTGTTCGGTCATAAACAACATATCGTCATCTGATTTCTCAACAGCCGCCGCCTTTTCAGATTTTTCCAATGGTTGTTTGACCTTATCCTTATGAAGCCATCTAGTATACTTATGGCATTCTGCTTTAAAATGTTCCGGTTTGTGACAAAACCGACATTTTCCTTTTCGCTTGTCGATCTTTAGTACAGCGTCGCCTGCGCTATGACCATTTTCGTTACAATTGCGTTATAATTAAACGTTTATACTCGTCAATCAGTTCTGCCTGAACCATTTTCATGCTCAGGTCTTCCGTTTTCTGAGTTTGAAGTGCCGTCACGATTGTGTCCTAGCTGAGCGGTAGTTGCCCAAACAGCAGCCCATAATCTGCCATTTTTCCGATAACTTTACCTCTCCGAGATCGTCAATCCGTTGAAACATGTCCAACATCCAATGAATATGTTTCTCCATAAGCTTCTTTGTGCAAATTTCTTTTATTAGTTGCACACTGCTATTACCTGCACCCTTTTCGTGATATTGCTGCAACACATTCCACATCTCTTTTGCAGATTTAGTTTTTCTAATGTGAACAAATTGACTCTTTTGCACACTTAAAACGATTGTATGTCAATTGTGCTGCCTCGGCTGGGCTTTTCACCAATTATTGCAGCCCAACTATGCTCTTTCTTCAGCATCATTTCAATCACAAACTTCCAATTAAAATAATTATCGTTGTCCAACTTTTCGATGCGATACTTTCCATCGATTACGTCTGCCATCATGTGTTTGTTTTCAACAAACTTAGCTTATATAACGATCAGCTGGGCCCATAACCTGTTAGAGTGTAATTAATCTAACTCTCTCATTAATTGAAACACTTGATGATTTTAGAATATTTATTTTTTAGAATAAAATTATGCAATACAACTTTTACATATGACGGAACGGAAGTAAGAAAGAAAATTGATTGAAAAACAAGATTGCTACGAAAAGTCAAAAATCCAAATTTATGATGATTGCGTTTACATCAAGAGTTGACTTTGAGCTGCATCCAACAAAATTTTGGTAACCGAAATTTTCTCGAACGCGTATTATTTCATCAAATAAAACATAAATTAGCGTATGTTACGATCACCCCAATTACAGATCATCAAAATCAATATTACTACTTAAGCCAGCGATTCCCAAACTATGTTCCGCGGAACACTGATGTTCCGTGGACGATTTTCAGGTGTTCCGTGAAAAATTCTAAATTTACTAAAAAATTCGAAAGCAGATGATAAAGTCTCCAAAGTAATTTTAGAACTGTTTCATGATATTCAGTCAAGCATTTTACAATATTTTCCAAAGTCCACTGAGGATAACTCTTGGATTAGGAACCCATTTGTAATAACAGATAAGCCAATAGCTTTCAGCGCAAGTGATTATCAAAACCTAATTGATTTAATTGCTAACTCTTGCTTAAAACAAAAATACAATGAACTTCCACTAAATGATTTTTTGTTAAATTTAACAGAAGAGTATTCCAACATGACAAAACCAGCCGTTCATGTTTTACTTCGTTTCACAACAACATATTTGTGCGACACCGAGTTTTCAAATTATGCTGCAACAAAATCGAAGTAGAGAAACCGTCTGAATGCTGGAATAGTGGGGCTATTCCTGAATACGATAGGAATTCGAATGTAAATATAAGATTCGTATTTGATTTAAATAATAACTGAGCGAATCTGATTCAATTCAAATAAGAATTTTATATTTACGAATCCGTATCGTGATATAAAAATTTGGAATAGGGCCGAAAGATCAAATGCCGAAAGGCCGAATGTTGAAAGGTCGATCGCCGAAAGGCTGAATGTCAAACGCCGAATGTGTCGAAAGTCCGACTGTGTCGAAAGGCCGAAAGGGCAGAAAGTCCGAATATCGAAAAGCCGATTGTGTCGAAATACCGAATGTCAAAAGTCCATTTGTGTCGAAATTGATTTTAATTTTTCATCTTTTTATGAATGAAAATTTTCAAAATTTTTATTTCTATGAAAACCAAAATTTATATTTTTATCAACATTTTTGTATAAAAATGTTTAATAATAAATCGCCTTAAATATTAAAATCTTCTTACGTTTTTTTTTGTCTTATAATATTAATTAATTACAAAAAAAAAAAAAGAAATAAATTTATTTTCAGTTAGTATTTCAGAAACAAAAAAATTCATAGAAACATAAATCCAGAAAACTAAAATCCAGAAACACAATTATCAAAGTGCGGACCAAATTAAAATTAAAATTTTTAAAATGTCTATCGATAATGGAAATTGTTTCGTCAACCTTTCGGATACATAACAAAGGCTCATACCACAAATGTTTCAAGTTAATTTGTGGTTAACTTAATTCATTGGGTTAGTATGGCATCAATGGAATGGTATCGCTCGTATCGCTTCTACTGATATATGTATGTACCACAAATGTGTGTCGGCCTTTTGGCTTTTCGACATTCGGCCTTTCCGGCTTTTCGACATTCGGCCTTTCGATACATTCGGCCATTCGACATTTGCCCTTCCAGCCCATTCGGCCTTTCGGCGTTCGGCCTTTTGACATTCGCCCTTCCAGCATTCGGCCTTTCAACATCGAACCAAAAATACAGCTTTCTAATATTGATCCTGATATTAAAAGAAATAGTAGCTCAAAGAACCAAAAACATCAGAGTCATTAAAAATCTAATTAATTTTATTATTTTCATGTTATTATATTTACAAAAATATTTCAGAAAATATGCTTTTTATTATTTGTTTATAACTCTTACATGTATGTAGGTAATAAACAATTTTAAAAATACAAGCCTATTTCCTATATAAAAAACGAAAGTGTTCCTCCAGTAATTTTATTTATACGAAGTGTTCCTCGGTCCGAAAAGTTTGGGAAACGCTGACTTAAGCGATCAGCTAAAGTCATTAATACGACAAACAGTAACGGACTTAACTAACCACTTTATCAGAAACGGAATGCCTTCCCTCTGCAAGATTATACGATCGATTACAATTACATCCGTTGAAAAACAAAACAAAAAAATCTCACGATCACCTACAATTAAATTTAAATATGATCTGCACCCTATTCTGGAATGTTAAAACTATCAAACAACTGAAAAAATCCGTTATATTTAAGCAAAATTTAAGAAAACCAAACAAAACTTATCCCAATAATAATAGAGATCGAATTTACCGTTGTTACCTAAGTATATAACGTAAATGTGTGTTTCTACTATACAAGTATAAATCTTAACAAAACAGTTATTTTATGTAATAATAAGAAAGGATCTTGGAGGGTGTGGCTTAAAAAACACTATAGACCATTTTTCTTTTTTTGGTTTTGATTGGCAAAAACTTGTAAATTAACTGAAATTTCATTTTCGTCCCCTAAATCTTTTGTTTGTGCGTTTTGTAAATTCATAAGCATTCCAATGAAAGATATATTCCATAAGGGATCCTTTATAATTTTATTTTATATTTTTATTTTACAGTGGTTGAAACATCGACACCTTCAAATGTCGCCGAACTTCAACTATATCGTGTACTGCAGCGTGCCAATCTTTTGGAATATTACGATAAATTTCTTGAGATGGGCGGCGACGATGTACAACAATTGTGTGATGCAGGTGAGGAAGAATTTTTAGAAATTATGGCCCTAGTTGAAATGGCCTTAAAACCATTGCATGTGCGACGATTACAAAAAACATTGCTTAAATGGGTGAATAATCCGGCATCGTTTCAAATGCCGCTATCAAATACTGGTGAGTAAATATTTGCGATACTAATGATTGTGAAAATGGAGACGATTAAATATTTCGATATATTTTAGAACATAGAATATTCCCGGATACCCCACGCTTGATGTTAAGCCCAGAACCGGTGAACAGCACAACGTTGGCTGGTGTTGCTTCACGAAATTTATTCGGTTCACCTATCACAAGCTCAACTGCAATCGGTTCGACAAATGCGCCTTTATTCACCGCCCTACAACATCCGATTGTACCAACAAATCTTACCAGTTTCAATCAGCTGTCATCCACCGCTAA
The DNA here is from genome assembly GCA_963556165.1 of Tipula helvola. Classification (NCBI taxonomy): domain Eukaryota; kingdom Metazoa; phylum Arthropoda; class Insecta; order Diptera; family Tipulidae; genus Tipula; species Tipula helvola. Next base: position 316,267,038 of record OY744481.1, read on the forward strand.
TCCAATACTACCGACGAGTAGCAGCACCAGCAGTAGTATTAGTAGTCATCACCAACAATTGAGTGGACCATCAGCAATGTCACAACTTACGCCAACACTTTCGGAGGCGCAAATAAATCGACTAGTTCAAGCGGCCGAACGATTATCACGTCAACTACCTCAAATCGAACCAAAACAGCAGAACCTGAAGAAACGATCTTCACGCGAATTAGAACAAGTTATGACGATGAATGAATCGGATCCACGTCGCATGGATGAAATTCGTAAATATGCTGCAATTTATGGTCGTTTCGATTGTAAACGCCGCCCCGAAAAACCATTAACTCTGCACGAGGTGTGCGTTAATGAGGCCGCCGCACAAATATGCAAATATATTCCACCACTATTAACGCGCCGTCATGAATTATTCCCACTAGCACGACAAATTGTTCGAGATTCTGGATTTGGTCATTCGACGGGTGTAGCCCGATTTGGTTTAACAACTCAAAATCTAAATCGTAATATGACGGATGCACCTGGTGATCATGATTCAACATTAAACAGTACAACTGGATCGTCACAAGGCAACCAAATGAAACGGACGCGATTATCGAGCGAGACGAGTACCGATTTAGTAAAGGTAAAAAGGTTGGAGGACTCGTGTTATTTCTTTGCTCGGAGTTCGCCCGATTAAAGAGAGAACACGTGGGTTTTAAATGGAGGGGGAGAAGGCTTTTTATTAACGCTTACTTAATGCGCTTAACTCTTAAATATTAACTTAATTTTGTCGCTTTTTTGTTATTGCCTTTGCAGCACACATCATCTAATGACTATTATTACCTTTAACTATAGATACGACAGTAGAGCTTTGAGACGTGAATCTTAATTTACTAAAAATTAGTTTGTAGTGCAATTAGTGTAGTGTAATTGCTTTTTGGCTTTGCAAAAGCGTATTTTATCAGAAGTTGAGTACGATAAAATACGCTCGCGTAATTTGCTTTCCGAACACCTGTGCAATATAAATGGTTTTGGGCTTATCACGCATGCGCTTATTGCTTAATGCTTAACGCTTTTTTATCCGCTTTGTAGTTGCTTTATAGTAGTTTAGAACGCTTTATTAAATTATTTGCTAGACGCTTTTTTAATGCTTACATAGATGCTTTTAGATTTAAAAGGCTTACTAGGCGCTTGTTAAAGGTAAATACCAAACTCTGCTCAAAACTGGCAAGTTGATTAATTTTTTTTATTGTCCTCATATTCTCAATTTCAGGATTTATTAGAAGAATCACGTAACAATAGCTTGCTGTCAATTTATCAACGTATTGGAAAAACATTTGACCTAACCGACTCGACAATGCGGTTTGGTTATTCAAAATCAGACTTCGATGATAATGACTCAACATTTTCGTTCGGAAGTTCGAACTCACCGATCCACGTCAGTAAACTACCGCACTAAAAAACCATCTGGATTGGTTACTAATTTAATTTTTTTTTTTTGTTTATTTAGGGATCCAATGGTATCGAGCACAATGAGAACTCGCTGCCGACAATGGAAAATCCGGTGTTTACAAGAAGCGGCAATAACAATGATTCGAATCATCATCACCATCATCATCATCATACGGAACGAAATCAGAAATCACCAGAACCAATGGATAGTCCAATTGGTGTACAAATTATATCATCATCTGGTGGACATATAATTGCGGTGGCAAATCCAGCACTAGCGCTAAGTGCTGCACTAAATGAAACATTTGCAAATATGAAACGAGAGACTGCATCTCCTGACGATATTAGTTAATTTATAACAAATTTTGTTGTTGTTTTTGTTTTACATAAACTGTGCAATTTTATCAAAATTTTCCAAATTATAAAATTTTATAACGTAATTCGAAAAGAAAAAAAAAATTAAAGAGGGTGGATGTGGGTGGCTTAATTTTTTTTAACGTTAAAAACGCAATGTGTTTTTTAATTAAAAGTTGTTAAACAAATTAGAACCTGGTTTTCTTTTTATGAATCGTTAGCAAGTTAATCGGCGAGATTAGAACGGATCAGCAACTATGTTCTTGGCTACCGATTGTCTTCAGTGTGTGTTTTTAAAGTCAGGCACCAGGAAAGGTAACAAATCTTGCGATTGTTGTTTTTAATGTGATTGTCGTCTTGTACATCCTATATCGGTTGAATTTAAAACAAATATACCACGTCAAGGAATTTTCGCTGAATATATTCGTGCACAACCTCTATGACCAATAAAACGCTTGAGCGATGGCAAGGAAGCATTGATAGAAAGATCAGAGACAATCTCTAAATGGGTTGCATAGGTTGCTTTAATTGGGTTAGACCTAATTTTAGAATGGGTGATAAATGGTCCATACAAGTCAATTCTGACAATAGAAAACGGTTAGGAAGGTTGCATGCAATGATTTGTCAATTGGCCTATGATGCTTTTTATCGAGGCTGGCTTTGTTCTAAAACAATGCATACACTCGAAAACTGTATGTCTACAGAAATTTTGACCATTCACAAACCAGAACTCTAGCGAACATAACTTAATAAAGGGTTGGGATCTGTGAGCAAATTTCGAATGTGCTACTCTCTAACAAATAGTTAACTGAAATTGAGCTGTGCCGGTAGTAAAATCACTTGAATGTTATAGTAAGATAAGGCGGAATTACCTAGCCGTCCACGTCACCGTCTAAAAACAAATTTAATATCCTAATCGCGTTTTTCTTTTGAGGAACCCCGTCGCTTATAAATCCTTTAATTCGCAAATAGTGCATATGTTTTACATGACTACTTTACTATAATGTCATTGGTATACGCTATCACTCCAACGAAACATTTAAACGGGTCTAGCTCGGAATCTGATTCAACTGAAAATTGTATTCGCAAAGATCCATTCTACAATATTGAGTTTCATTCGAAATCCGCAGGTATTAAACGTCACGAAACCAAATCCGCGGGATTATCTTTGATAGAAATGTGAGCCCACGCATTCTGCGGAATCAGATCTTATTTTCTAGATATTCTGTTAGCTACAAATGTAGCATATTACAACAGCGAAGATTGTATTCGATATTTATCGAAACATTGTCAATGCATTCCCTAACTCAAAACTACCTTTGGTCAATAACTCAATCAATTGTTTTTTCATAACTGAGGCTTCATAAATGGTATCTACATGCAAAATGAGATCATGCCGCGATACATCTTAGCAATGTCCGCCATCAGCGCAATATGAAATATGTCGAAACGTCATTGTCATTTAATGAAATGCTTATGATGTTTTCTTGGATATGGCACTGAATACCACACATATCATAGTTGTGAAGCTCTGATTCTTGAATATAGCTTGATATGTGGGAGGAAATATGAATTATCGGAAATAGGGTGCTGACTATAGGTTCCGTATGTTTTAACTTAATGAATTCATCAGTAATCTCTACGCATTTTAAATTTCTACGCGTTTCAAATCTGGATTTTTCACTTCCTTTCTAGATAAAAAAAAAAAAACTTAATGGAAGATTGATATGAGTCTCTGAGTTCTGAGATTTTGTTTTTCGTCGGAAGTGCTATGATACATCGTCCTTCTGAGTTTCACAGACCTTCTCTTTAATAGAATATTTTTCACTAGGACAAACTTCTCCAGCTTGATAAAATTGTTTGCCTTGTTGGTTCAACAATTTTGCCGCAAATGTGATAGATAGCCCAAAGATGTGTAAATTAATGGAGGTAGCTCCTAGCAACGCGTTGGCACAACTATTACATGGCCTGAAACCTGACTTTATTGTATACAATGTCATTTGTGTTGTACATTATTTGCTGTAGGTGAAGGAGAGTTTACATATAAGTTGTAAAATATCCGCTTATGATTCTACATTGCTCCTTGTTTAATTTAGGCACCGGTAGGCACCAATCTGGCAACTGGTCTCCTCACCTGTTCGGAACGTCTCGGTATTTCCCTTTGTAGGTGGTCGCCTTCCTCATGCGGTATATCATCTTACTCGCTACTTGTTGATGCAGGACGCTTATTCCCTGTCACGGATTGCTTCTCTTCGATAATCCGCGGTCTATTTTCACTAAAGACCATTTTGCCAAGAACTTTTGAAATTTCTCCAGGTATCCATCTAGGCCCTCTCGAATAATTTTTTATCAATACTTTCTGTCCGATTTGAAATTTGGGTTCCCCTATTTTTTGAAACTTGGCTTTCGGGGATAATAGAGATCAAATGGTTTTCGGTTGTCGGCCGTGAAGCAGCTCAGCAGGAGGTTTCCCATTTAGTACAGGCAATGGGCTTATATGGTAAGATACCAGAAACTTGGTTAACGCTTCATCTGGTCCATTATCCGTTAAGATAGTATCAGGGATACCCTCAATTCCCAAAATTGCCTGAAGCGATCGGATCGTCTGAACAGCTGTGGTGCTCCGCATTCTTATAATGTAGGGAAACTTTGAATACGCCTCGATGCACACGAGCCACATATTCTCCATGAATGGCTCAGTAAAGCCCAAATGCACTCATTCCCAAGGTTTTGGTGGAGTAGGCCAATCTGCGAATTCCTTCTTTGGGTCTGACTGTGAACCTTGGCATACTGTACAACGTACTAACTGTTTCGCTATGTCTCTGTCTATATTCGGCCGCCAGCAGTAACGTCTTGCCAGTTGCTTCTTTCGCACTTTACTCCAGTGACATTCATGCATGATAATCGTAACCTTTGATTGGAGTTGTGTTGGATAAACCACACGGATGTAATCTGTATGCAGTAACAACCCTTACGAACTCTGAGACTAAATTTCTGAGAAAATTAACATCTTGTTCAATCTCAGAATCCTTTATGGCCAACCACATTGTACATAGAGTACAACTCTGCTTAGGATCGGATCTTGTGTTGTTGCTTCTCGAATAACTGTCGCGTCTACATCAATTTGACTGCCCACCTTTGCAATCTGTGTGCTGTCATCATTGGGATTTGTTTCCGTGGATGAAAAATTGGTACTAATGGTTGTTGATCAGTAAAAAGCTTAAAATGCCTGTACATTTCGTACAGCCGAAAATAATCGATAAAGCTTCTTTTTCAATTTGGCTGTATGGCTTTTGGTAATCTGCTAACGTCTTTGAAGCGAACTCCATCTGATTCATCAGGTATCGGTGGCAAAGCACGGCACCAATCTCATAACTGATGCCAGTAAAACCGGGAAGTCGTCTTGAAAGTGGACCAATCTACCAGCATGTATCTCGATCCCACTCGAAGGGAACATCTTTTCGTCTCAATTTGTTTAACGGTGCAGAAATCTGTGAAAAATGCATGACAAATTTGTTGTAATAGTTGCATTTACCCATAAATGCTTCCAATTGCTTGAGATCACATTTAGGTGTGGTAAATCTTGAATGGTTTTCAATCCAGAATCGGCTGAACGGATCCCTTCCTAACATTCTGTAATTTTTGGAACAATTCTTCCGCTCTGGGAATTGAAAATCGCTCGACTTCTATTTGTGGATTTTCCGTTGCTTTGAAGTCTCGACAGATGCCTATTGAACCGTTAGATTTTGTAGTAACTATACTATCGGTGTCGCCCACTGTCTAAATTGCACTGGCTTGATGACCCCCTGCGATTGAAGTCTTTCCAACTCGTTCTTTACTTCGACAAGTTGTGCAAATGGCTCGAGGAGTGGTTTAAAATACTTACGCGAGGCATGCTCACGTAATTGTAAATGTGCTGGGAAACCTACATATAGCTACTCAGCGTGTTCTGAAAAAGAGAATCAAATTTTTCGCACATATCTTTAATGAGAATTTGGGTATTGGAGTCGGAACTGAAATTAACCGCTGAAACTGTTGTCAACTTTTGCATGAGGTCAAAATTTAACGACCAATCCATTCCTAGAATGTTTGATCCATCCGGAAAGAGAGGCGGTAGTAAATATTTATTACCGTCGTATTCAACCTTCGCTTCTAGAACACCTTTAACAGGGAACTGTATATTCCTATGTGCATTGATCGACACTTAGACCAACCATTGATACACTTGAAAAACCAGACGTTTGCCGTTTACACGAACCTTAATTAAAAGTTCCCTCCCTTACTGTAAAATAGAATCCGGAACATCCAAAACTTCATTAGTACTCGAAACTTTATTGGATACCATACCATCGGATGACTCTGGTAATTCCAAAGCTTGGATGATATTAAACTCGAAGGAATTATTGACATTTTAACCTCTTCTCTAGAATTGTAATGTGAAGTTACTGTATTTCGTTGTTGATCGCTTCGTCCTTTGGATCTATGCATGCAGGACATGTGACCGACCTTTCCGCAATTATGACACTTGGTATGATCTATTCGTATATGGTATGATCTTTTCGTTTTAAAGTTGGACCGGTTCGTTCCTTGTCCACGATTTCGGCTTCTTCATCGACTTCGAGTATGGTAATTGGATTTGTTAACGGTGTTTACTGTACTTAGATTTAGGTCAAGACACAGATTCTTTGCATTTCGCGCATCTATGATCGCAATTCTGCGCGGCGTGAGATTGATGTGGTTTCATCACTACTTGTTGAAATTTAAACCGCGAAACAACGACCTTATAGACACCTCTGCTGATGAAGATGAGTTTATGTTGTAAAATATCCGCTCATGATTCTACACAAAAACTCGAATTTTCTGTGAAATATATGGAAATAATCAAGTATTGTAATTGCGCGTTAGCACAACAATTAAAAAGTATTTGCGTTGACTATCACAAATTCAATAGTCAAACCGTAAAAGATAGATACCCAATGCCTCATATTGAGGATACGTTACAAAAATTAGGTGGCAAGCGGTACTTCACAGTGCTCGAGCCCTCATCAAGGTATTATCAAATTCGTGTCTCGGAGTCTTCGAAAATATTGACATCTCTTGTGTCCCCGGATGGTCAATTCGAATTCAATAGAATGCCGCTTGGGTTAGTAAATGCACCTGCTGTGTATCAGCGTATGATGAACCTTATTATGCGAGAGTTGGATGGCAAAATTCTCGTTTACTTGGACGACATAATAATTCCGAGTTCAACTGTCGAGGAAGGAATTGTTTTATTGGAGAAATTTTTGGTGAAGTTGAGAGAGTGTGGCCTCCGATTGAAAATCGAAAAGTGCAAGATGCTGAGGGAAAGTGGTACTTTCAAGCTATTTTCGAAAGTTTGTGCCGCGTTTTTCATTAATGGCCGAGCCGTTGACTAGACTTACACGGAAAAGTATTCCCTTCGAATGGGACCACGAGCGAAATACAGCTTTCGAACTAATTAAATAAAAGTTATGTGAGAGAGACGTTTTAGTGCTATACGACAATTCAAAGGATCATGAAATTCACACGGATGCGAGTACTATTGGATTAGGAGGCGTGCTGTTACAACAAGAAAGCGACAAGAACTGGCATGCGGTGGCATATTTTAGCCGGAAGACTTTGGATCTGGAAAAAAAATACCACAGCGTTGAACTAGAAGCTTTAGCCGTAGTAGAAACAATAGACCGTTTCAGACCGTATGTACTGGGGAAGAGGTTCGTCGTTGTTACCGACTGTAACTCTCTGAGGACGTCCGCCACTAAGAGGGACTTGGTGGCAAGAATTGGACGGTGGTGGCTTCGCCTTCTGAAATACGATTTCGACGTAAAACATAGAAATGGAACACAAATGTGTCACGTAGACGCTTTAAGCCGTTCTCCAGTCGAGGAACCAGCTGAATTAGAACCTGCTATGTTGGACATTTTAAACATAAATGTAGTCAACGAGGATTGGGTAGTTGCACTACAAGAAGCTGATCCTGACGTACTTGCTATGAAAGAACAACTAAACAATTCTACAAATCGACAAGCCAACATTGATTATGAAATCAAACATGGCCGATTATATCGACGAACCGATGATGGACCACTATTCGCCGTGCCTAAGGGAGTTCGTGGTCGTGTAGTTAATACGTGCCATGATCAGATGGGACACTTCGGGTTAGAAAAATCCCTCATCGCTCATGCTTGAACTTATCTTCCCCTCGGATCCGATAATATCCCGAGGTCAATTTCAAAACCGTGAAATACTTATTTCTAGTTAGTTTATGCAACAGTTTCTCAATGGGGGGCTTGGGGTACCAATCTTGTGGTTATGCTACTTAACCTATAAGCGGATCTACGTAAAGATGAATTCCCCATTTTTCTTAGGAGTTACCATAAAAGGCCATGACTCGACTTCGATTCTCTAATTATTCCTATGTATAATAACTTCTTCCGTCATGATTCAAGATATTGTCCAGCAAAACATTGGTAATGTGCGTGGGAGCGGTATTGTCCCATATAGTGAATGGTGAGGAGAAACCAGTGCTATTTGCATCGAGTATAGTGTCGCCGGCTGAGAAAAACTATGCTAAAATTCATCGAGAGTCATTAGCAGTCGTATTTGCAGTGAAAAATTTCCACAAATACATATAAGGACATCGGTTTTTATTATGCTCAGATTCGCAGTCTTTAAGAGAGATATTTAACCCGCAAAAGAGTACATCTTTGGTGGCTGCATCAAGATTGCAAATATGGGCAGTTCTTCTTTCAATATATGACTGTACGATTTCCAATACAGACCTGCAAGACAAATGGCAAATGCAGATGCATTATCACGTTTGCCGCTTTAGGTAGCATCTGATGTAAATTCGGATTCAATTAATTTATTGGAGATGACTAAAGAAATTGATGTTCATACGAAAACGATTGAAAAGTATAGTAAAGAAGATTCGGTGGCCTGTAAAAGTGCAAGAAAAAGCGTCCAAACACCACTAGAATTTAGGCAGCAGCTAAGGCGTGTTTGGCATTTTAACAAAGCTGATTTTGATGGTTTACGGTCATTTTTTCAATATTTCCATTGGGAACTCCATTGCTTACGTAAAGACAACATAGACGGCGCCCCTTTATCCCCTCATCATTTTCCGATCCCAATCAAATTTTTAAAATATTTTCAGAAGAAGCCACCAAAGATGCCAAACAAAATAAAATGGCACACATAAAATATAAACGCAACGAAATTTCTTATGAAGAATACAAAACGATACGGAACCCGATATCACATGGTTGCATCGGTTGTAAATATTTCGAAAACATCTGTTTCAGCTTTGAAACGTGCTGACGGCGCTTTGGTGGTGGATCCATATTTATAAGCCGGCTTATTGACGAGCGTCTTCAAATTGAACTCGACATTAGTTGTTCCAGATTATTCGAGTCGGAGCCTAGCATTACAGACCTAAATATCATAATAAACGGGCAGAAATCGAAACTTCTCTTAATTCCGAATTAAGTATAATATTTGAGTGGGGTAACAATAACTACAATTTAACGGAGAAAAGACACAAATAGGCACATTTTCACGTAAAATAAGTCACAACGACTACCCATTTTTGGTAAAAACCATATCCTTGTGGGTTGCAACTCAATTCGCGAGCTTGGTGTTCAAATAAGTAACAAACACAAATGGATTGGAACACATCGTTGCATTCGATCATGTATAGAGTATTACTGTCAAGGTGCGTCTGGTACCACCCTCCAGTTATTGTCATCGCAGAGACGTTGCAGTACTCTGCGTCTTCTACAGATGCTTACATGATAAATGTTCTGCAGATCTATCGGAGAAAGTACCATCATTCGTTACAACAGCAAGAGTAACAAGAGAAACAACCAATGCACATAGCTTTACGGTGAAGCACCGGAAACCTCGAACTGAAGAAGTCAAGCTTGAATTTTTATATCGAACATCAAAAAAGTAGAATTCGCTAATACACTTCAAATTTTCGAAGGAATACAAAATGAATAAATTTGTTAACCACGATGGCAGAGTAGATTTGCGATTGTCGAATGGACGAGAGTATTCACGAAAAAAGGGGGGCACTTTGATTTAAACGAATAAATAAAATACTTTAATTAAAACGAAAAGCAGATTACTTTTATTTCATTTGATGATTATTATTAATTGTTATTATTTCCTTCAAAACGATTATTATTACATGAGATTATTATCGATTATATTTTTATTTTTATTCGATTAAAATGGCCACTGTTTTGATGCACACGTTGTTGTTTTTATGACGATTGATGACGAAGAGAGAAGACCGACTAAAAACACGTCGTGCAGTTTGACGTTTTTCCATTTTGTTTTTGGTGTTGCCTGGCGAGGGGAAATTCGTTGATTCGATGTGTTCGCCACCAGGCCTTGCACCGGTCGCGTATTCAGTGGTGGCGCTAACAAAATTTAAGGTAGCTATTAATCTTTACTTGCAAGATCGTGCATTGGGTGCAGAAGCTCTGACAGTTACAAGGAGCTCGGACCGTTAATAAATCCGCTCTTTAACCATTTAAAAAATGTATAAAAAAAATCAGATTTGTTAAACCGCAGTCTGTCAGAGCTGCACCCTGATTCTCTATAAAATAAGATAATGGGTAAACGTGTAAACCTGTAAAAAGCAATGCTTTCTATAATTAGTTTGCAATTTTTAATTTTATTTGAAGTACATAGTAGCCAAATCGAAAAATTGCGAACTCATTAAAGTAAGCTTCGCTTTTACACGTTAGTTTACTCGTTTACCCATTCTCAGAACTGTCCCATCCGATTTTAGATGGGTAAACGGCGAATATTTATTTTCATGGTGTACAATTTTCACAAGAAATTTAGGTAGGTACCTACCAACATACCATATAAGCATCATCAACCCAGGTTGCTTGAATTCGTAATTTGTGTGTGTCTTTGCTTTTTACAGATCATGTTTAGCACTTATACTAAAAATCAACTTTGCCCACATTTACGCTAGGTGCGCTAGTAAATGACTTTTTTTTAAAACCCCAAATCAAATCTTTGTTCTAAAAAATAACAAATACATAGTTGACTCCGCTAATTTGGTTTGTTACGTGAAGCAATCACCATTGCTTGTGGTTCCTACTTTCAACTACAGTTGCTTGAATTGGTGATTTTTGGTTGTGTCTAAAGCAAACAGAGATTTGAACTCGATTCGAAAAAAAACTCGTGGATAGATCGTGATATTTGTTCATTTTAGTACCGCAATTGTCGCTAGTGTGAATTATCTTTTAATTATATTAAATAAATAAATTATGTTTTTAATTGTATTTATTAATTTTATTTTTTAGATTCCTTATTGTGAAATTTGATTTGATTTTTTTTTTATCTTGCGATCAAGATCGATTTCGATATTAAAATATCATCGTCAGTTGGTAATTACTTTTTCTATACTACAAATATAACGGCTATTTTTTCTTCTTTATATACAGAAAAAACATTCATACTCCGTGTTTACGTTGATCAGAATTTTTGAAATAATACACTTTAGTTGAACAGCTTACATTGATTTACGAATTTTGTAGAATCAAATCGTATAACTTGTTGGTTGTGGTGTTAATTTTGGTATTCAATAAATATCTGTTGTTTTTGTTTTTGTAAATTTCGATTTCTTCCAAACGATCCATTGCATCCCCTTTTTTTAATCTAAACAATATTTCCATATTCGAATCCAAATTTATGTAGTTGTGTTGTGTTTCATTTATGTGCTGTGCGAAATTCGAATCGGTTCTGATCTTTCCTATACCTGTTATATGCTCTTTAAACCTTTGTTTAAACGATCTACCAGTTTGACCAATATAGAATGATGGGCAATCAGAACAAGTTAATTTATAAATACCGGTATCTAAAATTGTGTTGTCCTTAAGTTTAATTTTTTGTTCTAAAGAATTTCGGTTTTTGAACGCAATTTTATAGCCATAACTTTGGAATATTTTTTGTAAATGTTTACTGGAATTTTGATCATATTCTACGCTGATATACCTGGTATCCTGACCACCATCGCCGAAAATCAACGTGGTAAACTGTTGGTATTCAATTTTGCTCCGATATGCCGCATTCATGCTATCAATTTTATCAGGTTGATAACCGTTCTGGCTAGCGATCAATCTGATAACCCTCAGTTCATCATTATAATCCTGTTCGGACATCTTAATACTATTCAATCTTCGAATCAAATGGTTATAAGCTGCAATTTTGTGAGCATATGGGTGATTGGAATTTGCATGGATGGTATGACTGGTCTGCGTAGGTTTTCGATAAATTTTAAATTTATGTTGATTGAAAGAATTTTCTATGTTTAAATCCAAAAAATTTATATTTTTGTTTTCCTCAATTTCCAAAGTGAATTTAATTTTTTGATGAACACCATTTAAGAAATTTAGAAAATTATCCAACTGTCTGGAAGTACCTGAATATAAAACCAGAATGTCATCTACATATCTGTGCCAGTATTTAACATCTTTGTAAAACTTATTTTTGTTGTTTAAAACGTAACTATTTTCGAAATGGTTTAGATAAATATTGGCCAAAGTACCTGATAAAGGGCTACCCATAGGGAGACCATCAGTCTCCCTATGGGTAGCCCTTTATCAGGTAGTTTGGCCAATATTTATCTAAACCATTTCGAAAATAGTTACGTTTTAAACAACAAAAATAAGTTTTACAAAGATGTTAAATACTGGCACAGATATGTAGATGACATTCTGGTTTTATATTCAGGTACTTCCAGACAGTTGGATAATTTTCTAAATTTCTTAAATGGTGTTCATCAAAAAATTAAATTCACTTTGGAAATTGAGGAAAACAAAAATATAAATTTTTTGGATTTAAACATAGAAAATTCTTTCAATCAACATAAATTTAAAATTTATCGAAAACCTACGCAGACCAGTCATACCATCCATGCAAATTCCAATCACCCATATGCTCACAAAATTGCAGCTTATAACCATTTGATTCGAAGATTGAATAGTATTAAGATGTCCGAACAGGATTATAATGATGAACTGAGGGTTATCAGATTGATCGCTAGCCAGAACGGTTATCAACCTGATAAAATTGATAGCATGAATGCGGCATATCGGAGCAAAATTGAATACCAACAGTTTACCACGTTGATTTTCGGCGATGGTGGTCAGGATACCAGGTATATCAGCGTAGAATATGATCAAAATTCCAGTAAACATTTACAAAAAATATTCCAAAGTTATGGCTATAAAATTGCGTTCAAAAACCGAAATTCTTTAGAACAAAAAATTAAACTTAAGGACAACACAATTTTAGATACCGGTATTTATAAATTAACTTGTTCTGATTGCCCATCATTCTATATTGGTCAAACTGGTAGATCGTTTAAACAAAGGTTTAAAGAGCATATAACAGGTATAGGAAAGATCAGAACCGATTCGAATTTCGCACAGCACATAAATGAAACACAACACAACTACATAAATTTGGATTCGAATATGGAAATATTGTTTAGATTAAAAAAAGGGGATGCAATGGATCGTTTGGAAGAAATCGAAATTTACAAAAACAAAAACAACAGATATTTATTGAATACCAAAATTAACACCACAACCAACAAGTTATACGATTTGATTCTACAAAATTCGTAAATCAATGTAAGCTGTTCAACTAAAGTGTATTATTTCAAAAATTCTGATCAACGTAAACACGGAGTATGAATGTTTTTTCTGTATATAAAGAAGAAAAAATAGCCGTTATATTTGTAGTATAGAAAAAGTAATTACCAACTGACGATGATATTTTAATATCGAAATCGATCTTGATCGCAAGATAAAAAAAAAATCAAATCAAATTTCACAATAAGGAATCTAAAAAATAAAATTAATAAATACAATTAAAAACATAATTTATTTATTTAATATAATTATAAATAGTGAAATAATCCACAATCAATAAGATCATGTTTAGCACTTGTACTAGACATCAACTTCGCCATCATTTACGCTAGGTGCGCTAGTGTAAATTAGCTCATTTGTTATGGAAAAGATAATTCACACTAGCGACAATTGCGGTACTAAAATGGACAAATATCACGATCTATAGATCATGTTTAGCACTTGTACTAAACATCAACTTCGGCATCATTTACGCTAGGTGCGCTAGTGTAAATTATCTCATTTGGTATGGAAAAGATAATTCTCACTAGCGACAATTGCGGTACTAAAATGAACAAATATCACGATCTATAGATCATGTTTAGCACTTGTACCAAACATCAACTTCGCCATCATTTACGCTAGGTGCGCTAGTGTAAATTATCTCATTTGTTATGGAAAAGATAATTCACACTAGCGGCAATTGCGGTACTAAAATGAACAAATATCACGATCTATAGGTAGAAATTTGTAAATTACCTCAATTGCTATGGAAAGTGTCCATGATATTTTAGTACACAGTTGCTTTGGAAAATTTTTGTTAATAAACGACAGATGGCAATCATATTTACTAAAGAGAAATCTAAATAAAAATAAAACACCCGTTAAATATTTATCTTTATAAATAGATTTAATAATAAATTATAAATATATAATAACTAAAATTACAGTAATATTTTTGTTGATCGGCTAGAATTACACAATCATTTTGAAATCCCGTTAGTTCTAAACTATCATCGTCGTAAAATTAACTTCCGCGTTCCGCCCCTCTTTATAAATGATTAACACTAATAATTTGATTGATCCAACCAATAAACGAAGATACTTTAACATAAACACCAGGCACATCAATTCGTCCGCAACCAAAACCCCACGATACTAAACCGGCTAACTCATAAAATCCATCATCTTGACAAACAAGCGGTCCACCGCCATCACCCTGACACGCATCATTACCCTCTTCACCGCCTGCGCAAAAACTCGACGCGGGCAATATAAAAATTTTCTCCGTCACTGCGTTCACTTTGCGTATACATTCGGCGTCGCTAACAATTGGTATTTCAGCTTCACGCACCCTTAACGGGATTGGACCAGCTTCTCCCATATACCCGTAACCTGTTACAGTGCATCGTTTACCCGCCGCATGGCTAACACCACGAGCCGGTAAACAAACGAGACAAACACCATCGCGTAATTCAGCTTGACCATGTAGCCGCAACAAAGCAATATCATTATCTAGTGTTTGACTATTGTGATTGTGATGAATATAAGTTGTTGCGACGCGTAATGTTTGTGCCCCAGGGCTACCATATTTTCGCGTTAAATCATAGTCACCCACTCGTACATAAATAGCGTCTCCCGATCGTACAATGCTGTAAAGTAAAATATAATTTAATTTTAGAAATACAAATTTATGCAAAACCTACTTTGTAACACAATGTGCAGCCGTCAGTACCCATTGTGTGCCGATAAGGGCGGCACCGCATAAATATTGATTCAATGAATTAATAAGCGCCACCTGCCAACACCATTCTCCATTCTCACCATCTTCTCCGCCAACGACACGAGCTTTTCGCAGTCCCGACGTTAAATTCTGTATTGCCTCATTTGATTCGTGATTGTAAATATTTCGTTGATATTGTTGTTCCAAATGAATGGCACGCGGCCGAATTTCTCCAGTGCCAAGCAATAGAATTTCTTTTGATTTCACAAACGATTTCACGACATCATCCGATGTGAAATAATTGTCTGTGTTGTTTAAACTGCGAGCAACCCTGGCAACGGTTGGTTGTAATTCGTTTAAAATTTTTTGAGTTAATTGTTCACTTCGTGATGCACGACTTGTACCTTTTACACCGCATACGTATTTTGAATATCTCATTGTGGTGCTAATGGCTGGAGGTGGAGATGTCATTTGTGGTGTTGTTATTACTTCGTACGGGTTGATTGACATGTGAACAGGTGGATTTGCAATTGTGACTGGTGGGTAACCTCCATTCTGGGCATGTATATTAGGTGGTAGACCTTGATATTGTTGGTAGCCAGGTGGTGGCGGTGGATAGTACGGTAAATGAGTATCATTTCGAGCGATCATACCTTGAAGTTCCTGAATTCGGGACTTGGGTGCACAACATGTTGTTCCGCTCTTCTTACATTTGAATAGCTCGCTCATCTCGGCGTTTCGGAAGCATGTAAAACTTAATAGTCCGACAATACATGATCCAGGACATTCTTCTCGCGGATCTGGTACTGGTGTTGTTGTTGGTGCTGGAGCTGGTGTAGTTGGTGGTGGTGGTGGTGGTCGACGTTGTTGTTGTGGTTTTGGTGCTACTCTTGTATTGTCACAGCAAATTGAGCCTTGTTTGCAATTTGATGTGCGATGCAGAACCACTGAAGGTCGTTCACAAAATGCGGCCATAATATTAAGTAAACAGAATCCAGGACATCTTGGTGGAGGTGGAGGTGCTGTTGGTCGTGGTGATGTATTCACATTGTTGTCGTCTTCGTTAGGACCATCCCCATCCGTGCAACAAGTTCCTTCACCCGGACAATATGCCTCGGAGTCGATATCCGAACAAAACAGAGCAAATATCCCACTAACACAATCACCATCGCAAGCTTTTCCAGCCGGTTTATAATTACTAGATGGCTGTTCTTGAACTTTTTGACTTGGTTTAGGGTGTTTGGATGGTTTCGATTGGTTATGTTTTATACGTGGCGGTTCTGTCGCTGCATGATGGGGTTTTTTAGCAGGCGCAGGTCGCACCATTACCTCTTCTTCTTCATCTTGTTCTGAATCCTCATTTTCTTCAGTCTCTTGCTCTTCTTCCACCTCTTCTGTTACCGGTGCTGGGCGAGTTGGTGGTTGTGAATTATTCATGTTATGAGCTGCTCGGCAAAAATTGTATATAATTAGTGATTAATAATTTAGTATTTTCTGGCTTAAGCAATACTTACTTGGAACATATAAATCAGCTGGTGCTTTATCCGGATATATATCACGTGATACACAGCATTTTGATCCAGACTTACATAACCCTGAAGTGGTTAGATAAGCTTCACAGTATTCAGCAATTCGATCGGCAACACAAACTCCTGGGCATCCAGATTCTTTTGTACTTTCTTTGTCCTTATTGTGTTTCGATGGTTTTGACGATTTTGTAGCGTATGTTGGTCGCTCCGTTGTTGTTGTCGTGGTGGTGGTTGTTCGCCTTGTTGGTTGTGTTGCGGCTTCTGTCGATGCATTACCTGCTGGATTATTTTCGACACAACATCGCATACTTGGGGACGGACATTGTATATCTTCGAGTACATCATAACATATTATTGTGGCGAGAGAGTGTACACACATACCGGGGCAGTCTTTTGATTCTGATGTACTGGTTAGTGTATCCAAGAGGCCTACAATATTAGATTCAAATAATAAAATAATTTGCCATAAATAACAAGTAACAAACCTGACAGAAAACTTCCGGCTAGTGAATCGTCTTGGGCTTTCGCGCTACTGCATATTGACAGTAGCAGACACAGCCATCCAATTTTAATCCTCGTGAGTTTCCTGTTGAATAAGAAAAAAAATCGTTAATTGTTTATAAAACATCTTGTGAACTTTATTTAATCGTTTTGTGCTTTATCTTGACCGTTTGAAATATGGTGATCATTTCATTTACCCAAAAATGCATATAAATTTATAATTTTTAAAACAAGAAAAAACACGTTACATCAAAATATTTTATTTTAAATTTAAATCTCCTTAACCTAACGGTCAAACAATTTTTAAAACATGTTCGAAATGGATTCCTATTTAAATTTGTTGTTCTTTGTTTAAACATGTTCGATCGTGAAATAAATGTTTAAATGTCTGGCATGCTATATTGCTGGCAGTGGCAGTAACTTGCGAGCTTTGACACCTCACATTTTCTGATTGGCCGACTTATTCCGAATATTCTTGATGCCAATCTGAATAACAAAAAGCTTTGATACTTGGTTATATCATACATTAACATTTTTAGGCAAGGTGAGCATCGGAATATTTGCTCCAACTTAGCAACACAAGTAAATAAAATTAAAACAAACAATTTTTCGTTTTTTATAATTTGATATTGCAGCTATGAAAATGAAAATGGCAAAAATTTGAAATCAAATCATCAGGGGTCAAAATACTTGAGTAGAACGAAGTTCGAAACCGATCTAATAAACCAAAAATTATAAAAAACGAAAAGTTGTTTTGTTTTTAATCTTAATATACCTAGGTGCGTGTTAAAATCTGCAGAACAGTTAAAAATGGAACAGAACCATTTTTACAATATAAATAGTTTTTGTGTACGAGTAGCACTAAGATACGCCATTTAAAGGCCTCTTTTAGTTTAGCCTGTTGCTCGAATAGAAAAAAATTGAGAGTTTTGTAAAATTTCAATTAAAGAAAGTTCTTAATCCTACACAGTTATCTTTGGCCTAAAATTGTTTCGTTAGCTAAAGAGTAAACTGATTGTTCGCTTCTTAAAACAGAAAATGTGAAATAATTTGTAGCAATATGCAATTGTAATTTGTTTAAAACAATTGAAATTTCATTTTAATTTGGTCAATGAAATGACTCCGATGACCGAATACTTGAGCTACTTTCAACTCTGACCTTATTTTGAATTATAAACTTCTTTGTGATTGATGTGTCACATTTATGAAAAAGGAGTTGCTTTATAGCCTTTACAAATTGTACCAAATCTCATAAACTACCTAATTCCAATCACAAACCTGATTTAAAATTCAATTCTTTGGTTTTTGTTTTCGAAGTTAGTTTCTTAGGTGACGTTGTGAATGTTAATGACAAGTAATCGGAGAGAACTCTAAGCAGTGGTCATTTGTATGAATCAAACAGGGTTTTAACGGTTATTAACAGATTAAGTTAGCACTTGAGCCAACCAAAATATTTTCACGGCTCCAGTCTAAGCTCTGCAGGTTTATTTGCGTTAGGTTGCTTAACAATGACTGCAAAATGTTACAGACCTACAGGTAGCTCCAGGCTTATGAATTTTTGTTTTTGTAATTTTCGAGTTTTATTGAATTGGTTGAATTTCTAGCATGTGAACAGATAGTTTGTATTTGTTATTATTCGAAATTCGTGTACTTAACCTTAGAGTTACAGAATATTACTGATTTGATTACTCTGGAAATTTTCAGGGTTCCAAAATTATTTGAGACTAGGCATATAGAGTTTCGAGGTTTATTGTTTATATTCGTGATTGTTATAGATCATTTCAAAATTAATCGAGTTTCTATAGTTTTTTGAGATTATACGAATTTTGCCTATCAGGTGCTTGCTTCTTTGGTTGGCGCGGTAGTTATGTATTTCTTGGCACCAATATATTAGGTCATTTTTCAGTTTCGACGAAATTTTCGTGTTTTATTGTATTGTATTGTAATTGTTTATTTTAGGATCTAATATATTACAATAATGTTGATGTTATAAGAATATTACAAATATGCACAAGATCTATTAAAGTTTTTATCCCCTATTGACCTATTTGGTTCTCAAGTGGTCTAATTAATCATGTTTCTCTTGTTTTACCTATGTTTTCTGTTATTATAATCAGGACTATCTGAACTGCATTTAAATATTTTATTTTTGGCACGAAAATTAGCCTACTTAAAAATGCCATTAATCCATTTCTTGTTTTGGAATACCAACTACGCCTCTTCTCGCCTTTACATAACTCTCTATTCGAACCATCTTTTTTTTACCCAGTCTATCTAATTATTAATCCCTAAATATTTTATTGAAGTTTTTTGCTCCTCGTTTAAATTATTAATTTTTATTGTCAGGTTTTACCAATTTTTTTTTTGTGTCGTTACTCGCTAATTGACATGGTTTTCTGAATAGCATGGTTTCACATTTTTTTTTCATTTAATCTAATTCTTAAAGTATGAAGATAGTCGATGATGAAATTCGTTGCGCTTTGTAATCTACTTTGGATTATGGTGATTTTTACTGGTGCCCTGTATATAACAATGTCGCCTGCAAAGGCTATTGATTTATAACATGTCAATTAGTATTTGGATCTGTATCGAACTGCATTTGTCGTAATTTAAATAGCAAGCCATCTAACCCTGTGATCGCAAATACGTGGCACGCTTAAGATTGTTTCTGGCACGTCAAAAAAATTTTGAATTTTAAAAAATCGACCTTTTTTTCAGTTATTCTTACAAAAAATGAAAAAGACGTTTCTAGAATTTTGATAAAGCC
Source organism: Tipula helvola (assembly GCA_963556165.1). Classification (NCBI taxonomy): domain Eukaryota; kingdom Metazoa; phylum Arthropoda; class Insecta; order Diptera; family Tipulidae; genus Tipula; species Tipula helvola. Next base: position 316,287,021 of record OY744481.1, read on the forward strand.
CAAATGCATATTGAAATGCTGGGAAATGGGAACCCGTGAAAGCAATTTGATCATTACCTTTGGATTGAATGTCAAATATTTTTGACAAACACGGAAAACCCGAAAAAAATTACTTGGTGATAAAATACATGGCTTGATCAAAAAATCGTCAAATTTTACATTTTCGCAGGTTGTTTAAGTCCAATTGCCACAATTGCATTTTGGGGTTGTGTTGGTATACTTTCCTCGACGTTTCTTAGCATTTTGATCCATACTGGATGCTTATTGGCTGTCGAAAAGTTACACAGTTTTGGTATGCTGCAACAATTTACTAACAAGCAGATAAGTGCGAGCAGGTGTATTATCATGGTACAATGGCCATGAGTTGTTTCCCCATAAATCCAGACGTTTCGTTCGGATCGCTTCACGTAAACAGCGTATAACTTCCTGGAAGTACTACTTCTTAATCGAACAACCTAAGAACTCATGTTACACTACTTGCCGATCCTTTTTTGGTCTTGCGTCTTCAGAAAGCTTTCAGTGGGACGATTGAGCCTTATTTTCGATGTCATATTCTTAAACTCCTGTTTTATCACCAGTTATGACCCGTTTGAGCAATTCTGGATCATCGTTGACTTCATTCAGCAACTTCTACACTTCGGAACTGCTTTTGGTTGAAATTCAGCAATTTCGGAGGTAGTTTTACTGTCACACTTTTCATGCCTGAAACCCATTTGAAATTATTTTTGTTAGATAGTTTAAGTTTAGGGTATGCGTTGGTATTTGGGACAAGAAAAGGATATCCAATATCGAAGTTGTCACTAGGGTGACCAGGCCAAATACAACTAAACTTGAACGAAATCTGAATAAATTTGAAAAAGTCGAAAATTTCGACTTACAAAAACCAGGACAGCTTTAAGGTCCCGAATTTTGTTATGTATTTGATAAAAAAAAATTGATTTGGTGGCGACAACCATCCACTGGTCACAAAACAGATTTATATTTAAATCTCTTCTAGAAAAGATTCAATTTATTTATTTTATTTTTACATACTGAGCCAATTCAGACTATCTTCTTAACTCTAGCATCAAATGGAACAAGCCCATTTGTTGGCGGAATTTGAAAATTTTTGTTGTTATTAAAAATAGTTCCAAATATGAAACCTATTTATTTTTTCGGCCCTAACGTTGGGCTGGGATCAGAATTTATAAACTAAAACATGGCCCAACGGCAAAAAGTATTTTGGAACATTACTCGTACTAATGCTTACGATCGAATTTGCCAATTTTGGTTTTCCATTCACAGCCAATGCGGTCAATTTTTGCCACCTCCAGCACCAAATGGAATAAACACATTTATCGATGTGCTTTTGTGAAATTTTATATTTGAGATATTACGCCGATTATATATATATTATATATAATCTAAAATAGATTAAATCACGTCCTTAAGAATTTTTTGGACCATATCATTTGGGCTGCAGTTTAATTTTTTAATTAAAATGTGTAAATTGTATGGAAATTACTACTTTTCTGTCCTCCCTCTGAGTTTTCAGGCAATGTAAGATATTTTCCCGGAAACCCGCAGAAGTTTGAAAACATCCTTGAGAGCTTCCTTGACAATATATTGAGATTAAAAATAAATTATTATTGTTTCTAAGTTTTATGTTTATTATGGATGTTTCAATTGTTATACCGCCGATTAGTTTGTTTTTCTTTATGTGTTCAAATTTAAATTGATTTTGTATTAATATGGCTGTCCCTCCTCCTTATTTTGCTCCCGGTCGATCTTGCCTTACAATCTCATAATTTTGAAATTCTAGATTATGTTTAAAATTGAGTTTTGTTTCATTAAGCATCATGATACCTGGTTTGTATTGTTTTAGAAAATTTAGTGAGTTTATACGTTTGTTGATATTAATTATGATTATTTTTATGTCTTTCATGTTATTTAATTTATTAAATTTAATAGTTAAGCAATCTGTTCACTTTGCTCTTGGATTGTTACTGCCATTGCCTCCACTTTCGTCATTAGTTTTTGGACGTTAGCCTGTTCATTGTTTCAAGTTTGTTGATATATTTCGCATCCTTTGAACGACTCTGGATGTTCGTTTTTTTGCAATTCACACAGTAAATTTGTGCGTTCTCTTGTTTTGTTTGTATAGCACATTCATCTGAGCCATGTTCCCCTGCACATTTTACACATCTATACTTTAAATTGCAGTTAATTGCTGCGTGACCAAACCTTTGACATTTTTTGCATTGCATGCTATTCGGCTAGATACTCGATACTCTAGCAATTCGCAACTCTGTAAATATGGCCGATTTGCTAATCGAAAATTTGCTTGGGTAAACTACTCGGTTATTTTAGCAAAGTAAAATATATTTTTGTATTCAGCACAAACGTTAAAGTGCGTTAAAGTATCCCATTTTCTGAAATTCAGAAACAAATTGGATTGCTAAATTATCGTGTATAACATTTCTAGCAAATTCGCAAAAAATAACTGCTTTTCTGCTTATCTGAGTATCGAGTATCTAGCCCATTGTCCCCTTTTTTGAGTGGCTCCCACGATATTCGCTAATAATTTAAAGCTTTTATGCCGAATATTTTCGACATATTGGTTTCCGATTCAACTTGAACTATATACAGGGCCAATTGGCGATTATCTTCATTTGATTTTCGTGTCACTAATTGCGTTACTTTTAAAATTTTGTTTTCACTATGCGTCTCAATATCTCTTTTGAGTTCGTTGAGATCTTCCTCTTCTGTTAATCCTTTGAGCACAACTGATTTTGGTTTCATCCCTTTTGGTGTGTATGTGAAGAAGTTCGTTTTTATTTCTTTTAACTGCTCTTTTATTTTGTCAAATTCTTCTATACTTTCTGTTCTACATAATTGAATGTTTTTCATTGTTTACTCTTTGTATTTCAAATTTTTTTATTTATAAATCTGTGACAGTTTGTAGTATTTTTTTAACTGCTTGATTGTGTATTTGTATTGGAGGTGGTTTTTTTAATTTTTAATTATTTGTTCCTGATTGTATTTCTTTAGGATCTGTGTTTTGTAATCCATCTATTTGTTGTTTCTGGACCTTCCTTTGCCATATTTTTACTTTCCTCATCCACACTTACTTCATCCTTATTTTGAATATTATTCATTGTTGATGGTTGTGTACGTTTTCTTGCTTTTGTCACTTTGCTTGAACTACTGGTTTCGATTGTTTTTTCCAATTTCTGGCAGTTCTTCAATGTCTATTATACTTGCGAACCAATTTTCGTTTAGCACCTCTTCCTTTTCCGTATTATTCGTATTTGTTACGTACCCATATATTTTCATTATTTCTTCCATTTTATTTAGCCTATCTCGTAAATCTCCATTTTCTGCTTGTAGTCTTTTTATTTTATTCTGGAAACGCTGTTCAGCTGTTATAAGATTTGATGCTTTTTGTAGTCTACGTGACATATTTGGATTTATTGATATCTTTTCCGATATAGTTTTAATTTTTTTGCGTTTTCCGTAGTTGCGTAACCGTGGTTTTGATTTTCGGTTTCATTTTCGGCTTGATTTAACTGATTATAGCATTATAGCAATAACCTATGTGATTACTGTTGTAGTCATTGCTTTTCGTACTCTTATTTTCCGACCCAATGGTTGGAAACCGTTCCGTTTCGTTTTAATCTGTTGCTAGTACTTTAATTGATTTTTAATTTTACAGCTTTTTATCAATGATAATTTATTATTCTTTTTCCACCCCCCCCCCCCCCCTCCCCCCAGGATATTTAAGATAATTATTGTAAAGCTCCTTGCAGCATTATATATTTGTCCACTGGGGTCCACTGGCCAAATCGATTCTCATTGATGATAGGGTTGCGAAACCAGCTGATCTGTTTACATTGGTGCCTTAGAACCTTAAAGAAAATACGGGTTCTAAAATATATCTGCCTCATTGCTAAAGATATACTCTTGTCGAATACAAGGAATTAGATGATTCAGCTAAATTGCAACAAACCAGCAAGCATTAACAAGTAGTATTTAAGCTATTAGTGCTTACCAGCTAAAATTTCAAAGGTGTTAAATCTATGCTCGTAGTCGATTTAATACCCAAATACCACTTCGGATTTGTATGAAACGATTTGAAATCTTTTCCAAAAATGAATTGGTTTCTGGAATTTTTCGAATTTTTGGGAATTTTAACCCTATAATGCACGAATTTTTAATCACTTTCTATCAAAACTTTGACTTCAACTCGTAGTTGTTGAACAAATATGCATATTACAACAACAAAAACCAAACCGTTATGACGAAGAGTACCTACTTTAAAAGAGAATAACTCAAGTAAAAACTAATGAAACAAATATTCATGATAACGTAAAGTTACACAATTCAAGATAACGTAGTCCGCCTTTAGGAAGTTATATGCATTACAGGGTTAAAATAAGGCACCAAATGTCATCTTGCAAGCAATATTCTAGCCGTACTTGAACTGGCGACAATCGTTTTGCCTCTTGGGCAAATATACGAGCAGAATAGTGAATTGAAATCAATCTTAATCATAAAATTACGAGTTAATAAACCGTATGTGGGTCTTAATCGATGAGGCTGCTCGATGGCGAATTGAACCTCCTCGCTAAAAAACATGGCCTTTGGTACATATTTACCGGTACGGTATTTAATCGGTACTCCTGGACAATAACAGTGGGTAAGAACCTTCTTCCTTTGTAAAATTACGACAAATTTCTTTTTCGTTTTAAGCATTGTGAACGGCAATCTTTTAAACGCCATCTTTCGTCACATTACTTTTCTAATGTCATTTTCATAACATGATTTTCACCGAAGTGAAGTTCTTAGCAAATAGCAGAAAATGTAGTAGTATGAGTAGAATTAATAGTACACATTTAGGCGATTTTTGTATAGTCGAACAAACGATGGAAATGACTAAATTTGTTCAACAAAAATGAAAAGTTCCAAAGTCAAATGATTTTTCTCGAATGTCCGTAGTATAAATATAATGCCCCAAGGTTCGGCCATTTGATCATTTTTAGAAAAATCATTTGACTTTGGAACTTTTCATTTTTGTTTAACAAATTTGGTTGGCGGAAAATCCTACAACATTTGATGCAAATATTGCTTGTTATTTATACGGCCGACTCCAGAGACCGACCAGGTGCGTAGTGCGGACTTTCGAGGAAAGTAATATTTGGTAATCGTTAGTTCAGTAATAGTAGGTAGTGTTCTTTTTTAACGAGATGATGATCACCAAAAATATAAAGTGCTGAAACCTCGTGAGGTGATCAGAACTTCGGTCCTGAAAATTAGCTTAACTCACAAATCAATCCCTAATTGAACCGCTTAAGATATGGTTCAGCTCCTCAACCTCCAACTCAATTAACAACTCAACCTCTAACTCAATCGCAACACAATCCTTTACGTAATCACCAAATTAATCGTCAACCCAATCTTCAACTCAATCACCAAATCAACCTCAAATCGACTTTTTAATCAACCCTTAACTTAACCCCAAATCAACCCAAAAATAATTCCCCAATCAAACTTCTTACTTAACTCCAACGTAAGCTAACTAATCCTTAACTCAACTTCAACTGAATTTAGCTCGAACCAAATCTCAACCGTTCACTCAACTCCACGCTCAATGGCCAAACCAATCCCGCAATTAACTACAGCAGTAACTTAGCTCATCGCAATTATTCTGTTACAGTATTAAATTGTTTGCATTATATCGATGGGTATTTCTTCACTGAACCAAAAGGAACTGTCAGGTAGACTCGTATGTTGGAGCCTTAAACTCCAAGGTTTTAATTTTAAAATCAAGCACTGTAAAGGTTCACAAAATATAGTTCTAGATTCATTAAATTAAATCATTTTCCGAAACGGATTATCAAAATTCAAATTCTGTTCCGCACATTGATATAAATTTTCCAACATTTCTATCTGATGAGTTCCTAAATTTAATAAGACAAATTCAGTTGAATGCTCTTCAAAATTTTCAAATTAACGATGGTAAGATTTTTGTCATTCTGGCAAATCATCATACCTAACTAACATTTTTTGGATATTTCCCAGTGGAAATTATATTTTCCAAAAATTTTGATTTCTAAATTAATTCAACAAGCTTATGATCCACCGTTGTTGACTTTTATGGAAATTGTAAAAAAACCATTGCACGACTGCAGCGAGATTTCTTTTGGACTAAAATGCTTATAAAAATTCAATATTATATAAACAAGTCTAACTTGTAGGCAATCAAAAGCAGTGAATTATTTCACACAACCAAAATGTGGGACAACAAATAATAACAGCCAGAGCTAAGCAACATTTTATCTGGAAATTTTGCGTTCATATACGCGATCAAAAGCTTGTAACAGCCACATTTTAATAATTTTGGATCATTGTTGGAGATCTCTCACTGAAGTGGTAAAATACCTAGAGAAAGAAATATTTCTGAATTATTCAGTGGCAGAAATTATTCTGACGGATAATGGAGCCCAATTTATATCAAATTCTCTTAAGAATCTGTTGAATAAATTTGGAATAAAACAAGTTCTAACTCCAAGATATTCAGTCAAACTATTCATAGCGAGTTAATAGTTCAATTTTATCGGCAATTGGTGCCTACATAAAAGAGGATCATCAGAATTGGGATTTTTATTTAGCAGAAATCATATGTGCGCTAAGAAACGTCTTCACATTATTCACCCCATTATCTGCTTTTTGGACAGCATATGGTAACCCATGGGGTTGACTACAAAATATTAATTGAATTAGCTAACTGGAAAAGCGCCCAAGCAAAACCAATAAATTAAAAATGAACCAACAATTTATTCTCAAACATTTAAGGCAAGCTTATAACCTGCGCAGTAGAAATAGAATGTTCGAAATAGGGCAACTGTAGTAGTGCCTTTAGTTGTATTCTTGAATCTTTCTTTTTACGGGAAGAAGAGTGAAAATCTGACATTCTAAAATATATTTTTTATCCTTAAGTTTATGCTAGTAATTAACTGGATAAATTGAGGCCGTCAAATGTGCGGGGAAGGCGTTGGTCTATTATCTTAAAAAGATTCTAAAGCTGTAAACCAAATTATGTTCCATAAACAAATTTTGCAAGATGGTGGCTTCCAGTATTTTGGCTCCGATTTGTTTTAATCAATGGGCCAGTACTATTGTCTTTGTTCGCAAAAACTACAAAAGTCTGCGTATATGTGTCGACTTTAGAGTTTCGGTGAATAAATGGCTTCATTTCATCGTTCCCGCTTGAAAGAAGACTCACCTGAGGGATTTTGAGTGATCTACATCATACTGTATTTGATAGCACGCTTGGACCGAGAGAAATGCACTGTATGTGCGTATTGAGTCTAAACTTGCTGCTAAGTCACATATATCACTTTGTGTGACGACGTGAGAGACGTGTCGGTTAACGCTTCCCATTAGTAAAATATACAGAAGTACAGTATGGAAAGTAAAATCTTCTCAAATCATTGGGTGGAGACAAATTTTGTTACATAGAATAAATGCATTTAATCTATGACGCCCGAAACAAAGCAAAAAGGAAACCAATCGACCATTCAGTTGGCCTTAACAATCGTTGTTGTCGATTAATATCTCTGCAAGCCAGTGATATATGCATTAGATGAAATTTTCAATTTAAGGCTAGGAAACGGTTGCGTATCTCACTGTATAAAGTATGATAAATGATTACAAATTGTAATCGAAATTTGAATGGTAAAAATAATCAAAGGCTAAAACTTCACGAGGGGACCATAAATCCGATTGGTCCGAAAAATTATGTGAATACGTGCTGGATGCTCATCTGAAGTCAACTTAATCTAACCTGTAATACAAGATCCAAATAATTCCTAAACTGAACTTCTCAAACAATCCCAATTGAATCTAACTTAACCATAAAATCCCAGCTCGATGTAAATCTTAACCCTTTACTAAACTTCAAACTCAATGGCCAACTTAATCCCGAAATCAACTCACATAAATTCACCTTCAAATAAAGTAACCCTCAACAATGCCCTAAACTGAACCCCAACTTAACACTCAATTTAACTCTAAGCTCAAACACTCAATCAACAAGCTCAACCTAATCTAAGCACGAACTGAAGCCACCTCTCAACCGCCAAATAAATCTTCTAACGCCCAACATGCTCACCTCCTACTCAACCCACAACTCACCCCAAATATATTTACAACTGAACTTCTCAATATACCTCAGCTCAGCTCTCTAGCCAAAACTCAACCCCAAACCCAACGCTCAACTCAATCATTAAATTAACACGATCCAAAAATTTGCTGGTATACATAAACTCAACTTAATCTTAACTCAATTCCAGTTCGACCCTAACTAAACCCTCAACTTAACCCCATGGTCCATCAGCCCCAATTACATGCGTATATGAACGCGAATCAAATAAATTAAGCTAACTCCCATCTAAACTCCCAGCACAACCCCAACTGAACCGCTCACTTGCCTTCTTTTTCAACCCGAAACTCAAACTTAACTCCCAAATCAACATGGTTAAAAGCCTACATGCTTACATGAATTCGACTCACGCTAATAATTGCTCAGTCAACCCTAATTCAACCCCAATGCAACTCCAACTAAACCCCAACTGAATCTGTAAATCGACCTCGCACCCAACTTTCAACTTCACTCCAAACTAAATTCCAAACACAACGCCCAACTCAATCAACAAACCAGCATACGCCTTAGCCTGTTTTTACATGGTCCTTTTAAACGTTTTTTACTGGAACGTATTTACCGTAAGTGTAAAATCAGGTTTTAGTGTATACTAGTAGTAAATAAAAAGTTGGTATATTTAATAACCACGTGGTTTTGGGTCAATTCGTAGTTTTGGTAGGTACTCGATCCTCTTGACGTACAGATTCCAGAAGCTTTTTAATTATCCGCCTTGACCATAAAAACAGATTATAAGAAGAAAAAAAAGCGGATAAGCCGTTGTCGAGGTACCTACCATGGGAACACGGGACATCTAGACACACGGCAAATTTTTTATTTTTCCATTTTCAGACCCAGAGACGTCTAATACTTTTTGTAAACAGTCAATCACGATTATTACCTGACATGTGCGGATGTACCATGTTTATTGCACTGTATCGAAATGACCTTTTGAGCGCATCTAAATATAACGGGTGGGGCAAAAGTCCCGCTACCATTTTGATTGCCTATAACTTTGTTCAAAGAAAAGATAAGTAAGTTTGGTTTTCATAAAAAGTTTATTTGGTTTTTACATTTTTTTTCCGTTATGATTGGAAAATTATATCGGCTAAATGGTGACCGCGATTTGCTATGCAACTTTCGGCTCTTTTTAAGGCATTTTTCATGACATCCTGCAACATCTCAGGCTGAATTTCTTCAATTTCGTGACGAATATTGTCTTTAAGATGTTGAATCGTTTGGGGCTTATTCACATAAACTTTTGATTTTAAAAAACCTTATAAGAAAAAGTCTGGTGCTGTTAAATCTGGAGATCTGGCTGGCCATGCTAAATCGCCATTTTGCGAAATTAGTCTTCGTGGAAAAACGTCATTCAATAATTGAATTGTTGAACGGGTTGTGTGTGTGCTGTGGCGTACCGTACTGTCGAAAATTCGCATGTAAACGATAAAATGTGGTTTTGTGAGGTACTGGACGATTAGGATATTTTTGACGAAATTTCCGCTGAGTGGCAATAATGGAACGATTATTTTCAATAAATATTGTCACTATTTCTGCTCGTTCTTGTGGCGTCTACACAACACAATGGTTAAAGCGAAACTGAGCTAAACGTCACATAACCAAGATGGCGCGCAATCAAAATGGTAGCGGGACTTTTGCCCCCCCCCCCCCCCCCCCGTTATAAAAATGGTGTAAAAAACGTATATGCGCGCATCAGTTGAGAACGGCTGAACCGATTTGGCTCAATCTTTTTTTGTTCTGTTCGCCATTACCAGGAGATACGAAAGAAAATTTTGGGAAAATCCACCGGAAAATTAGTAAAATCAAAAATTTTATTGTCAGATGCGGTCTTTTAGAAGAGAAAAATTGGAAAATCTGAGTGGAAAACTCGGAAACTTCCGGAAAAAACCGAAGAAAATTGATTTTTTTTTTCTATGAAATTTTGATTTTTTTGCATGTTTTGATGATTTTGGACGCTGTAAAGCGTGAAAAGTCGGTGCAAAGCTTGAAAAATCTCAGAAAATCGTGAAATAAATTGATAAAAACACAAAGTTAACGAGATAAATGACATGGCGCTGAGGTGTGATCATTAATGCCACAACCCAGTAGATGGTGTTGTACGTCGACTTAGGCGTTGTGCAATTTGATGGGTATCCTTCTCGCATTGTCATTTTCGATTATGCGAACGTGTTATTTTTCTTGCTGCCCTTAAATTGGAAATTTGAGTATTAATTCACTGTTTTATGATATTCGAATGGTGTGCATTGCATTCATAAACGCTGCTTTCAATTATGACTCTACAATCGCGTACAAAGATCTTCGCTGCGTTGATTTTGGCGCATTCCGTCTGCCGTGTGCCGACATTGTCAAGCATTGAAGCTCCAAGTAGAAACGAAAGGGCTATGTTGTGACGGTGGCAAAGTTAAATTGCCGGTTTTGACTTCGTCACCGGAGCCATTGCGTACTGTATCTCTATGGAGATACAACGCTATCCAGACATTTTCTCACACACACGCAACAGTACAATCAATGCTTTAACATGACGTCATTTGGAACCGCTGTTGTTGTTCGTCAACCCGGCTACAATCCCACCTATAAGGTAATGAAGGTCATTTCGATAATGTTGAACAATTGTACTAATCATATTCAAAACTGCCCTCTATTTTAAAGATTCAAGGGCAAATCTATCATCGAAGCAGAGCGCTGATGCCACCAGTACACAATGTTGGATGTAATCTGTGGAGTCGCAAAAAAGAGGATTGCCATATGCGCACATTCTAATATGGCTTACTGTGAAGATAATGCCAAATAAAATAGATAAAGTAATATCTGCCGAAATACCAGATCCCACAATTCATAATGAGTTGTTTGAAGTTGTGACCAAGAACATCATACACGGACCATGTGGAGCAATCAATGCAAATTCACCGTGGATGATCAATGTAAAATGCTCTAAACGGCATCCTCGAGAGTCGTTAAAAGACCAAATTACTGGTAATGCTGATCGCCCACTATATCGACGAAGAAGTGCAGAAGACAATGGAAAATCAATTATGTACTTTGAAAGTGACAGGAAATGACATTGAAGTAGCTAATCGTTGGGTTGTTCCATAATTGCCACTTTTATCGAAAACTTTCATAACATATATCAACGAGTATTGTAATTCTGTGAAATACATTTATAAATAAGTCAACACAGGCAGCGATATGGCCGTGTTTGGAGTTTCAACAAGAAGTAATTTAGATGAACTCTCAATATCATGTGTGGCGTATTTTAGGATTTCCAATCCACGAGAGGGATCCAACTGTCGTTCATCTTGCCGTCCATCTTGAAAACGGACAAAGAGTGCATTTCACCAGACACAACATTAACAGCGTTTTTTCTATTATGTCAAACAGATGATTTTGAAAAAACTTTGATGTATGTAGACGTTCAGACTTATTACACTTGGAACGCAACAAGAAAGAATTTTGAAAGAAGGAAGACAGGCAAAGCAGAAGTTGAAATATTTTCATCAAATGCTTTAGGAAGGATATACACTGTACATCCGAACAACGCTGAATGCTTTTATTTACGCTTGCAACTTATTACCTTTCGTGGTTCAACATTATTTATACATTTACGAACAGTGGATGGAATAGTATACATATTACGTAACGTAGTGCATGAGAGACACTTAATTTGCTGGAAAACGACGATCATTGGGACAAGTCAATTGAAGATTCATCCGCTACTTCTAATCCATTTCAAATACGCACGCTGTTTTCAATTATTTTATCTACATGTTCCCCGACACAACCAGTACAATTGCCGAAGATATTCTGCACAAAAAAAATATATAATGAAGCGCTAATCTTCATTAAGGATCTTTGTCTTGCAATATGCGGCAAGTTGTTAGCACAATTAGGAATGACAGCACCAAATTAGGCCAATGTAACATTCGACAGAGAACTGTTTAGAGAGCAATCAGGTGGAGCAATCAGCAGCAGGTGGAACTGGAAAAACGGTCTTAATTCCTTGATCCTATGGCTAAAATTCGTTCAAATGGGCATATTGCGTTAGCTTTTGTTTCTTCAGGCATTGCTGCCCCGTTGATTGAAGGAGGGAGAACAGCGCATTCAGCTCTTAAAATGTCACTAAACATGCAATTCACAGACAACCCCACATGTATTATTTTAAAAGCATCAGGAATGGGAAAGGTTCTTTCAATGTGGCAATGGCTCACAAGAAGTCATTGGCAGCATTAGACAATACATTGAAAGACTTGCGAAATAATCAGGTTTCATTTAGTGGAGCATTGTTGTTACTATCCGGTGACTTCAGGCAAACGCTTCCAGTTATACCTTGCTCAACACCAGCTGATGAATTGCATGCCTGCTTGAAATATTCAAATTTTGGAACACAGTCAAAAAAATGCATTTAACAACAAATATGAGAGTACAGCTTCAAACCGATCCAACAGTTGACAAATTTTCAAGGCAATTACTCGAGGTCGGTAACGGCACCGTACCTACAAATCCAGAAAAACACGATATGAACAACATCATTTTAACCAGAATCGCAGGTGAAACGGTAACATACAAATCCATTGACTCCGTGATGAACCAAAGAAAAGTCGGATTACCGACATACATTCTTAATTTGAAAATTGGAAAGTCAATTATATTACTCCGAAATATATATCAGCCAAAGTTATGCAAAGGTACACGATTAGTAGAAAAAGTTGATGAACAATCTAATTGAAGCAACAATTCTGATTGGACCTCATAAAGGTGAAGACGTACTACTTCCACGAATACCACTCATTCCGACCAATATGGCATTCGAGTACAACCGACTTCAATTTCCAATACGCATAGAGTTCGCTATGACAATCAATAAAGTGCAAGGGCAATCTTTGCAAGTGTGTGGTTTTAATTTAGAAAACGATTGCTTCTCTCATGGACAATTATACGTCGCATACTCCAGAGTTGGTAAACCGTCTGATCTTTATATTTATGCAGAAAATGGACAAACCAAAAATGTATTCAATCCACTAGCTTTACAATAAAAAATGATTTTCTATGAAAACAAATTTTTTTTCCTTTCCTCTCATTCCACAGCAACGCAAGGCAGGGTATTGAATTGAATGATGTGTTTTCGCGGTGGATCTATGTTCACTAAAATACTTTTATTTACTTTCTACTCTCTTTCAGAATATGGCCTACAGGGCCAGCAAGAAATGGAATTTAGCCATTTGTAAACCAATCATAATGAAATTGAGTATGCAGCTTGGAAATGGGATTAACCAGCCATCAAAATGGAATTTACCCATGATAGTACGATGGTAACCATACAAGTATTAATTTTTCCCGAGCAACGCCGGATCTTCAATAATATAGTGCCGTTTTGAATAATGGGCAGAAACTAAACGATCGGATATCCGAATGTTCCATAACTTTTGGAAGCTGGCCTTTCAAATTCTCTAAGCCGTTGTTGTAATCTAAAGTGGAATTTGAAATTCGATTAAACATGCGTATTGCTGACTTTCACAATTACCATTACCGACACCACACCATTCTACAACCCCATTATTTTTTTCATTTTATTCTTGCAAGATGCGAAATTATAAATAAAAATTGCATTCATCAAATTTACGATTCATATACTCTACCTACGTCTACACAAATGAGACGAGTATGTAAACTTGCTGAAGACAGTTTGACAGGTATAATGAAGCAGATGACACAATAACCGAAATTATGTTTTGATTTTGTATAAATAACCAATCACAAATGGCAAGATGGTTATTACGTGAAATTTTTATTTTTGTCTAAACAATTTCTAAATTAATTAATTAATAGTTTTTTTGTAATGTATGTACCTAGTTATGGATAAATAAAAAAATAAAAAAAATCATTGTACCGTTTTCGATTACCATACTAAGGAATTAATGTTAAGTCACCCACTCTAAATAGTTATGGAATGGCGTGTACCATTTTACCAAAAATACAAAAGCATTTAGCGTTATAAAGTTCTAGGTAACATACTGTCTTCATTACATAATATGTTTTTGGTTGCATAATAAATACCGTCTTACATATTTCTTATTATTAATATTTTTAGTTTTATTCGTTTTAATTCATAATTGTAAATTATTTTTGTGGTTGTGTTGTTCCACTTAGTGTGATGAGGCGGTGTGTTGGTCATAAAGCCGTTACTCACAAGAAATAAATTTCTTTGTTTTATGTAATTTCACTTTATAAAATCCACTTGCTGCATATCTTTTTTGAGATGCGAAATGAGTCAATTGAAATGGGAAGTAAAAAGTCTGCAGAAGATTTTATCTTATTTTGTAACACATCCACAATATACAATGATGATTTATCATCGGCTTTTTTAAAAACGATATAAGTACAAAATAAGTCAAAATATTATCATATATACATCACACGATCGTAATTCGCATGCGGCTTTTTCTTTAATTTTTGTTTTAATGAATTCCAACGTCTTATATATGTATACAAAAAAAAAATACTTTCCAGTATTTTTATTTGTAAAAGTTATTTGCATCAGTTTGTCGTACATGTTGACCTAAATAAATTCGGTCGGTTGAAATTCTTAAGCACAATTGGTTGTATGTTGGTCGGTTTTATTGTTATAAAGCAACAGCGGCTAATCATATGATTAAACTTCATTGTATGTAAGACGAAAATCTTACGAAGGTGTTTTATTTCGATTTCTAGAATTTCATTATCTTGATATGTAAATCGGATTACTAATGAATGTGATTCCAATTTTGATTATTTGTTTATGCGCGCGACCCTATGCTATATAGTTTGCTTAAAAAAATTGAATTACCTTACGTGACCTGAGTTTAAATCAACATTTTAGTATGCTCTAAACATTAAGATGTTATCATATTTGACCAAAAAAATCTGTTTGGATACTACAGAAAAGCGTTTCTAAAATGAAACTGAATGTTTTGTTAAATTTTTGGTTAAAAGTTAAGGTAGGTAACAATTATTTAAACGAGGGTTTCAATAAATATTGCTGTAAATATTTTATAAAGTGTCAATGTAAAATTCAATCGGCAATAAAACTGTATAGAAAAACCCTTAGACTTCTAATTATAGTGTGTTCTGAAAACAGAAGTGACCTAGTGAATTTTATATCTAAACGAGATAGAAATTCGGATATGGCCTCAAGTTTACGTTTTGAGTGTAAAATATTTGTTGCATACCTCCTTGGCTCGCGTGGAGCTGCTAGTCTTCCATCGGGCGCGTCCCCAGGTGGCGGATAGGGGGAAACCCTAACTGACTTGTCGGCGGGTAAATGAGAAATAAAATACCATTCGTGGACCAAAACTAGCTAGGAGTGGTTCCCTGAATATAATAACCAATATGGGGGACTCTAATGGGGGAAACCTTACGGCGCAGGGAAACGGATACCTAGTGCCGGTGACTTTGAGGGGTGAGCAAGCGGGCTCCCAGTCGTCGATATCCAATAACCGCAATACTTCAGAGGTGATAAGTTCTGTAAACCCATTTGGAAGAAATTCCATAATGCCACGATTACCAACAAGACTCTATGCAATGCACAAGGCAGAGAAATTTATTACCCCAAGTGGCTGGCCCTATGGATTTTGAGGAGGGCCAAACACTGCATGAAAGAAGTGATGCCAGCGGAAATTTCACACTGCGAGCAGTAGAATTCAGTGAAGGAACTGTTGACATAGAAAAGGAAAATATGGATCTCTTGGGGAGGCTACAGAAGATGGAGCAATTATTTGCCAAGCTAAGCGAAGAAATTGAGTATCTAAAGCGAGAAAATGAGCTTCTAAAAATGAATCGGGATGCTAAAGAACATAGCGAATTAGAGAGTATTGAACCAGAGAAAGTCAATTATTTCACTGATGAGGATGAATTAGAAAGGGATACGGACTAGATCCTAAAGAAGAAAAACAGTCCAGAAAGGGTAAGAAAAGAAAAGCTGAATCGTCACCACAGCCGGGATTCAATATGTGTAAAATGCTCAGGTAAACATTTTACCCAGGCATGTACAATAGGGAGAGATGTGCCAGCTAAGTGTATAAATTGTAAAGGTCAACATCCGGCCAATTATCGGGGCTGTGAGGTTGCTAAACACCTACAAAAATTAAGAGATAAATCACGAAATCAACCGCAAAATCATGAAATTCGAAGGATTCAAACATCAAATCGGATGGATCAAAATCCACAACCAAGCAACGTAGGGCAGAGAAGAACATTTGCTCAGGTAGTAAAAAGCTCGGTTTCAACCAAATATATGGGCTCTGAAAATAATCAAATTATGGAAAACATTGTGAACAGCATCGAAGCTATTACAAAGCGGCTTGATGACCAAAGTAATTTGAACAACATGATATTTGATCAACTGAAGAAAATGCAACTCCCACAACGCAATCCGATAAAAAATGTTAAGTAAGAACACAACTTTCAGAATAGCAATCTGGAATGCGAATGGGCTTATGCAACATATTCCAGAAATAGAAATATTTTTAAATACAGAAAAAATCGACATTTTCCTAATATCCGAAAGCCATTTTGTTAAGTCTTCGTTTGTTAAAATCTGGGGTTATAACTTATATCATTCCATTCATCCAGCGGAAAGAGCAAGAGGTGGTTCGGCATTACTAATAAAAGAAAATATAAAACAACGTGTAGAAACAGAAATTGAAGAAGAAACAATGCAAGTCACTACTGTTAGGATTCACATTAAACAGAGACAGCTTTCTGTCTCCGCAATATACTGTCCTCCCCGGCATAATTTGAAAAGGGAGGACTACATCAAACTATTTAAATCGCTAGAGCGTGGTTTTATTATTGGAGGTGACTTTAATGCGAAAAACACCTATTGGGGATCTAGACTTACGACGTCAAAGGGTAAAGAATTGTTTCAAGCAGGGCAGACATCAAAATGTGAATTTTACTCTGGTGGTTCCCCAACATACTGGCCCAGTGACGAAGCTAAGATACCAGACCTAATCGACTTTTATGTAGCAAGAGGTATATCTCAGAACTATATTCACATTGAAAACAGCAATTCTCTTGTATCGGATCACTCACCGGTTATCATGACAGTCAGTGAAACGGTAATTCAAAGGGAAAGTGCACCCAGATTAACAAATTCAAAAACAAACTGGGATCTCTTTCGTGAAATAATGGAGGACAAAATCAATCTCCAAGTACCGATAAGAAATTCTCTATAGTTGGAAGACGAATTGGAGCAACTCAATGAAATAATTCACTATGCTGCATTTATAAGCACTTCCATTTTGCAAAATAAGAAGACGCTTAACATATCCTACCCAATGGAAGTTAGAGAGTTGGTAAGAGAAAAACGACGAGCTCGTAAAACCTGGCAAATTAATCGAACCCCGGAGAGCAAAGCAATTCTTAACAATTTATGTAACAGTCTCAAATCCCTTCTTAAATCAGTTAAAAATGATTAAATCAACTCAAGTAGAGAGAGCATGCCAAAAAGAAAAAAGAAGAACTTAACATAAAGTTCAGAAAAATGTATTGGCTCTGATAAAGTTCAGAAAAATGTATTGGCTCTGAGCTTACAATTCACAATAAGCTGCTGCTATATCGGCAAATTTTGAAGCCGATATGGACCTACGGTATACAACTCTGGGGATGTACCAAGCAAATAAACGCCAAAATGATACAGACGTTTCAAAACAAGGTTCTTCGTAGCATCGTCAATGCTCCATGGTACGCAAGAAATGAAGACCTTCACAGGGACGTACGGATGGAATACATCAAAGATGAAATAAAAATGCATGCCACAAAACACGAAATAAGGCTCCAGGAACATGGAAACCCCTATATTCGCCATATGATAGATAACCCTGTCGTAGAAAGAAGACTCCAAAGAACGAGGTCACTTGACCTAGTGAACTTACCAAACTAAAATTAGTAAATAGGTTTAATTAATTATCAGACTAACCAGTGGGTTACACCACAACAAACGTGAATTTTACTAGATATATAAAAATTTGTATGTGAAAGGAAAATTGCTAGATGAGCACAGTCTCAGTTGTAATAAAATAAACTGATTAAAAACAAAAAATGTCTCCTTGGGAGGTTCCTTATGATTTTTAGACAACGGTTTTGAACAATTTGCAGTCGTTTTTCAAGATTTGGAAAACATATGCAATTTTAGCCCTGATTATCATTTTATATCAATAATTTGTTTTTCTCTCAGTTTGAAGTTGCGACAGAGAAGTGGATAAGTATTAATTTTTGAGAGCGTTCAACTAAACGTAAAAAGCAGTTTTTTTTAGTCAAACCGTTAATTGGTAAGTATCTTGCAGCTCTTCGTCGAGTAAAGAAAATTGATTGTGTTTTTGACGGGTTTACATAGTTTGATGTTCCATTTGGTGCAGTAATCAAAGAATGAATTTATATTAGATTGTAGTGAATTGGTAATATTAGTTGGTTCTATAGACGATGTATAAATGGCGGTGTCATGGGCGTATTAGGCAAATCTAAGATTAGTGAAGATAGATGCGATATCAGCACTAAACAAATTATAAAGTATCGGAAAGAGCACAGCACCTTGAGGAACTCCTGAATGAATTCCATGCTTGGCGGATTTTTCGCCCGATATACAAACAAAAAATTCTCTATCCTTAAGATAATTGGTAATAAGTTTTATTAGATAGATAAGGAATTTTATTTGAATCATCTTGTAAATTAGACCTTTGTGCCATAAACTCGATCAAGCGCCTTTTCTATATCAAAAAGGATAAGGCCAGTAGATTGCTTCCGGTTAAATGCCGATTTAACATATCTGTATATATTCGGAGGGGTATTGTGTAGATAACTCGTGGCGAAAACCTAACTGTTGATCGAGCAGGATGTTACTAATATTAATAAATTTATCAAGACATTTTTTAATCACTATTTCGAAAGTTTTTGCTGAGATATTTTACAAGCTTATTGGTCGGTAACTAGATAACTCCGATTTGTCCTTTCCTAAGTAGCTTTATAATTGGTGTTACTGTTGCGGTTTTTCAATACTTGGAAAAATATGAGTATTTTAAACAAGCGGTAATAGCTTTTCTGGAGAGATTTTTGATTAACCTATCGTTAATAGTGTCTTCACCTGGAGATTTAGAAGATTTAATCGATCCAAATTATCGGGGATTTCGGATTCAATATTATTAGTTGTAGTTCTAAGGAATGGTATACATTCGTTTTTAGCTGTAAGGATTAATTTATTTAAATAAGAGATTCCCTCATCAATATCGTTGTGTGACTGAATATTTCTAATTTGAGACTCGCTACTCAGGTTTAAATTGCAATTAAGGATAATTTTGTAATGTTTCCAATTTGCTGCAGAGTAATTTAGCCTACGTTGAATATTATATGTAGTTTTGGGAATTTGAGTTCAACTGAAAAAGAACCGGGAGGTGGTCAAAGCTTAAATCTTGGATAGATTTCATATTATCTAAAAGTTGAGGGCAGTTAGTAAGGGCTATGTCAAGAGTGGAACCGTATTTCGAGTTGTGATTATAGTGGATTGGGGAATTTGAAAATTTCACTGTAAATTTATCAACTAGCATTACCACAGAGCAAAAAAAGGGAGAGAGGCAAAATCCCGAGAGTCAAATTCCCGAGGGTACAAAATCCCGAGAGCTTGAAAAAATCCCGAGAGTACCAAATCCCGAGCATACATAATCCCGAGGATACAAAATCCTGAGGGTACAAAACCTCGAGGATACAAAATCCCGAAAATACAAAATACGAAAGGTTCAAAATCCCGAAAGCTTATGAAAATTCCAAAATCTAGTTGTTGCACAATTGGTAGAGCTTTCCTTGATTTAAAGATGTATACACACGAAAAATCGAACATTGAAAATAGCGTTGGTTATAACGGGATTCTATCATATTCCTGAACGAAAAAATCCCGAAAAATACAAAATAAAGTGCCCATTGAAAAGGAAGGCCACATTAAATTTTTGTTAACTATAATATGAAAACAAAGGAACCTACATAATTTCATGTCATCCTTGCGCGGAAAGGACCAATGCTAAGCGGCATTGGGGAGTTTTTTATTTTTAAAACCATAAATTTTTCAAAAATGTTCCAATCTCTGCGAATGTTGAAATTTCAAAAAATCGTCGAAGCGAAGGGATTGTTTCATTCTGGATGACGATACAAACCCGGTTATAACGGGGGTCGTAATGATATCCCGCATTTAAAAATCCCGCTTTATCAAAATCCCGCCAAAAAAATCCCGCTTTTTAATATCCCATTTTCATAATCCTGCTTTTCAAAATCCCGGTTCTGCAAAAATAAAAATACCGGTTTTCAGAAAATCCTGGTTTTCAGAAAGTCCCGGTATTGACGGAAAAAGTCAAATTCGATAGACATTTTATAAATTTTAATTTTACTTGGTCCGCACTTTGATAATTGTGTTTTTGGATTTTGTTTTCTGGATTTTTTTCGGGATTTTCAGTTTCTGTAATATTTTTTTCGAGATAAGGTAGCCAACCCTTTTATTTTGCTCTAAATTAAAATTCTTTTACCAGAAGAGGTGGCCCGAATTAAAAAAATATATCTTTTAAAATCAAGGTTCAAAGCCAAGATTTTTAAAAACCGAGATTTTGAAAACCGGGATTTTGGAAACCGAGATTTTGTAATCCGGAATTTTGAGGGCGGGATTTTGAACAGCGGGCAAACTTACCCTACCCAGTTACAACATATCACCCTTCGGGGTTCCTCGGAATTACGGGATTTTGTACCGTCGTGATTTTTTCCCCTCGGGATTTTGTCCCCTCAGGATTATTTATCCTCGGGATTTTGTCCCCTCAGGATTTTGTACCTTCGGGATTTTGATTTGCGTGATTTTGTCCTTCGGGAATACGTCACCAACTCAAAAAAAATGGGTTGGTATCGTTATCCAAAATAAACAAATCCCAAACAAAACAAAAATCCCAAAAAACCAAGTTTTTTAAAAATAACAAATTTTTGAAATATTATTTTAAATCGTTTAATACCTTGGAGGATGGGGGCTGCCGCCCCCAAACCCCCGCCCTGACAATTTTTTGAAATTCTAATATTCATAGTGATTGAACCATTTTTGAAAAATTTGTATTTTTTAATAATAATTCACATACCAAAATAGAGAACTGCTCAAAGCCGCTTAGCATTGGAACCTTTGCGCAAGGATGATAGGAAAACGTCAGAAAATTTTCAAAAATATTAACATTTGTAAAAATATTTACGTTTGTATCTCACATACTAAAATAAAAAACTCCTGGAAGCCGCTTAGGCTTAATCTTTTCAGCACAAGGATAACATGAAATTATGTAGATTCCTTTTGTTTTCATATTTTAGTTATCAAAAATTTATTGGGGTCTTCCCTTTCGTTGGGGCAGTTTACTTTGTATTTATCGGTATTTTTGGGGATTTTTCCGTTCGGGAATATAATGGTATCCCAAAAAAATTGCAGTCCACAAAATTATTTGAGCTATCCATTTGGTTGGCCGAGCCGGATACGCGGTGTGGCTATTTTAGCAAAGATAATTAAGTTGTCGAGAACTTTGATGATATGAGAACGGAGAATTCTAATCAACGTTCTGTGAACATTGGATCGCAATTCGCAATGCCTGAAATACGTGAGAACAATTTATTTCATTTTTGGGTGCAATATCGCTTTAATCGTTTCAACTTGACATACTATATGACAAATTTTAAAAATTGATGAATACTGTTTGCATCAGAACAACTTACCGCTATTTCTAGTGTAACGTAAATCTTCCACATAAAGTATCGACGGAAGGAAAACACAAAGCAGCTCTTAAAAAATGGAATTTTTCAACAAAAGTCTGATCAGGCCACTACATTGTAGCAGTATTCTTTCGTAAGAATATTTAAGAATGTGAGAATATTAAAGAAAATGAAAAATTTGTAATCTTTTATGTTGGGAAAGAGCCCATATATAATTGGGAGTTACGAGACTTTAGTTAAATTTATTCGGGTATCATTAAATTAGTATCAAAATTTCCTAAGTACCAATCTTTAATAGGTCATGCCTGAAATTCAACGATTAAACTCCTTAGGTTTTTCATAATACAAGTGATCCGGAAAAATTGTTGTGTACTAAAAGTTCAAAATGTCATATACCAAAATAAAAATGCGCGTTATCTTAAAGTCAAAAAAAATCACGCTGCTCAAATCTACTCGTATAAGCGCAAAATAATGTCATGCAGAATTCAAAAATAATTAATAAATTTGGAATAAACTCTAATAGTCTCAGAAAACTCCACAATAATCTCTAAGAAATTGGAATAATCTGAATGCTGGATAATTTCAATAATATCGAAAAATTGGCTATTTATTGTAATACGAGTGCGGAAAGGTCAACAATGTAAAACGAGTATGAAAATGTCGATCAAATTTCTTCAATCTCCTAATGCTGTTTGTTAGCGCCACCACTGAATACGCGACCGGTGCGAGGCCTGGTGGTGAACACATCGAATCAAGGAATTTCCCTTCATCAGGCAATACCAAAAATAAAACGGAAAAACGTCAAACTACACGACGTGTTTTTAGTCGTTCTTCTCTCTTCGTCATCAATCGTCATAAGAAACAACAACGTGTGCATAAAAACAGTGGCCATTTTAATCAAATAAAAATATAAAATATAATCGATAATAATCTCGTGTAATAATAATCGTTTTTGAAGAAATAATAGCAATTAATAATAATTATCAAGTGAAATAAAAGTAATCTGCTTTTCGTTTTAATTAAAGTATTTTATTTATCCGTTTAAATCAAAGTGCCCCCCTTTTTTCGTGAATACTCTCGTCCATTCGATAAGACAATCGCAAATCTGCTAAGCCATCGTGGTTAAAATGGTGGTCGCCACATTTTGGAAAATCCAAAATTAACAACTGCAAGTATTGGTTTGCGGGCATATGGTGGAAATACTGTAACTGTGCGAGGACGTTTGAATGCTCATGTTATTTACAAGAATAAAAATTTCAATTTACCCCTTATATTCATTGATGTTGAAGCAGGTGCCAACATATTGGGTCTGGATTGGATAACCAAATTGGGATTCCGAGTCGCAAATAAAGATGGTACAGTTCAACAAATTCTTCAAGTCAACACCAATCAACAAGAATTAATTAAGAGTATCGAAGTAAAAGAGTATGTAATATCACTCGCTTTTCGAAAAATTTTGAAGCGCATCTTACACTGAAAGCAGAGGCAAAGCCCAAATATCAAAAAGCAAGACCATTACCTTTTGCTTTAATGGATCCTATAAAGAAAGAACTTCAGCGGCTCGTCGAAAATAAAATCATTGAGCCAATTCAAACTATAGTGAATGGGCGTCAGCCATAGTTCCTGTAACCAAAGCGAATGGACATATTAGAATATGTGGCGACTTTAAGGCGGTAAATGCTCAACTGGAAATAGATCGTCATCCTATTCCAAGAATTGATGAAATGTTCACAAAACCACAAGGTGGCTTTAGTAAAGTAGACTTATCGAACGCGTACTTGCAGATACCATTAGACGAAGCTTCACAAAAACTGGTAGTAATCAACACGCCCTTTGGTCTTTATAAATACTTAAGACTACCATTCGGCATTACTAGTACTCCAAGTATTTTTCAATGAAAAATGGATGAGTTGATATTAGGTATACCTACTTGCGCACCATATTTGGACGATGTCATTATTTCTGGTCGTAACACAGCTGAACATCAAAATAATTTGGAACAATTATTCATCAGATTGAAAGAGAATGGTATTAAATGTAAGAAAGAAAAATGTGTGTTTGGACAGCCAGACGTTGAGTATCTAGGGCATATCATTTTTTCATCAGGCATCCGACCATCAGATAGCAACACCAAAGCGATTGACAATATGCCACGTCCAGAAAACCTTAAGCAACTTGAAGCCTTTATAGGTAAAGCAAATTACTATAATAAATTTATTCGCAATTTTTCACAGATCACAGCGCCACTTAATGCACTACGCCATAAAGACATTGAGTTCAAGAGATTGTGCGTATCTCAACAAAATGTGGCTGATCGTCGTTGATGTGTTTTTGAAATTTCCGTATGTTGTGCCGTTATCAACTACAACTTCAGAAAATACCATTATGCTTCTTCAACAAATTTTTGCACTAGAGGGATAGCCGTTAGTTATCGTTTCTGATAATGGTACTCAGTACACTTCATCAAAATTCGAAGCATTTTGTCACATGAATGGAATCAAGCATCTGACAACCGCACCAAGCAGAAAGATTCGTTCGTATGTTTAAAACTAGTATGAATAAGATCATCAGCGATTTAACTAGCAATAAAAAACCGTAGAACAAGCTCTAACAAATATTTCTAGCAACATTTAGAACCACCCCTGGAGCTGATGGTAAAACGACTGCTTTTAAATTGCACAACAGAGAACATCGGACGTTATTATCTCTTCTTAGGCCGAACAAAACTGCGTGAAGATATCAAGATGAGACTCATAAGTTCAAACTTGACCAGCAAGTCTATACTAGGAATTTTTCGCGAGGAGAGAAATAGGTAGCAGGCGAAATAAAGAAGCATTTGGGTAATCGCATGTTTTTTGTTCAAACACAATTCGGACTTTGGAGAACACACCAAAATCAAATTATCCCGGGAGGCACAGGCCGGCACTCAACATCGAACGGCAACACATCCAGAAGTTTTGATGATGCATTTAGCCGCTCTCAAGAAATTAACTCGCGTCACGCATCAGACTCACACATACCTCACGCAACGCTCCTTTCTACTTATTTTATAAACTATAGCTGTTAGATTTTAGCTTATAACTCGAAGCCTTCTCCTTTGTCTAATGAGAAGGAATAGTAGAGACGTGATAAAAGAGGATCGATTGCTGTTTGTGCCAAACTTTTTCACACAGGAATGAGCTCTTCTGGTTAAAAAATTGTAAAATGTGAAAACTTAATTTAGGAAATGTTTTCAAACATCTATAGTGAATTATTTTCGCACATGACATTATCTTGCGACTCTTAATCTCATGGAATTATTTATTAGTTTTACAAAATTGTTCTGTACCAAAAGTAAAAGTTTCGGAATGACCTTGAATGGAACATTTAATTACATTTCAATAAATTCGATTTTCGGATAATTGCAAATCCTGTAACATCGCGCAACTCAACTCAGATTTTATAAAAAGTTATCAAAACATGAAGCCAGGGAGAACATTAATGAGACCGCAGCTTTAAACATTATACTTAAGACTTAATCTTCAAAATTGTCAGTAAGAAAATCATTAAACCTATCAAAGAAATTTCGGTGACAGTGTTATTTGAACTCTGGCTAATTTTTGCGCCTTGATTGTTCGTTAAGTATACATACACAATATTCAAAACTTTTATCAAGAACTAAATAATACTCTTCAAATGAGCTGCTTGAGCTATTATATGTTACTTAATATTATGTATTGTCTGACAATTACTTATGTACGTATAATGCTTTATGAAAGATATGCCTAATTACTTTAGAATTATTATTACACTTAGAGCTATATTTAGATTCGCTTGCTTCTTTAATAATTGATTACCGTCAATATTTAAGAGATACAAATATACCTACATACTTATACCTTTACGTTAATAATCGTTTGAAATGATCGCTTTGGTGATCATGAAGGTTAAATAATTTTGAAGTTTGTGTAATTGTAAAGCATTCGATAGCTTAAATAAAAAATATTTCTATAAGGAAATAGTGCTTACGATTATTTATATAAATTCAATTTTTAATTAATTTCTCATAATTGTATAATTGATTCGTCGCGACACTAAGCCGAGGAAACCACAATCTCTGTGAATATTTAATATTGTCAATCCATTTATCGCTCCTCGCCGATTGTGTTTAATAGGTAATTCTTAAGGCGCATGAGCGCCCTGGAACCTTTCAATTGGTGAGATTATCCAAGTTAAGAGTACTTCTAAAAGTCTGACAAATTTTATGTGCTAATTTTGTTATTATAGATAGATAGAAGCGCGTTCAAGACCTACCTAGCCGCCTTTTATACATTTTTATTAACTTCGTTGAGGTTGTCGCATTTACAGCTTCAATCTCTGAGAGTGAGACGACTTTTTTTGGGCATGATAGTTAACTTATAAAGTTATTGATTTTTAATGAAAAGACTTTACAAAAAAATTGAAAAAAGATTGAAAAAGCATTTTAGTTGACACAAAATACTTCATAAACAGTCTCCGTAATTTATTGTCACCTGGTATATTATTTATTTAGTCAATCATGTAAATATGTACATATTCTGACTACCACATCACCACAATAATACAATACAAAAAAAGGACTAAAGTATAATTTAAAAAAAATAAATGTGTATAAACAAAAAATACGTAAACGTTTTTTGAACAACTCTCTCGAAATGTGAAAATCAAAACAATCAAAACATTTGTCAAGTGCGACAAGAACTTTCACTGATGGCTCCGTGCTGTTATGGTTATTGCTACAAAAAGGAATACGAAGAAAACCTGGGCGTAACCTTAAACTTCTCTGGGGAACATAAATGCTAAACTTCCAAACAATTCTGGGCAATCAACCCTAGAACATAGAATATCGCGACCAAACACAGCATAGGCTATTTCGCGTCGACGATCTAGACTTTGCAAATTTAGCAATAAAAGGCGATTTCGGTACGGTATACGAATGTATGAATCACGATTGGGAGACGATAAACGTCGCAGTGCATAAATCAAAAACTGTTTCTGAATGCTTTCAATTCGATCAGCATGAATCCGATAGAATGGATGCCATATAACTGCAGCAAACTCCAAAACGGACCTAACATAGGTAACGTAAAGAGACCTTAACGTGTAGGGATCATGAAATTCTCCACAATGTCTCTTAATTAATCCTAACATGGAATATGCCCTACTAATTATGTAATCAATGTGTTTATTGAAATTTAGGTTAATTGAAAAAATTACTCCAAGATCGTGAATGTCACACGCTCGCTCTATTTGTTCATCCATGAAGACATATGGAGCCTCAACACTAGATGTTCGAGATCTTGTGAAAGATAGTACTTTACATTTATTAGCATTCAAAGACAACTTATTTAAAATACACCATTCACAAAATATGTCAAGTTCATGCTGCAGACGTTCCGTGTCAGTGAAAGCATTAATGTTGGCATAAATTTTTAGATCATCTGCATATAGAAGACATCTACAAAAATTAAAGCACTGAACCACGTCATTAATAAAAATTATAAAAAGTAGTGGTCCTAGGTGACTACCCTGAGGGACACCAGAAGGTACGTTATACACATATGAAACATCGCCTGAAATCTTTACGTATTGCTTACGTGAACATAGATATGATGCAATCCAGGCAACTGGGATGAAATCAGCACCGAATGCCATCAATTTCTGTAAAAGAATATTATGATTTATTTTATCGAAAGCTTTAGAAAGATCGATGTAGACGACATCAACCTACCCGCGAGCTCCCACAGCATCAAATACATAGCAGGAGAAAGTCATCAAGCTAGTAATGTAATTGTAGATCTACCCTGTAAAAAACCATGTTGGTACTCACTGATTTTATTTTTCAAATGAAAATCAAGTCTCGATTTAACTAAAGATTCAAAAAGTTTAGGAATCGCGGATAGAATTGAAATGCCCCTATAGCAAGTAAAGTCGCTTCTCCTGCCTGATTTAAAAATCGGTCTAACAAAAGACAATTTCCACGCCTCAGGAAAGGAATCAGTTGAAAGACTTAAATTAAACAAATGAAGTATTGGCTGACATATAGCATATGCGCATTTGGTCAAAATAAATGGTGTAATACCAACGGGGCCTGCACCCTTGTCAGCCTTCAAACCCTGTAACCCATTGAGCACCTCAGAGAAAGTAAACTGAAACCTGGCAGAAAATAACAAATCTAACGACATCAAATCATTACTTGTGTTGTCCTCATCGAACGAGCTATGGAAAAAATTTGCAAAAGCGTCACAAATAGCTTGAGAACCAGTGACAGATGACTGTGATTTCCTCTTCGTATTTATAAAAGAAAAAAACCGTTTTGAATTGGAAGAAATTTCATTCTATATCTGTAGGATATACATTTTATACAAGAAATCGTTCAAAAATTTAAACTCCTTACACAGATCACGATACTTTCATTTAGCATTAATGTCACCAGTTCGTTTAAAATCCTTAAATGCTTTAGACTTTCGATTAGCAATATTTTTCAAGCGAAAATTAAACCATGGCTCAGCGTAAACGGAGTTCACGGGTTTTTTTTTGGAACAAATAACTCAAAACCAGTATTCAAAACTTGATAAAATTCAGACACGGCATCCGAGATATTCAGATTGCGGAACAGAGTTGTCCAATCAACGTTTACGAAAAAACTGATCAAAGAGGGCACATTCGCTTTCTCAAAATCATAATTAAAATCATTACTAATACTAAATGCACATAAGAATCAAAATCTACAAAATAAAATTTAATCAAAAGTGGTGTGTGATAGATGCTGGAATGACCAGCTAAATCAAGACATGACTCAATTTCAAGTTCATCTAAAGATGAGAAAACTAAATCCAAAATACGTCCATAATAGTTGAAAACAGTGTTGAACTGATGAGTCCCAAATTTCCCAAAGGTATCTATAACATCTGGTTAGAAAGGTCATCCGAAGTTGATCCATAAAAATCGCCGTTCGTCCAGCTCCAGGCAATTTTCGGTAAATTAAAATCGCCTGCAAATAAAATATGATCATCGCTATTCATTAGGGGTAATAGCTCATCATTAACAAAATTCACAAAACCTTTGTAGACATCAGCGGTACTGCCATACGGAACATACACAGAAACCAAAAATAGCCAAAACTCACCACATTTGACTTTAACAATAAGTGACTCGCCATTGTGACATAATAGATTTACGCGCTGAAATATTAAATCATTTTTCAGTGCAACAATGATACCCTCACCTTTAATTATGACGTTCTCGGGCTCACGATCCTAACGAAATACAGTGTAAGACGGTGGAAAATATACTTCTGAGTTAAAATTGATGTTTAACCAGGTCTCAGTAAGAATGACAATATCATAATCATTACATAAAATTGATAAATAAATTGCAGTAGCCTTGGAACGTATCCCACTGTTGTTGTTGTTCGATGTCTTGTGTTTGTTACATGTGACGTTAGTGATGTTGATAATAGAATCGTTGGCAGTTTTATTTATATTACTATTTATTTGATTAGCATATTCGAAAGCAGTCGGTTCGTTAGAAGGATAGCACTTATTTACGGAGACATATTCAGTGTTGGATAATTTCGCCCGTTTTTTGATATATTAATGAACGGTCGTATTAAAGTTCCACTAGGCCACAGATCTGTTGACAGTGCATCATTAAACTTATCCTCGTACACAGCAACTTTAAAAGAAATGAATTGAAGGCTGTTCACGTTGCGATTTTTTGGAACAAGTGACCAGCATTCAATTTCATTTTCTGGAACACTCAACTTCTCCCCCAGATATGTTTTCAAACTCTTGGATTCAGTACTGGGATGAAGGCGACTGACGTACAACCATTTCTTATTCTTCACTAAAACTATTTGCAAATGGTCGTTAGAAACACCAGTACCCATGATGGTACCCTCAAAATACCTGCCATTTGATATTAGATGATCGACGGCCGCTGAATTAGTCTGTGAGATGATCCCTTCAACATTATTTCCGGCAATGTCCGCAACCTCCTTCGATGAAATTCGACTAACAGACATTTGTTGATGAACTGTTCTGAACCCAGCTTCGATTTTGTCGTTTAAACCCACAACCGTGAAACTAATTTGCATTATTTGTTACTTCAAACTAATCAACTCTGAACTAGATCCATTATCCGAATCATGATCTGCTTGGCAACTCTGGCAAACAAATCTGGCATATGGGCAATCTTTAAATAGTTTTATTAGATTCATAACATTCGATAAGTTCATAAAATGCACAAAATTCATACGACTCATAATATTCATAAGATTCGTAAGACGCACAAGATTTTTAAAATTCCTATGATTGAAAAGATTTGTTTAGTAGCTTCATAAAATTCAAAAATTCACTACATTCAAAATATTCTTGATATTCCAAGGGTTCATAAGATTTAGTTGATCCAAATAGTTCATAGGATTCTTAAGATAAATCAATTCAGAAATTTTTGTGAACCAATTCGGTGTGTGTCACTAAGGCCAATTCATCGAGAACACCGTCTATTGTTACATCCACACCTCCATGTGAATATTTAATAATGCCAATCCATTTAGTCGCTCCAGGCCGATTGTGTTACGTAAGTAACTCTTAAGGCGGCTGAGCGCCCTAGAACTGTCCAATTGGTAAGATTATCCAGGTTAAGAGTCCTTCTAAAAGTTTGACAAATGTTTTGTGCTTATTTTTTTTATATATCATAGATAATAACGTTCAAGATCTACTTGACTGTCTTTTAAACATTTTAATTTGTTTCGCTTAGGTAAACTAAGCTCGACTTAATCTGGATAAAAAAGATCTATACAAAATCATGGCTAATATTATGCCGCTTTGTTTACCTTTCTTTTAAGTGAAGAATCAAATATAGGTTACGTGTATTATACCTACTGTATTGATTATTTTCTTAACTCGAATTATAAATGATTTAGTTTACTGGGTGGATCGACACGTTACCATGTAATGATTTTATGATATAAGAAGTTCATGAGAGAGGGGTTCTAACCCCTCGCAACCATCTTCCGTATGCCACTGACCACCATTTATGACCTCAGCTCATAGTTTACGGCGACCACTGAATTTGAAAACCAAGCGTTTGAAAGCCAGACCCCACACTATAATAATTCTAAAAGAAACATTCACGTTACAACCGGCTCGGAAGTACATTGAATCAAGATCAACAAGAGCGATCCAACTAAATTAGAAGAAAATACAACTAAATTTATTTGACTCAATTTCTATCAAATGGCCTGCACCCAACAATCAATCAATTTCGCTTAATCTTTATTGGATAATTGGAATTAGCGCATCAAATTTAGAGCAAACCAAATAGATATGCGAAAGTGAAAGTTTCGAATTATAAATTGTAGATCAATCAATTACTTAGGTCTCAAAAAATCACACAATAAACCAAATCAAATTCCATTCCAGTCACATATGTCTACTCGTATATAGCCAGTACAGTATAAGTAACACGCATAAATTTTAACCATTTTACTAAAATATTAAATTAAAAACTTTTACCATACCGCAACAACAACAAAACATAAATAAAATTATTTAAACTACAAATTAGGCTAATTAAGACAAAAATCAGAAATTGAACTAAATATGAGCTAAAAATAAATTTTATAAAAGCGAGTTGCTTTTCAATCAGACAGCCCTATAGGTATGTACAATACATAAAAATATCGAGATCAATCGACAGCATACGACAATTCGAGACACATTCTTCTAAGATGAATCAATAAGATTAAGAAATTCAAATTCAATACAATTTTTTTTTATATCCTACATACTCGTACAGTAAGCTTATGTATATAAAAAAGTAAAACCCGGTTTAGAGTGTAGAGATGAAATAACAGTATATTGGGAGGTTTACTGTTATGTTTTAAGTTAATCATATTTATTTTAAATAATAATGTACGGTTGTTTTGTTATTTTTTGTGCTAAAATAATTAAAAATCAATATAATTATTTATTATTTTTCACTTAAGACGTTTTTACATAATATAAGTGATGTACAAGATGCGGAACACAAAAGCACATAAATTCCACAGTTTATATGTATATCATAAAATTAATAAAAAATCACAAATAATAATTACATTTTTAGATTAAAAAATTTATATATTCACAATGTTCTATATATTTTCTTATAGACGACGAAGATTTCTTCAAGACACACAGAAATAATTAACAACCACAATATTACAAATAAATAACTTAATAAACTAGAAATTCTAACACGTAATCACACACAAGCACAACATATAATTAACGGTACATCGATATTATGTATAATATACTTATATATATATTATAAATTTATTAATTATTTAATTTAATTAAGATTTTTTATTATTTTAATATCCTTTCACGTTTTTAATTTTGTTGAAATAAAAAAATAAAAATTAAGAATATTTGTAGCACTTTAGAGGTGCTCGATTTCGCGGGCTCTAAGCTTTTAACGATTTGAATTCACAGTTCATACTGAATTGGTGTTGACCAAGAACTTGAAGAAAGACCAAAAACTAAAAAATTTGTAGTTGTTTAATTTTTCTTTTCTTTTCTTTTTGTTTTTTGCTTTTTTTAAATTTCTTTTCTCTCCATTTGGTTTCTTTGAGTATTACACGTAAGAAGAATTAAAAGATTTTGAAGAAGGAATGGTAATTTTTAGTGTATTTATCGTTAGTGTGTGCAGAGATTTTGGGAGTCGGTGGAAGACAGTCCAAAGAGTTTCAAGTGGAACCCTATCGGACCCATAAAAAAATATTAGATTAATTGATTGATTTGAGTATGCGACCAAGCCTAGACCTATTTCCGTAAAGAAGGATTGGAAAGAAATGTTAGTTAGGATGGAATCGACACGGTTACAGACACCCTTGTATTAGATATCTACTATATTAGCACAGTTTAACTACGACCTCACAACTTAACCACGTGATTCGATGCTTGTTTATCTGGAAGCCTTGGCCAGTTTCTCAGGATCTCTAAATCTAATCTGGACTTCATTAATTTATTTAGTCATTATACTTACTACTCTAACTTACTATAATTTAATCTGTAATCCTCCTGATAACTATATTAATTAACTTTATTATTTGTTAATATTAGACTAATAGTACTAATTTAACCCTTTCCAACACGAAACCTGCAGCCCAATATTCCGCCAGACAGACCATCTAACGGCTTATATGTACTGACGAGAATGAGCACCCGAGAAGTTTCCGGAATATTTTAAATTTTTAAAATTAATTAGAACTAGTCTTAAACCATTCCGGATATTGAAGGTTTTAAAACCGCAGTTCCAACCAACCCCAAAATTTAATCTACGTTTTAAAACATTCTTCAAAATGAAGGTCTTCAGAATAATACAAATACAAATTAATCTGGAAAATGGAAATTTAATTGAAAAATTAGAACAGAAATCTTCATTTTCCAGAACATTCCAAAACTAAATCCCCTTTTTTCAGAATTTCTGCAACAGAACACTTTAACTCTAAAATATTCTGGAAATGGCGATTTAATTCCGAAACCAGAATAGAAACCTTCACTTTCCTGAACGGTTCAAAACTAAATTTTCTTTCCGGAACTCTAGTAGAGGAAGAATCACTTCTAAAATATTTTGGCCAATATTTTGTTTGAAGTGGTTTTTATTATTTTTAATTTGGTTGCTGCTTTTATTTAAGTGAATCGTATGATAGCTAAATGATGACTGACAAAAAAATGTTATATATTTATTTAATTCTAGAATAAAAAGCTCTTAAATTATTATTGTATATAAATGTTGGCAGTAGCTGA
This sequence comes from Tipula helvola, assembly GCA_963556165.1. NCBI lineage: Eukaryota > Metazoa > Arthropoda > Insecta > Diptera > Tipulidae > Tipula > Tipula helvola. The sequence goes on from OY744481.1 coordinate 316,320,783, forward strand.
TTGGCTATTTAACATATTATTGAAAGCTTAATTTGCGGTTACAAAATTTAAATGTTAGTTCGGGCACAATATTCAAAACAGTAAATAAATTATCCAGGTTTCAAACCAGGTTCAGTTTTTTTTAGTTTGGACTAATTTAAGTTAGATGGCACTACATAAAATAAATGTAACTTAATTTCTAGTACAATTTTTTTGATTCAAATCAAATGTCAAAATAACAAAATGTAAACAAACAAAATTTGCATATGTGAAAATGATTAATTAATAATAAATATGTGAATAATAATTTAAATGGATTTTAAATTTCGAATAAGCTAAGTATGTATATGTATATTAATAATAATTTCATAATTAATTTAAATATAAATTTGATGTTTTAGCTTTATGTTTTTGTGAGTTAAGGTGGGTGGGTATAAGCCAATTACTCGAGTTTTGCTCGTGATTAATAATTTGGGATGGGAAAGGTAAGAATAAAATATTTAAATTAACATGAATTCTTTTGTACTGTCATAACATAACACTTTCTAAAAGGGAAAACACTTTCTAAGAGCATGTTTGGGTGGTGTAAATGTGAGGATGATGATGCGTGTTCCCTCTATTAACACTCCACTATATTCACAAAAGTTATGTCCACACACGTGTTTGTATTAATCAATAAATAATTTACACCGTTTGATATTTTGGTAATCGTACTTTATTCACTAAATAAACAATGATCGCTTAATCGATTTATTTAATTCAATTATTAATATTACATGTAGGATGATGTGATTAAAGTTGATTTAGTTTGAAGTCACCTTCAAATTTTTCTCTCGTGGTTTTTACTTATCTTGTTAGTTGACTGCCGTGATTATTATACTGTCATTTTTAGAATACCGTGGTTTTATCAACCCAGTAAACCGAGAAAAGGTGATGCCCATTTTACTTGCCTCGACGGTAGGGTTGCCGCCACACATGTTCCAATTTATTACTGCCTTTTTGGTTCCGTTATTGTTTGGCGCGAACCTATTAAATTATGAAAACAATATTAAAGAAGAACACTTTCCAAGAATTCGACGTCGCGGCCTGTACAGTTTTTTCTCTCCAGAGCAAGTCTCGTCATCACTTTACGGTCCCGCCTAAATTCCATCAAATTTGTTTTAAAGTAAATTAATGCAACAATATCACACTTCACGAAGCCAAGCTGATGATGACTGACCTTAACATTTTTGAACTACCTTGAACTAGATGCTATGTATAAAGCTTATATTTTCTTAGTTATGCCATATTTATCGGAAATAAGAACATGATTTCGATTCCAAAATCTGCCTCGGACACATATACTTACCTGTTGAATATTTTCATTTATATTTCCACATTTTCCACACTAAAAAGTCGGTTTTCCAATGTTCCTTGGACCCCTATCAATTGTCTTGCGGCTACCACCTTTCTTGAGCCTCATTGCCAAGCCCTGTTCCTTGTCCATTCACAAACTCATACGCATTGCGTCACTTAGTAGGTTAGCATAGGTGATTCTAGTGGTGATATAGGGCCAAGGTTGTCGTGAGATTAAAATTATCATGCATTACCAAGCTAATTACGGTTGTCATATGTGAATTTTTGTCAATAAAAAAAGCTCACACTAGATCACCATGCATTGTTAGGTCACTCTAATAAAATATAAAACTCGACTAAATTCACAACTATTTCAGTTATTCTGTTTTCGGAAAATGGCAAGAGTTTTTTTTATTTAAAGTTATTAACTCGAAGAAATTATTGAGAAGCATTCTTACCTACTCGCACTTACTCATCAAAGTCAAAGCTAAATGATGTTTTGTGAACATAATTTTCCCACCTAATTTACCCGATGAGGACTAATTACCTCAAATATTACGGATTTCCGCAATAAAAACAAAAACAGTCAAATTGGAAAAATTTAGCACGCATTTAAGAAGTGAATTGACCCATTAATACTATTAATGGGTATTAGTGGTTATCAAAAGTTTACAATGGGCGCTTTCAGGTCCACCAACTATTGGCAACCGTTGAGTAAAATAATCTTGTTGCAACCGATTTATCGAAAATTTCATGGCAATATGATAGATCGAATTTCATTTTTTCCACCAGTGAGTATTAAACGCCAACATGATGGAGGAACTGAAAGCGCCCAATGAATCCGATTCGTTGCGTCGAAATACTTTTCTTGGAGAAACAGGAATTTCCAATTTTAAAACAAAAAAAAAACTTTGGGATCGAACCCAAATTCTTAGTGTATTAGAAATTTTACGATCATTAAGCTACGGTTTGGAGTTAAGGTGTTGGCGCCACCACTGAATACGCGACCGGTGCGAGGCCTGGTGGTGAACACATCGAATAAACCAATTTCCCTTCGTCAAGCAACACCAAAAACAAAATGGAAGAACGTCAAACTACACGACGTGTTTTTAGTCGGTCTTCTCTCTTCGTCATCAATCGTCATAAAAGCAACAACGTGTGCATCAAAACAGTGGCCATCTTAATAGAATAAAAACAAAATATAATCGATAATAATGTCGTGTAATAGTAATCGTTTTCGAAGAAATAATAACAATTAATAATAATTATCAAGTGAAATAAAAGTAATCAGATTTTCGTTTTAATTAAAGTATTTTATTTATTCGTGTAAATCAAAGTGCCCCATTTTTTCGTGAATACTCTCGTCCATTCGACAAGACAATCCTAAATCTGCTAAGCCATCATGGTTAACATAAGATATCGAAGACTTCTAGTGATATTGAAATTTTAAGTAAAGGAATTAGAATATATGTTTAGCCGATAGATGATTTTAAGGAATTTGAATTTTTTTGAATGTGTGGTTAATTTAGGGCGCACAATAAAATATTAGATGCACAAAAGTTTCCCATGAGTTGGTTTGGATCAGATTGAAATCTGCATTTAATTTCCATTAATTATTGCCCAATACACGTCGTTATATTGATGTTTCATAATCCGAGGCAAAACCGCGGCCGTATTTCGGTACAAAACTATTTTCAGAAAGTGGAAAATAATAATGGGCTAATTTGGTTCTTGTTTGTTAAAAACGTAAGAGAAAATAAGGAAAACAGAACATAAAGACCGATTTAGCACATCGCAGCGAATCGCAATCCTCAACGCAATCGCCAAATAAACCGCCAATCCAACTCTCAACTCAATCACCATTTTATCTCCAAATCAACCCTTAAAACTTAACTTCTCAAATTCAACGACCAACTCAATCTACAAATTAACCCCCAAATAATTACCCATTTGAACCCCTAACTCAACCCCTCATAACGGCCAACTCAACCCCCGAAATTAACTCAATTCGAAAGCTTAAAGCATCTAGCCTCCTACTAAACCTTCAACTTCAGTACAACCGAACCCGGTACTAAAATCTACCTCAAACTCTATTCAACCCTAACTCGATCTCAACTACCCAACCCTAAATTAAACGATAACTCAACCTTAAATCAATCTTCAACTAAACCCGAATCTCAAGGTACAACTCAAACCCTAAATCAACACGGTTCAAAACTACATGGATTCTTGAACTCAACTTAATCTAATTTCCCCCACAACTCCCGACTCAACCCCAAATAAATCCCATACTGAACTCCATCGTTCAATCCCAACTCACCTCCCTACTCGGCAACAAGTCAACCCTCAACTAAACAACTCAAGCTAACTTACAATTCAAATCTAAACTCAACCCCAAATAAATCCCCAACTGAACGACTGAGTAAACCCCAACTCAACCCACTAAACCTCAACTCACCCCAAATTCAGCTCCCAACAATCAACCAACCCCAAACTACATGTGCCTATGAACTCAACTCAATCCTTACTCAACCTCTAACTCGACCCCCCCCCCCCCCCCACCTCTCTCAACCCTCAACTAAACCCCAAATTAAATCTCCAACCCAATTCTCAAATTAAAGCGGCTCAAGAAACTACATACATTCCTATATGAACTCAACTCAAAACAACTCAAGCTAACATCAAACTCAGTATATAGTCAACATTGGGCAATTAAATAGTGAGAACAAAACAAATTGCTACTCAATAATTGTTACTCGTCAAGGAATGGATTTAAGCTACGGATTTTGCTAGCTTTTGGTAGGTCTCGTTTTTATTGAAGAACGAAATTTGCAAAATTAAAAAAATTGTACTGTGGCGACCTCATTGCAACTACCCAAAAAAGGGTACTAACCATTTTTTGATTGTTTGGGAGAATTATATTCCACCATAGTAGCTCAAGGAAAAAAAATAAAAAAAGAGAGTCAGATTTTATATAGCTCGCTAGAAGTAAAGGCGTGTACCAAAAATATTCAATCAAATAAATAAACAAGTTTTTACCATTAGATATCGGTGAATTCGCATAACCTCCACACTGGTGACCCCAACGTTTGAAAATTAAACGCAATTATTTTGGTAAAAAGCGCGAGTCAATTACGCAAAATTTACGCGACATTTTTACCGCAAGTCGGAGGACGCATACATTACCGTACGGTACAATTCGAAGAGAACGCAAATTGTTATTACAAGGCGTACATCATCGAGAAACAGCTAATTACAAATAAACCAGCAGTTTATCGTGTATTACATCGCCGACACGTGTAAAATGTCTACGACTAGCGAATCTACATCCAGCACCGACACAATAGTTACTTCAGCCGCAGCAATGTCAAAGCTAGCAATAAACATACCCTCTAACGGAACAACCACCGGCGAAATCAACCAGAGTGAAAATGCAGTTGTACAAGAAATAGTGTCAACTTCAACGACAACGGAGTTAAATACTGTTGCTCAAACACAACAACCAGATACATTTAACGTAGCAGAAACACAGGCAGCTGAAGTACGTCACAACCCACCATGCTACAGTTCAATTTACGGCGGTAGAAACATATCCGGGGATGTTGCAACAGGCATTTCTGTTCGACCGTTAACGTTAGAAGAATTGCAAACTCAAAACACGCAATTAGAGCAACAGGTTGCGCACTTAACAGGGTTAATGCAACGCCTGCTCCAACAACAAGCGGTACATCAGCCACATGCGCAACAGCAGACGATGCACCAGCCACAGATGCAACCACAAACGGTACAACAGACGCATACGTCAGAACAGCCAATCGACATTATTACGATCGACTCCCAATACCTACTTTTAGTCGAGATAACGTTGAAATGTGGTTCTTCCAGCTCGAAACATGGTTCAATCGTCGCAATATCGCAAATGACGATGCAGCAAAATACGATGCACTGGTTGCAGCCCTAGATACCAATCTTCTGACTCAAGTAGCTGGCGTCTTAAGAAGTGTTATTCATGGCAACAAGTATGCACCACTAAAAAAAGCCATAATAGCTAATTTCGCCGACAGTGAAACCCAACAACTTCGTAAGTTACTAGCCGGAACTCCACGAGGGACGAACAAACCGACAGCCTTGCTCAACATTATGCGGGATATATTCAGAAATCCCAGTGCAGAGCAGCTCAGTTTAATAAGGCATTTTTGGCTTGAACAAATGCCAACAGAAGTTTGTGCAGTTATAGTGGGGAACAAAGCGACTGCCGTGCATCCTGAAAACGTGTCTCTCGACGACGAGGCAACGCTCGCTGACGCCATTATTGAAGCAGTGGACAGCAGGAATACACATGTTGCCCAAGTATCTCAAGTTACTGACAAAAACGAAGTTCAGCTAGCCATTGCCGAGCTTACGAATAAAGTCGATAAATTATATCATCGAGAAGATAGAAATCGCTCAAACAGTCGTTCACGCGTGGGTTACGCAGACGATGCACGCGAATATCAAAAAGGTCATCGTAGCCCAAGTCGAACAAAGCCAAACACTTGTGTATACCATGGGAAGTATGGAATGGATGCTCGCAAATGTAGAGATCCCTGTAATTTCCATACCCCCTCACAACAAAAAAACCAATAGGGCGCAGGTTACAGTCAGATAACCTGCCAGCCCCCAGCAATGATGGCTTCGAACTGAATCGGATATTCATTAAAGATTCGGAGTCAAAGAAGATATTTTTAATCGACACCGGCGCTGATGTTTCAGTCTTGCCGCCAGCACAGCAGTTGAAGTCAAAACTAAACCCAAAAGCCGTCAAACTTTTCGCAGCCAATGGTACTCCGATTAACACCTACGGCGAATGCACGTTAAAAGTAAGCCTTGGCCTGCGGAGAAATTTTCACTGGACGTTTGTGATAGCCGATGTGAGTCAACCAATAGTCGGATCCGATTTCCTGACCCATTACGATCTCCTTGTCGACGTAAAGAATGACGCTCTCATTGATAAGCTTACGTCACTCAAGTCGACGGGATGCCGGTTAACAAGTGCTCCACTACAGCTCAAAACGTTCAGTATAAACGATCCAATCGCCGATTTGCTCGAAGAATTTAAGGATATTTCCCAACCAACGTCATCACTACGCCCGATCGATGGTGTGACACACCACATCGTCACCAAGGGTAACGCAGTCTTCGCTAGGCACGTCGTCTATCACCAGACAAGTTCCAAGCTGCAAAAGACGAGTTCGAGTTCCTGTTAAAGCACGGCATATACAGACCCTCAAAAAGCTATTACGCAAGCCCACTTCACATGGTGAAGAAAGAAGATGGTTCCTGGCGACCTTGTAGCGATTTTAGAGCGCTGAATGCAATAACAGTTCCGGATAAATATCCCTTGCCGTATATACAAGACTGTGCTAACGCAGTGCGAAATAAAAAAATATTTTCAAAAATTGATTTACACAAGGCATTCCATCAAATACCTATAGAGCCGGCAGACATACACAAAACAGCCATAATAACACCATTTGGGCTGTTTGAGTTCGTATGCATGACCTTCGGCTTGTGCAACGCCGCCCAGACATTCCAGCGGTATGTTGATCATGCTACAAGAGATCTACAATACGTGTTTGGATACATCGACGATTTTCTCATCGCTTCGGAAAACGAGCAACAACATCGTGAACATCTTCGAACGTTTTTCCAACGACTTCGGGATTTCGGACTTCGAATAAACATCGCGAAATGCGATGCGTCACACCCAAAGGTCTGAAACCACTACCAAGCAAAGTCGAAATCGTAAAAGAGTTTCCAAAACCAACGATCGGCAAGCAGCTAAAAAGTTTTCTAGCAATGGTAAACTTTTACAGAAAGTTTATCCCTCATGCTGTCAAGCACCAGATTACCTTACAAAACCTGATCAAGGGCAACGTGAAGAACGACCAGAGTAAACTTGAATGGATAGCGGAAGCGGAAGAAGCATCTGTTAAATGTAAAGAAGATTTAGCATAAGCAACCTTGCTCGCATATCCCATACCTAACGCTCAATTGTCACTAAACGTTGATGCCTCCGACTATGCGATCGGCGCGGTGCTATATCAGACCATCGATGGGCAAGCTCAACCATTGGGATATTATTCAAAGAAATTGACCGACACCGAACAGCGTTATGCCGTCTATGACCGGGAATTACTGGCCATATATCAGGGCGTTCGCCACTTCAAATATATGCTCGAAGGTCGCAATGCCATCATATACACTGACCACAAGCCGTTGGTGTATGCTTTCATGCAGAAATCGGACAAGGCCACTCCGCGTAGAATTCGCCATCTGGACTACATTAGCCAGTTCACCACGGATATACGGCACATAAGAGGAAGAAATAATCACACAGCAGACTTGTTATCGAGGATTGAAACAATCGCACAGGAATGGAGTTACGACGATATTTCGATTGAACAAACTACCGATCCAGAGATACAGAAATTGCTTAGCTGCAATACGACGTCTCTCCAGTTAAAGTCAATGCATTTTCCGGGTGTCTCGGGACCACTTATCTGCGATTCCCGAGGTGATTCCATCCGCCCATTTGTCACACAAAAATACAGAATTGCAGTGATGAGTCACTTCCATTCCATTGCGCACCCAGGCGTGCGAGCAACGACGAAATTAATAGCTGAGAGATTTGTCTGGCCAGGACTTCGGAAGAATTGTGCAACATTTGTCAAACATTGTCAGGCGTGTCAACAAGCAAAGGTGAGCGTTCATACGAAATCTCTGTTTTCGACAACAACACCGCCGACTCAACGTTTCGAACATATCAATATCGATATTGTTGGACCATTGCCCCCATCGCAGGGATATCGATACCTATTGACAATAATCGACAAATTTTCTCGGTGGCCCGAAGCCATCCCGATGGAAGACATCACCGCTAAGCGCGTCGCCAGTACGCTGATTTCCGGATGGATTGGTCGCTTTGGGACGGACCTGCGCATAACATCAGACCAAGGACGCCAGTTCGAGTCGCAAATCTTTACAGAATTGAATCGACTCTGCGGCACGAAGCATTTGCGGTCTACACCAAGACATCCTCAATCAAACGGGATCATACAGCGATTTCATCGGACGATAAAAACAGCTATAACATGCCGGCGAAATCAAGACTGGGTATCTCAACTGCCAATCGTTCTCCTTGGTCTGCGCACAATACACAAAGAGGATATCGGTGCCACTCCAGCTGAAATGTTATACGGAACAAATCTTCGATTTCCCGGAGAAATTTTCGCGGAAAGCTCATCAACCAATCAGCATGAATTTATCAAAATCCTGAAACAAAATATGAGCGCGTTGCAGCCTACATCCACAGCGCATCACATCACATCGCAGGACGTCTTTGAGCACCCAACGCTTCGCCAAACTGAGTTCGTTTTTGTACGAAACGACGCGGTCCGACCACCTTTGTCACCCGCATACGATGGCCCATACCTCGTCAAAGAACGACATGACAAATACTTCGTACTGGAGGCAAAGGGTCGAGAAACCAAAGTTTCAGTGGATCGACTGAAGCCAGCGCATATTTTGAAGGACGAGCAGCTAGTTCAACCATCACTACCAAATCCAGAGCTGCTACAAAGTCCGCAAGAATCACCACAGGGTCCGGAACCACCACAGAGCCTGCAGAAATCGCCCAAAGTCACCAGGTTTGGACGTACTAGTCACACCCAAACGATTCAAGAGATGACTTCGGTCTGGCGGGGGAGTAGTGTGGCGACCTCATTGCAACTACCCAAAAAAGGGTACTAACCAGTTTTTGGTTGTTTGGGAGAATTATATTCCATCATAGTAGCTCAAGGAAAAAAAATAAAAAAAGAGAGTCAGATTTTATATAGCTCGCTAGAAGTAAAGGCGTGTACCAAAAATATTCAATCAAATAAATAAACAAGTTTTTACCATTAGATATCGGTGAATTCGCATAACCTCCACAGTACCTTGGTGCACTTCGCAACGGATTTATTTATAACTTTGCTTCTAACTATTTCCTCCACTGTCAGCTCTGATTTTATTGATTAGCATTATATTTCGCTATGTCTGTTTCATATCTGTACACACATGCAACCACTCGGAATATTTTCTGGTAGAAGGAAATTCGGATGAGCAGCAATTCATAACCATAAACTGTCCATCTTTGACTCGGCCATTTCTTTCTTCTTCTTCTTTTTGCGAGATTACTCTGTGACTCGACATAATCCCAACATCCTTTGGAAGCTTTGATAAGATATTAGATGTGCGGTTGGTGATAAAGGTTTTCCACCTCCTTGGAGAAGAAGATAACTATCGTAAAACAATGGTCGAGTCTCTCAACACCTTCTTTACAGTTACTGTTAATTTAGCTAGTAATACTAGATTGATTGGAACAACCTTCGTTTTGGAACACATCTGCAATATACAACTGAAGCCCACGCCTTCTCAAAAGCGACATTAAATCCCTGTAGCTCAAGATTTAAGTACCAACGTATCAAAATTGAGATGAGAGTTCCATATACGGTAGGTCTGACCATTACAATATCGTTGAGTGATGTTCCGTTGGATGACTTAAACGATGCGTCGTACAGTAGTTTGTTTGGTCGTGTGGTACTCCATATGCTTTATTGATGTTGTTGGTTTAAAGAGGAGTCTGAAAACAAACCTTCCATTCTCCATTAGATTCGTGGTCTTATCAAAATCTCCTCGCAACTGTCTTTACCTGCTGAATAATTTAATGGTTATTTGGTAATGTAACCTCCTTCAACTCCCAGAACCTCTGGCATAATTGATCAATATTTACCTTACAATGGTAACTAATGATATTTGATGAGGACTGATTGGCTAGCAATAACCCATCTGAACACGCTCTTTGTGCCAATAATCCACCAATGCTCCAGGTCTCAACAAACTGAAAAATTGATCGATCCCCAAAAGTATATCGAGTTTATTTGGTTGATCAAGCGGCAGATCGGACAATGGTAGATTTTGGAAATTGAACAAGTTTGGATTTTCAATGAAGGTAGCTGGTTGGCATGCGGCAACCCTTGATGTAATCAGGCATTCAGTCAGCCAATTGTTGTCTTCTATACGGGAGGGAACTGAAATAATTACCTTACCTACCAGTCGAGTAAAAATCCCAGGCTCTGGAGGCGATGAAACCCTTAAAGGCATTTTGGACAAAGGTCTGATCTTGGAAGTTTTTCTCCTTGATGCGGAGTTTGAAAAAGTGGTAATCCATAGGTGACATATCTTGGGAGTATGGCGTAAGACATGCTGTCGGGCGTTTTCGTGCAGCAGAAGCCCAATTCAGACTGAAGTTTGTAAAATTCGATAGGCCGAATGTCGAATGACCGAATGGGTCGAAAGGCCGAATGTGCTGAAAGGCCGAATGTCGAAAAGCAGAATCGGTCAAAAGGCCGACACACATTTGTGGTACATCAATCAGTATAAGCGATACGAACGATACGATTCCTTTGATCTGCGTTTACAAGGTTGACGAAGCAATTTCCATTATCGTAAATATTAGGCCGAATGGGTCGGAAGGCCGAATGTCGAAAGGCCGAATGTCGAATGACCGAGTGTGTCGAAAGGGCGAATCTCGAAAGGCCGAACGCCGAAAGGCCGAATGGGTCGGAAGGCCGAATGTCGAAAGGCCGAATGTCGAATGACCGAATGGGTCGAAAGGTTGAATGTGTTGAAAGGCCGAATATCGTAAAGCCGAATCGGTCAAAAGGCCGACACACGTTTGTGGTACATCTATCAGTATAAGCGATACGATTCCTTTGATCTGCGTGTACAAGGTTGACAAAGCAATTTCCATTATCGTAAATATTAAGAACTTTACGGAAAAAGTTAATTTGGTCCGCACTTTGATAATTGCGTTTCTGGATTTTAGTTTTCTGGATTTTTGTTTTTCTGAATATTTTTGTTCTGGATTTTTTTTCTGAATTTTGTTTTTCGGGATTTTCAGTTTATGTATTATTTTTTTCTAGATAAGGTAGCCAACCAATAAAATTTTTTGAAAATATTCATTCATTAAAAGATGAAAAATTAAAATCAATTTCGACACAAACGGCTTTTCGACATTCGGCCTTTCGCCAAAATCGACTTTTCGATTTTCGGTTTTTCGATATTCGACCTTTCGGTCCTTTCGGCCTTTCGACATATTCGGCCTTTCGACACATTCGGCCTTTCGACATTCGGCCTTTCGGCCCTATTCTTTTTTTATATTGGTATCAGTGTTTATTTCTTCCAATATGTATTATTACGATATGTGGATTAAATTCAATTCGATTACTAAATTGTGCAATTAAAAGACGGTTTTATTGGTAACAATTTACAGTTATTTTCCAACACTATTTCAATATTTTTCACTATTATTACATTTAAAAGTATATTTCACTTGATCACTGTGAAAAAACAACAACAAAATTTAATTTTTCTTTGTTTTTTTCGCTTCAATTGCGGCGATTTCCACAACTAAAATTAGTTGTGTAAAAAGCTCGGAGAGCCGTCTTTGTGTTATGCAATTGATTTCAGACGTTACCGAAATATAACGACGATTTTCGCAAACAGTATTTTTATAATATGTACAAAGTACAACAATCCGCGCGGGTAACATTTTTTCTCCCATTAAAATCCGTCTTTACAAGGCATGGCGAAAAAAAATCAACCAAAATCTTGCTAATTTTTTTAGACATTACCAGCTAGCCTAGGCTCAGGCGCAACTCACTAAAACCATCCATATATGATAGTTCTGAATCTCTCAATTCCTTCCTCTATCTAACGGTATAAGCGTCATCCCTCTATAGCTCTTCCCATTTCCGAGCAATAATAATGAAATGGGGTAACACATTTCCCAACACCAAAATCATAAAATACTGAGCCTATAGACGTAGTAGTTATACGCCAGATGGCACTTCAGCTGGGCACGATGGTCGTCAAAGAGATATTTGATTTGGGTAATCCATCAAATGGTTTTATGAATTATCTATGTACTCTAAAAAAAATGGGAAGATGGGAATTTGAAGGCCTTTGAGAGACAATTGTGGAGACGGCTAAGCGAATCTGTGTATGCCAGTTTTAGGATTTTTCCAAAATTGTCCTACATTAAAAAAGTTCCTATAAGTTTGCCATCATGCATGTAAAATTAGGAATTCAAGAAACATGGTCGTCGTAGGGATTTTTACTGTCCAAACAAACAGGGCATGAGTATTTAATCCGAGAAAGTTCCGAATACCATATTCCATGGTTTGTTTCTTGGCCAAGCATAAATTTAATTTTCTAAATTCATAAACTATATGCCGAGCACTACTGTAGATGAACAAGACGAAGTTTTATGCAATGGATTATCAATAGTTTTGCACATCAAGCAGTATTAACCCAAGCCCAGGTGATAGTTTGAGATGACGTATCTGCAAATGGATGCTTAACCAAATCACTTGTCAGCAAGTCTCAGCGATACCACTTAAAGGCTGTTTTACACATAATTTAGTTTTCTATCAATTATCCAAAGTTCATTTCAACCTAGTAATATTTCAGGAAATGAGTTGTCTTTCATGAGTAGAGCGTCGTTTCTAAATCTGCAAGCTCTGGTTAATCGTAATCTGGCTAAAAATGTTTGATTATTTTGTACTCAAATTGCACTTTGACCTTGGCAAGGTTAAATGACTACAGATATTGTCTCATATTTTATTTTTATAAATTGGAACCTAACGTTTTACATGCTGATTGGACATTTTAGTAAGCAAGCTGGATAAGAAAGTAAATCGCATTATCCAATTAATCAAATTGTGAGGTAAGAAACTCGAACGAAGAGGAAGTAAGAAAGTATAATTTAGCCACATTCATGTGAAACTGCAGTCATAAAAAAAATTAACATTTTTCTTCTTTTTCATCTTCCTTAATATTACAAACAAACAGGGTTTAAAAAAAATGTCTGATAAAATAAACGACCTTACACATATCCTGAATCACATTTCAAAAGACACATATTCAATTTAGGTAACTAAAATCTTTTGTTGCGAAAAGATTTTATCGCGAAATTCGTTGATCCTTTTTTTACGGAGAAAATACAAGTGTCTGCTGTAAATCCATTTCTTCGAAATATAAAGATCTTCCGCAGATAAGAAACTAAACAAACATAAAAAAAATTTACAATTCGAACAGACAATAGACAGAATGAAAACGCGCCGCCACAACATAAACTCTAATTGGAAATCAAAAATTTTATCACGTCGCACCATTTGAAACCTTGGCTTGGAGGAACATATAACAACAGTATATTACACCTGTTTAAAAATATTTATATGTATGTATGTATGTTATATATCTTAACGGTATTTGATAAGTTTTATTTTGTTGTCTTATGACTCTTTAAAAAAGTTATTTCATTCAACAATGAAAAGAAAACATTCTCGTAACTTACAAATCAACATCGACATCGTAACAGAGTATATTTCGTCTCGGATGTGTGTGTATGTGTTTCAAAAGAAATTTGTTCTTGATTCTTATACATGATATAATAAATTCCTAATGGAATGGTAATAGGAGATTCTTGTAAGAAATACATAATGCTTAAGAAATAACAAGAACCTTTATATACCCATATGTAGCAATGTTCGTGATCATGATTGTTGTTGTAACAAAAAAACTAGTTTTACGTGGCCTAATTTAAATAAAAAAAATACATTGACCTAATTGTTTATATTTTCTTTGTTTATGTAATTATTTATAACTTAACGCACAATAAAATAACCGTCGATCATATAGTATAAGAATTTTTGTAAGCAAAGATTTGAATCATTCTATATACATGAGTTTGTAATTGCAGATTTCATAACAGAGATGGCGAAATTTTATAAAGCACGTATAACACATCGCTTTATCGCAAAAATATGGGTGCTTTCAGAAATTCAGCAACTGCACAGATTATGTAGAAATTATTGGAGGTGGTTTAAAATGAGTGCAACAACTGTTTTTTTACAGTGACGGATTAAGGAAAATCCGGGCCCTAAGCAAGCTTTCGTTTCATGAAGCAAAATTTTCTTTTCCTACAAAATGCGTAAAAAGCAGGCTTTTTCTTTCTTTCCCATACCCAACATTTCTATTTTCTTCAATTCCTCAAAAAAGATCCTTTTTGATAAATTTATTAAGTTTGTAATTATCTATAGGACAACTAAACTGTATAACATTTGTAAAGTACATTATCGCGCTTTAAACGATTCCGAATGTCGAAAGGCCGAACACCGAAATGCCGAATGGATCAGAAGGCAGAATGTCGAATGGCCGAATGGGTCGAAAAGCCGAATGGGTCGAAAGGCCGAATATGTGGAGACATCTATCAGTATAAGTACATCTATGAGTAGAAGCGATACGATCGATACAATTCCTTTGATCTCTTTCTGCAACGAAGCATTTACGAAACATTAAATCCGCAATTCGCTCCAATACATTCGTCGATGCCAAACTAACCCAACGAATCAAGCCAACCACAAAATAACTTGAAACATTTGTGGTAGAACTATCAGTAGAAGCGATATTAGCGTCACTATTCCTTTGATCTGTATCTGAAAGGTTGACGAAGCAATTTCCATTATCGTAAATAAAAAATAAAATTCTATAGACATTTCATAAATTTTAATTTTAATTTGGTCCGCACTTTGATAATTGCGTTTCTGGATTTTAGTTTTCTGGATTTTTGTTTTTCTGAATTTTTTGGTTTTTGGATTTTTTTTCGGGATTTGCAGTTTGTGTATTATTTTTTTCAAGACAAGGTAGCCAACTCGAAACCAAATTTATTTCTTTTTCTTTTTTTATTATAATTAATTAATTTTTAATTATATGACAAAAAATGTCTTTTTTTTTTTTAATATTTTAAACTGAAATTCTAAAATCAGTAACTAAAAATCTGAAACCCCATAGAATTTCATTTCAAAAACTATAGCTATTGACTCTAGAAATTACCTCCAAAATCAAAATTCAAATAAATAATTGTTTATGGCTACTCTGTTTAAAATCCCACTGCGAAATAATATAAATTAGATCTGGAACTCATTAAATAACAACAGCTTGAAGTTGTCCATACTAAATTAAATTAAATAATTTAGCTAGTTTGAAGATTTAGCGACTTTAAATTCCAAATTTTAAATTTTAATTCCAAATTTCGAATTCCAAACTTCAAATTCCAAATTCTAAATTTAAAATTTCAAACTCCAAATTTCAAATCCCACATTCCAAATTTCAAATTCCAAATTTCAAATTCCAAATTCCTAAATTTCATTTTCCAAATTTAAAATTTTAAATTTCAAATTCCAAATTTCAAATTAAAAATTTCAAATTCCAAATTTTAAATTCGAAATCCCAAACTTCAAACTTTAAATTCCAAATTTTAAATTTAATTCCAAATTTCAAATTCCAACCTTCAAATTCCAAATTCTAAATTTCAAATTTCAAACTCCAAATTTCAAATCCCACATTCCAAATTAATTCCAAATTCCAAAATTTTATATTCCAAATTCAAAAATTTCAAATTCCAAATTTCATATTTTAAATTTCAAATTCCAAATTTTAAATTTCAAATTCCAAATTTCAAATTAAAAATTTCAAATTCCAAATTTTAAATTCGAAATCCCAAACTTCAAACTTTAAATTCCAAATTTTAAATTTAATTCCAAATTTCAAATTCCAACCTTCAAATTCCAAATTCTAAATTTCAAATTTCAAACTCCAAATTTCAAATCCCACATTCCAAATTAATTCCAAATTCCAAAATTTTATATTCCAAATTCAAAAATTTCAAATTCCAAATTTCATATTTTAAATTTCAAATTCCAAATTTTAAATTTCAAATTATAAATTTCAAATTATAAATTTCAAATTCGAAATTCCAAACTTCAAACTTTAAATTCCAAATTTTAAATTTTAATTCCAAATTTCAAATTCCAAACTGCAAATTCCAGATTCTAAATTTTAAATTTCAAACTCCAAATTTCAAATCCCACATTCCAAATTCCAAATTTCATATTCCAAATTCCCAAATTTCAAATTACAAATTTCAAATTCTAAATTTAAAATTCTAAATTTTAAATTTCAAATTTAAATTTCAAATTATAAATTTCAAATTCGAAATTCCAAACTTCAAACTTTAAATTCCAAATTTTAAATTTTAAAACTTCAAATTCCAAATTCTAAATTCTAAATTTACAAATTCCAAACTTCAAATTTCAAATCCCACATTCCAAATTCCAAGTTTAAAATTCCAAATTCCAAAATTTCATAGTCCAAATTTAAAATTTTAAATTTCAAATTCCAAATTTCAAATTTAAATTTCAAATTATAAATTTCAAATTCGAAATTCCAAACATCAAACTTTAAATTCCAAATTTTAAATTTTAATTCCAAATTTCAAATTCCAAATTCCAAATTCTAAATTTTAAATTTCAAACTCCAAATTTTAAATCCCACATTCCAAATTTCATATCCCAAATTCCAAAATTTCAAATTCCAAATTTCAAATTCTAAATTTCAAATTCCAAATTTTAAATTTGAAATTTAAATTTCAAATTATAAATTTCAAATTATAAATTTCAAATTATAAATTTCAAATTCGAAATTCCAAACTTCAAACTTTAAATTCCAAATTTTAAATTTTAATTCCAAATTCCAAGCTTCAAATTCCAAATTCTAAATTCTAAATTTACAAATTCCAAACTTCAAATTTCAAATCCCACATTCCAAATTCCAAGTTTAAAATTCCAAATTCCAAAATTTCATAGTCCAAATATAAAATTTTAAATTCCAAATTTCAAATTTAAATTTCAAATTATAAATTTCAAATTCGAAATTCCAAACTTCAAACTTTAAATTCCAAATTTTAAATTTTAATTCCAAATTTCAAATTCCAAATTCTAAATTCTAAATTTTAAATTTCAAACTCTAAATTTCAAATCCCACATTCCAAATTTCATATTCCAAATTCCAAAATTTCAAATTTCAAATTCTAAATTTCAAATTCCAAATTTTAAATTTCAAATTTAAATTTCAAATTATAAATTTCAAATTATAAATTTCAAATTCCAAACTTCAAACTTTAAATTCCAAATTTTAAATTTTAATTCCAAATTTCAAATTCCAAACTACAAATTCCAAATTTCAAATTTTAAATTTTAAACGCCATATTTCAAATCCCACATTCCAAATTTCATATTCCAAATTCCAAAAATTTCAAATTCCAAAAATTTCAAATTCCAACTTTCAAATTCTAAATTTCAAATTCCAATTTTTAAATTTCAAATTTAAATTTCAAATTATAAATTTCAAATTCGAAATTCCAAATTTTAAGTTTTAAATTTAAATTTCAAATTATAAATTTCAAATTCGAAATTCCAAACTTCAAACTTTAAATTTAAAATTTTAAATTTGGAATATGAAATTTTGGAATTTGGAATATAAAATTTGGAATTTGGAATTTAAAATTTGGAATGTGGGATTGAAAATTTGGAGTTTGAAATTTGAAATTTAGAATTTGGAATTTGAAGTTTTGAATTTGAAATTTGGAATTAAAATTTAAAATTTGGAATTTAAAGTTTGAAGTTTGGAATTTCGAATTTGAAATTTATAATTTGAAATTTAAATTTAAAACTTAAAATTTGGAATTTGGAATTTGAAATTTATAATTTGAAATTTTAAATTTAAAATTTTAAATTTGGAATGTGAAATTTTGGAATTTGGAATATAAAATTTGGAATTTGGAATTTAAAATTTGGAATGTGGGATTGAAAATTTGGAATTTGAAATTTGAAATTTAGAATTTAGAATTTGGAATTTGAAGTTTGGAATTTGAAATTTGGAATTAAAATTTAAAATTTGGAATTTAAAGTTTGAAGTTTGAAATTTCGAATTTGAAATTTATAATTTGAAATTTAAATTTGAAATTTAAAATTTGGAATTTCAAATTTAAAATTTGAAATTTAGAATTTAAAATTTTGGAATTTGGAATATGAAATTTGAAATTTGGAATGTGGGATTTGGAATTTGGAGTTTAAAATTTAAAATTTAGAATTTGGAATTTGAAATTTGGAATTAAAATTTAAAATTTGGAATTTAAAGTTTGAAGTTTGGAATTTCGAATTTGAAATTTATAATTTGAAATTTATAATTTGAAATTTAAATTTGAAATTTAAAAATTGGAATTTGAAATTTAGAATTTGAAAGTTGGAATTTGAAATTTTTGGAATTTGAAATTTTTGGAATTTGGAATATGAAATTTGGAATGTGGGATTTGAAATATGGAGTTTAAAATTTAAAATTTGAAATTTGGAATTTGTAGTTTGGAATTTGAAATTTGGAATTAAAATTTAAAATTTGGAATTTAAAGTTTGAAGTTTGGAATTTGAAATTTATAATTTGAAATTTATAATTTGAAATTTAAATTTGAAATTTAAAATTTGGAATTTGAAATTTAGAATTTGAAATTTGAAATTTTGGAATTTGGAATATGAAATTTGGAATGTGGGATTTGAAATTTAGAGTTTGAAATTTAAAATTTAGAATTTAGAATTTGGAATTTGAAATTTGGAATTAAAATTTAAAATTTGGAATTTAAAGTTTGAAGTTTGGAATTTCGAATTTGAAATTTATAATTTGAAATTTAAATTTGAAATTTGGAATTTAAAATTTTATATTTGGACTATGAAATTTTGGAATTTGGAATTTTAAACTTGGAATTTGGAATGTGGGATTTGAAATTTGAAGTTTGGAATTTGTAAATTTAGAATTTAGAATTTGGAATTTGAAGCTTGGAATTTGGAATTAAAATTTAAAATTTGGAATTTAAAGTTTGAAGTTTGGAATTTCGAATTTGAAATTTATAATTTGAAATTTATAATTTGAAATTTAAAATTTTAAATTTGGACTATGAAATTTTGGAATTTGGAATTTTAAACTTGGAATTTGGAATGTGGGATTTGAAATTTGAAGTTTGGAATTTGTAAATTTAGAATTTAGAATTTGGAATTTGAAGTTTTAAAATTTAAAATTTGGAATTTAAAGTTTGAAGTTTGGAATTTCGAATTTGAAATTTATAATTTGAAATTTAAATTTGAAATTTAAAACTTAGAATTTTAAATTTAGAATTTGAAATTTGTAATTTGAAATTTGGGAATTTGGAATATGAAATTTGGAATTTGGAATGTGGGATTTGAAATTTGGAGTTTGAAATTTAAAATTTAGAATCTGGAATTTGCAGTTTGGAATTTGAAATTTGGAATTAAAATTTAAAATTTGGAATTTAAAGTTTGAAGTTTGGAATTTCGAATTTGAAATTTATAATTTGAAATTTATAATTTGAAATTTAAAATTTGGAATTTGAAATTTAAAATATGAAATTTGGAATTTGAAATTTTTGAATTTGGAATATAAAATTTTGGAATTTGGAATTAATTTGGAATGTGGGATTTGAAATTTGGAGTTTGAAATTTGAAATTTAGAATTTGGAATTTGAAGGTTGGAATTTGAAATTTGGAATTAAATTTAAAATTTGGAATTTAAAGTTTGAAGTTTGGGATTTCGAATTTAAAATTTGGAATTTGAAATTTTTAATTTGAAATTTGGAATTTGAAATTTAAAATTTGGAATTTGAAATTTAAAATATGAAATTTGGAATTTGAAATTTTTGAATTTGGAATATAAAATTTTGGAATTTGGAATTAATTTGGAATGTGGGATTTGAAATTTGGAGTTTGAAATTTGAAATTTAGAATTTGGAATTTGAAGGTTGGAATTTGAAATTTGGAATTAAATTTAAAATTTGGAATTTAAAGTTTGAAGTTTGGGATTTCGAATTTAAAATTTGGAATTTGAAATTTTTAATTTGAAATTTGGAATTTGAAATTTAAAATTTTAAATTTGGAAAATGAAATTTAGGAATTTGGAATTTGAAATTTGGAATTTGAAATTTGGAATGTGGGATTTGAAATTTGGAGTTTGAAATTTTAAATTTAGAATTTGGAATTTGAAGTTTGGAATTCGAAATTTGGAATTAAAATTTAAAATTTGGAATTTAAAGTCGCTAAATCTTCAAACTAGCTAAATTATTTAATTTAATTTAGTATGGACAACTTCAAGCTGTTGTTATTTAATGAGTTCCAGATCTAATTTATATTATTTCGCAGTGGGATTTTAAACAGAGTAGCCATAAACAATTATTTATTTGAATTTTGATTTTGGAGGTAATTTCTAGAGTCAATAGCTATAGTTTTTGAAATGAAATTCTATGGGGTTTCAGATTTTTAGTTACTGATTTTAGAATTTCAGTTTAAAATATTAAAAAAAAAAAAGACATTTTTTGTCATATAATTAAAAATTAATTAATTATAATAAAAAAAGAAAAAGAAATAAATTTGGTTTCGAGTTGGCTACCTTGTCTTGAAAAAAATAATACACAAACTGCAAATCCCGAAAAAAAATCCAAAAACCAAAAAATTCAGAAAAACAAAAATCCAGAAAACTAAAATCCAGAAACGCAATTATCAAAGTGCGGACCAAATTAAAATTAAAATTTATGAAATGTCTATAGAATTTTATTTTTTATTTACGATAATGGAAATTGCTTCGTCAACCTTTCAGATACAGATCAAAGGAATAGTGACGCTAATATCGCTTCTACTGATAGTTCTACCACAAATGTTTCAAGTTATTTTGTGGTTGGCTTGATTCGTTGGGTTAGTTTGGCATCGACGAATGTATTGGAGCGAATTGCGGATTTAATGTTTCGTAAATGCTTCGTTGCAGAAAGAGATCAAAGGAATTGTATCGATCGTATCGCTTCTACTCATAGATGTACTTATACTGATAGATGTCTCCACATATTCGGCCTTTCGACCCATTCGGCTTTTCGACCCATTCGGCCATTCGACATTCTGCCTTCTGATCCATTCGGCATTTCGGTGTTCGGCCTTTCGACATTCGGAATCGTTTAAAGCGCGATAATGTACTTTACAAATGTTATACAGTTTAGTTGTCCTATAGATAATTACAAACTTAATAAATTTATCAAAAAGGATCTTTTTTGAGGAATTGAAGAAAATAGAAATGTTGGGTATGGGAAAGAAAGAAAAAGCCTGCTTTTTACGCATTTTGTAGGAAAAGAAAATTTTGCTTCATGAAACGAAAGCTTGCTTAGGGCCCGGATTTTCCTTAATCCGTCACTGTAAAAAAACAGTTGTTGCACTCATTTTAAACCACCTCCAATAATTTCTACATAATCTGTGCAGTTGCTGAATTTCTGAAAGCACCCATATTTTTGCGATAAAGCGATGTGTTATACGTGCTTTATAAAATTTCGCCATCTCTGTTATGAAATCTGCAATTACAAACTCATGTATATAGAATGATTCAAATCTTTGCTTACAAAAATTCTTATACTATATGATCGACGGTTATTTTATTGTGCGTTAAGTTATAAATAATTACATAAACAAAGAAAATATAAACAATTAGGTCAATGTATTTTTTTTATTTAAATTAGGCCACGTAAAACTAGTTTTTTTGTTACAACAACAATCATGATCACGAACATTGCTACATATGGGTATATAAAGGTTCTTGTTATTTCTTAAGCATTATGTATTTCTTACAAGAATCTCCTATTACCATTCCATTAGGAATTTATTATATCATGTATAAGAATCAAGAACAAATTTCTTTTGAAACACATACACACACATCCGAGACGAAATATACTCTGTTACGATGTCGATGTTGATTTGTAAGTTACGAGAATGTTTTCTTTTCATTGTTGAATGAAATAACTTTTTTAAAGAGTCATAAGACAACAAAATAAAACTTATCAAATACCGTTAAGATATATAACATACATACATACATATAAATATTTTTAAACAGGTGTAATATACTGTTGTTATATGTTCCTCCAAGCCAAGGTTTCAAATGGTGCGACGTGATAAAATTTTTGATTTCCAATTAGAGTTTATGTTGTGGCGGCGCGTTTTCATTCTGTCTATTGTCTGTTCGAATTGTAAATTTTTTTTATGTTTGTTTAGTTTCTTATCTGCGGAAGATCTTTATATTTCGAAGAAATGGATTTACAGCAGACACTTGTATTTTCTCCGTAAAAAAAGGATCAACGAATTTCGCGATAAAATCTTTTCGCAACAAAAGATTTTAGTTACCTAAATTGAATATGTGTCTTTTGAAATGTGATTCAGGATATGTGTAAGGTCGTTTATTTTATCAGACATTTTTTTTAAACCCTGTTTGTTTGTAATATTAAGGAAGATGAAAAAGAAGAAAAATGTTAATTTTTTTTATGACTGCAGTTTCACATGAATGTGGCTAAATTATACTTTCTTACTTCCTCTTCGTTCGAGTTTCTTACCTCACAATTTGATTAATTGGATAATGCGATTTACTTTCTTATCCAGCTTGCTTACTAAAATGTCCAATCAGCATGTAAAACGTTAGGTTCCAATTTATAAAAATAAAATATGAGACAATATCTGTAGTCATTTAACCTTGCCAAGGTCAAAGTGCAATTTGAGTACAAAATAATCAAACATTTTTAGCCAGATTACGATTAACCAGAGCTTGCAGATTTAGAAACGACGCTCTACTCATGAAAGACAACTCATTTCCTGAAATATTACTAGGTTGAAATGAACTTTGGATAATTGATAGAAAACTAAATTATGTGTAAAACAGCCTTTAAGTGGTATCGCTGAGACTTGCTGACAAGTGATTTGGTTAAGCATCCATTTGCAGATACGTCATCTCAAACTATCACCTGGGCTTGGGTTAATACTGCTTGATGTGCAAAACTATTGATAATCCATTGCATAAAACTTCGTCTTGTTCATTTTAAATTCCAAATTCCAAATTTTATATTCCAAATTCCAAAATTTCATATTCCAAATTTAAAATTTTAAATTTCAAATTCCAAATTTCAAATTATAATTTCAAATTCCAAATTCCAAATTTTAAGTTTTAAATTTAAATTTCAAATTATAAATTTCAAATTCGAAATTCCAAACTTCAAACTTTAAATTTCAAATTTTAATTCCAAATTTCAAATTCCAAACTTCAAATTCCAAATTCTAAATTTAAATTTCAAACTCCAAATTCAAATTCCAAATTCCAAAATTTCAGATTCCAAATTTTAAATTTAAAATTTCAAATTCCAAATTTAAAATTTTAACTTTCAAATTCCAAATTTTAAATTTGAAATTTAAATTTCAAATTATAAATTTCAAATTCGAAATTCCAAACTTCAAACTTTAAATTAAAAATTTTAAATTTTAATTCCAAATTTTAAATTTTAATTCCAAATTTTAAATTCCAAACTCCAAATTTCAAATACCACATTCCAAATTTCAAATTCCAAAATTTCATAGTCCAAATTCTAAAATTTTAATTCTAAATTTCAAATTTTAAATTTCAAATTCCAAATTTTAAATTTCAAATTTAAATTTCAAATTATAAATTTCAAATTCGAAATTCCAAACTTCAAACTTTAAATTCCAAATTTTAAATTTTAATTCCAAATTTCAAATTCCAAACTTCAAATTCCAAATTCTAAATTCTAAATTTCAAATTCCGAACTCCAAATTTCAAATCCCACATTCCAAATTGCAAATTCCAAATTTCTCCAAATTTAAAATTTTAAATTCTAAATTTCAAATCCCAAATTTTAAATTTGAAATTTAAATTTCAAATTATAAATTTCAAATTCGAAATTCCAAACTTCAAACTTTAAATTCCAAATTTTAAATTTTAATTCCAAATTTCAAATTCCAAACTTCAAATTCCAAATTCTAAATTCTAAATTTCAAATTTCAAATTCCAAATTTTCAATCCCACATTCCAAATTTTAAATTCCAAATTCCAAATTTTATATTCCAAATTCCAAAATTTCACATTCCAAATTTAAAATTTTAAATTTAAAATTTCAAATTATAAATTTCAAATTCCAAATTCCAAATTTTAAGTTTTAAATTTAAATTTCAAATTATAAATTTCAAATTCGAAATTCCAAACTTCAAACTTTAAATTCCAAATTTTAAATTTTAATTCCAAATTTCAAATTCAAAACTTCAAATTCCAAATTCTAAATTTCAAATTTCAAACTCCAAATTTTCAATCCCACATTCCAAATTTTAAATTCCAAATTCCAAATTTTATATTCCAAATTCCAAAATTTCATATTCCAAATTTAAAATTTTAAATTTCAAATTCCAAATTTCAAATTATAATTTCAAATTCCAAATTCCAAATTTTAAGTTTTAAATTTAAATTTCAAATTATAAATTTCAAATTCGAAATTCCAAACTTCAAACTTTAAATTTCAAATTTTAATTCCAAATTTCAAATTCCAAACTTCAAATTCCAAATTCTAAATTTAAATTTCAAACTCCAAATTCAAATTCCAAATTCCAAAATTTCAGATTCCAAATTTAAAATTTTAAAATTTCAAATTCCAAATTTAAAATTCTAAATTTCAAATTCCAAATTTTAAATTTGAAATTTAAATTTCAAATTATAAATTTCAAATTCGAAATTCCAAACTTCAAACTTTAAATTCCAAATTTTAAATTTTAATTCCAAATTTTAAATTTCAAACTCCAAATTTCAAATACCACATTCCAAATTTCAAATTCCAAAATTTCATAGTCCAAATTCCAAAATTTTAAATTCTAAATTTCAAATTTTAAATTTCAAATTCCAAATTTTAAATTTCAAATTTAAATTTCAAATTATAAATTTCAAATTCGAAATTCCAAACTTCAAACTTTAAATTCCAAATTTTAAATTTTAATTCCAAATTTCAAATTCCAAACTTCAAATTCCAAATTCTAAATTCTAAATTTCAAATTCCAAACTCCAAATTTCAAATCCCACATTCCAAATTGCAAATTCCAAATTTCTCCAAATTTAAAATTTTAAATTCTAAATTTCAAATCCCAAATTTTAAATTTGAAATTTAAATTTCAAATTATAAATTTCAAATTCGAAATTCCAAACTTCAAACTTTAAATTCCAAATTTTAAATTTTAATTCCAAATTTCAAACTCCAAACTTCAAATTCCAAATTCTAAATTCTAAATTCTAAATTTCAAATTCCAAACTCCAAATTTCAAATCCCACATTCCAAATTCCAAATTTCAAATTCCAAATTCCAAAATTTCATAGTCCAAATTTAAAATTTTAAATTTCAAATTCCAAATTCTAAATTTCAAATTCCAAATTTGAAATTTCAAATTCCAAATTTCAAATTCGAAATTCCAAACTTCAAACTTTAAATTCCAAATTTTAAATTTTAATTCCAAATTTCAAATTCCAAACTTCAAATTCCAAATTCTAAATTCTAAATTTCAAATTCCAAACTCCAAATTTCAAATCCCACATTCCAAATTGCAAATTCCAAATTTCAAATTCCAAAATTAGCCCAAATTTAAAATTTTAAATTTCAAATTCCAAATTTCAAATTCTAAATTTCAAATTCCAAATTTTAAATTTCAAATTTAAATTTCAAATTATAAATTTCAAATTCGAAATTCCAAACTTCAAACTTTAAATTCCAAATTTTAAATTTTAATTCCAAATTTCAAATTTCAAACTTCAAATTCCAAATTCTAAATTTCAAATTTCAAACTCCAAATTTCAAATCCCACATTCTAAATTCCAAATTTCAAATTCCAAATTCCAAAATTTCATATTCCAAATTTAAAATTTAAAATTTAAAATTCCAAATTTCAAATTCCAAATTCCAAATTCCAAAATTTCAAATTTAAATTTCAAATTATAAATTTCGAATTCGAAATTCCAAACTTCAAACTGTAAATTCCAAATTTTAAATTTTAATTCCAAATTTCAAATTCCAAACTTCAAATTTCAAATTCCAAATTTGAAATCCCACATTCCAAATTCCAAATTTTAAATTCCAAATCCCAAATTCCAAAATTTCATATTCCAAATTTAAAATTTTAAATTTCAAATTTTGTATTTCAAACAAAACTTCAAATTTCAAACCCCAAACTCCAAATTTCAAATTCCAAACTTCAAATTTTATATTCTGTCACCGCAGGAAAAACAATAACAACATGATCGTGCAGGTGCTCAACGCACTTGTACAGCAAAAAAAAAAACGAACAAACTATCACGGGTTTGTATTTCGATCGTATATAATTGAATTCTTTATTCTTAACCACTTCCGATCTTTCAATTACAATTTTATGCTTTTTTTGTGTTTAATTAAATATGATATGGCGATTTACGTGATTATTACGCTATAACTTTCAGGCGTCTAATTTCTAAGTTAAGATTGAATTGAATTTTCGTTCCCCTCTTCTCACTACAATAACGAACTATGCCATATATAGTGGTAGGTACTTTTACTTTTTTCATGTTTTCGACAAATCGCTTGTCAGCACGTACGCTGATGTTGGTTTTTTATTAATCGTTTGTCAATGGATGCGCTAGTGCTGCTACAAGACATTTTTTAAATTTGAATTTTGGGAAGATGAAGCCAGGAAACTAAATGAAACGAATCACCTCAAAATATAGACGTCTGTTTGACGGCTGTTTGAAACTGGAGAGCTAATTGTTTTCAAACAAAATTTTGGTGGTTGGGTTGGTTATCAAATTCATCAAGTTTACCAAAATGTTTTCACCCTTCGAACAATTCTTAATT
Source organism: Tipula helvola (assembly GCA_963556165.1). NCBI lineage: Eukaryota > Metazoa > Arthropoda > Insecta > Diptera > Tipulidae > Tipula > Tipula helvola. Next base: position 316,347,814 of record OY744481.1, read on the forward strand.
TCCTCGATCACATAACACTTGCCGGCTGTTGTAAAGTTCATGAAAATTAACTTTAATCTTGCAACTCCAATGTACGTACAACAAGCCAAAAATGCATTCAAATTGTTGCACACCCACACACACATTTTAGTGATCATGCAAAAGTCTATAAAAGGGGGCGTTTGAACAAAGAATCATTCTCTTCCATGCGACAAGTTGTAGGGATCGGAACAAATAAATTATAATACCCTATAAAGGACATAATGACACTTTTCCATAGTAAACTTGCGGTCAATGATATTGGCAGATTTACCGATAATGCAGTATTATTTAATACGGGATAACTTCTAAAGATGTCAGCTTTAACAATTTTTAATTTTTGGTTAATAAATCAAAAATAAAATGAATTTTTTTTATAATTCATGTCTAGTTGTAAGTTTTATTCGTGTTTTTTGCTTTTGTTTATATTTTTGTTTCGATACAACAAAAAAAATTTTTTAAAAAACTACTAGTGCCATCTTAAGATTTAATCTATCTATCGCCGTTTTTTGACCGTTAATGTCCTTTATAGGGTATTATAATTTATTTGGATCGGAAGATCAGTGTGCGGTATGACAAAAAAAACACAATTGGGATACTCGAGGCATACTGACAACAATGGCCGAAAACAAATAATAAATGGATTTATTTATCGACGACGATTTATTCATAATGTTCTATGTAAGTGAAAAATACATTTATTTATATATTTGTGCATATTTGTCCATTTTATGTATAAACAAAAAAAAATAAAAGCGAGTAAATAGAGACACGTAATTAATACAAAACAGTTTGTGATCTCGATTTTGGGTATTTTAATTAGAAAAGAGTGAGAAAACGAAGCAGCCATGCGAGTTGTAATGTTAAAAAGTCGAGAACAAATTGTTAAACAATTATTGTGAAGTTAAGCTGTGGGTGTGTTGACTCTTTGTGAACATTACTCAAGGGTATTATTAGTGTTTACAACAGTAGAAGCCGTTTTAGGTACGAAAGGCCGAATGTCGAAAGGCCGAACGCCGAAAAGCCGACTGTCGAAAGGCCGAATGTGTCGAAAGGCCGAATATCGAAAGGCCGATTGGGTCGAACGGCCGAATGTCGAAAGGCCGAATGTGTCGAAAGGCCGAATGTGTCGGAAGGCCGAATGTCGAAAGGCCGAATGTGTCGAAAGGCCGAATGTGTCGAAAGGCCGCATGTGTCGAAAGGCCGTTTATGTCGGAAGGCCGTTTATGTCGAAATTGATTTTTATGAATGAACATTTTCAAAATTTATATTTTTATGAAAAAACAAAATTCATATTTTCATCAAAATTTTTGTATAAAAATGTTTAATAGTAAATCGCCTTAAATTTTAAAATCTTCTTAAGTTTTTTTTGTCATATAAAAATTAATTAATTATAATAAAAAAGAAAAATAAATAAATTTTTTTTCGACAAAATTTGATCACATTAATATGAATGCTAAATATACAGGATTTACATTTTACATTACGAAATAAATTCAATGGTTTTAAATATTGATGTCTATCAATTAAATGAAGGAAAATTTAATGAAAATTCGGCCTTTCCACGGGCTAGCCACGTATCACTGTTTTTCAAAAGACTGTTTCTAAAATCTTCTCTCCAAAATCTTATGCTATCTTCTCGTAAACATGCTTAATAAAGAATAAAAGAAATTCTGTAACACGTTTAAATTTCGTTTACCCTCAAAAATTACAAAATAAAGAAAAATAAAACATAAGAAACACTAAGATACAACTTTTTAAGCGCGAACACCAGCGGTTGGACTTTTCGGTGATCATGTGCTTAGTTCCTGTCGGCCTTGCTAAATGATGCATACAAAATGAGGCGTTCCGAGCCATCTTTGAATTTGTGCAGCAATACCACTCTCATTCCGTAACTTGAGGCAACGGCAGCGACAATGATTTCATCCGTTGTCGTCGAAATTCCTTCAACCCTTTGATAAACTGGCCATACAAACCTCGATCTAAGGGGCGCAACCCGTTGGTGTCGATAATTTCGCCCAAGTTTCTGATCTAGTCCTTAATGGTGAACCCGTGGTTTTAACAGGTTGGAAACGTCAAAATTCATTATAATCGGGAACAAATACTCCACTAAAATCGATTAAGAACTAGATAAGTTCCATCCTAATTTGGGATATTCCAGAATTTTATCTAAAAATGATTTAAAAATCCCACTTCGTGGCTGTCGAATTTCATCATAATCTGTTGAGAAATAGACAAATGACTTCATATTTGGCAACATCGTAGAACTTCGTCCAAAAATCATTTCAGATTCCCATTTTCAGAGTACCTGTATCAAATTTCATCATAATCCCAAGTTCCATCATAATGGCCATATTCCAGAACTTTATCTAAAAATCATTTTGGAATCCCATTTCCAATGCTATTGTCAAATTTCATCATAATCGGTTAAAAATAACCAAGTTCCATCCTACATGGCCATATTCCAGGACTTCATCTAAAAATCAATTTAGAATTCCATTTTCATCGCGGATGTCAAATTTCACTAAAACTGGTTAAGGAACAGCCAAGTTACACCCTAATTGGTAAAAGGTTCAATTTGAAGTGTAAAACCTGAATACTAAAATTTAATTCAAGAAATTGTTCAATATTGACGTCACAATTGCACGTGAATACCGGCCTGTAACGGTTTGTGAGAATTTAAAACATAATGAACAAAAATTTTTGTTCGTGATGTTGGAAACTCCGACAAACCAATGTAATTTTTTCATTGTGGCTGTTCATTATTGTTGAGAAATTTTTCACAAATTCAAAAACAATAAATATTTAGTGTAAATCAACCATTAACTCAAATCACAATTAAATATTCCCTGCGAAACTAGAATCCATCCACCAATTTTTACAACACTCTCGAAAATTCTCGTTCCATTCCATACCCACACAAGAAAAAAAAAAAAGGTAAAAAACAATAATAAAATTCCCCTCTCTTTCATTCATATTGCTTTGTAATTTCGGTGTGGAGACAAAATGAGAAAATTTTCATTCCATGTTTGACACTTTACCAAAATCAAGGTCGTAAATCGTAATACGAGAGAAAATTGACGTTTATTTTGACGTTTTTTTTATTTGTATTTTCTTTTTTTTTTTTGTTGTTTATTCCATTTTGATATTTATATTTATTTAAAAATGAATCAGTAATATTTAACAGTAAAATAAGATTAAAAAAAAAAAATGTGAAGATAAAATACAAAAAAATTGTGTACACATAAAGTTGGATCGAAACAACGATGAAATACGCGAATTGGAAACATACTTGCGTGTCAATTTCTAAGAGGATGGAGTCTTTATGACGTAAAATTTTGTGTTTTTTTTTCAATTACATATTACCTATTGTGCTTGTGTTGTGCTAAATAAATTTATTTGTAAATAGAATATTAAGTAGAATTGTTTTGAAGTGAAGATTTTCATAATTAATTAGAACGCGTAATAAAAAAATTACGAAATTTATATAAAGTGACACGTTGCTTAATTACAAATAATTATTATTTTAATTTACCGCCTATTTTTTTACTTATAGGGAGTTAGCCTGTGAATGTTGTATTATATTTAGTAGTGTGAAGTGTTTGTGAAAAATTGGAAATGAAATATAAATTTTAGTGAAAAAGCAAAAAAAAAAAACGAAAATTAAAAATGTCAATTTATAAAATAGAAAATTCCTATCAATTTTATGTAATAAGATTTAGTTTATTAGTAATCGTGGTGGTTAGTTTATTTGTGCAATCATCTGGCGGCTATTTCCAATCAGACCGGAGTAGCAGACTGGACGCAGACAAAAGATGTTTTTGTGAGGTACGTAAAAATATGCTAAGTAGCGTACAAATTCCACACCAAAAAAATATGTCTTCGCTTTTTTTATTTTGTGTTTATTGTTGATACATTTCGTATTGTTGTTATTATTGTTATGGTTATGTTTTGTTTGTGGACATAACATAGTCGAGTGGTTTAACTGCGGCTGCTATGTTGTCGATACAATTTTCGTGGGTGGATGAATGACGTGTTTCTACTGTGTTCCGTTCGGTCATGTCATCACACAAAATTAGCTACATTTATGACGATATCAGAGTCGTGTGCCTTAACGGATATTAAATTAGAAAGTTATTCGTGTCTGGTGATAGGTAGTTTGAAAATTTTTAGAGCGTAAACTTTAAACCGGTTTTTTTTAAATGAATGTCAATGCTATCGTTGTTTGTAGTATTTTGGAATTTGGCAATGTGATGATTGTGTTGTTCTGGGGGAAAGAATTATAGTAGCTCAAATACTAATAACAGAGAAGGTTTTATGTTCAGCTCTTCTGAGATTAAAATTCTCAATAATTAGGGTCCGTAAACCAAATTTTGGCAAGAATTGATTGACATAAGTAAGTTTGTGTCCTAAGTATATTATGTCTGTAATCGACGTGCTGGTTTCTCCATGGTTTCCCAAACTTCCGCGGGCGCCCAGGAAAACGCCTTACATTTTCCTGGTTTTTAGATAATATTAATAAAACAAAGAATACTTCGTTGTATCCAAACAAGAGTATCACAAGAACACCAACAAATCCCCAACTCTGGAGAGGTCCTTACAATGCTAAATCCAGCCCAACCCTCAAATGGAGTTTTGCTCAGTGATCAGTGATCCTAGGTGTTTAAACTCATTCACCTTTTCCTGGGTGTTTAAACTCATTCACCTTTTCATTACACCTTTTGAGTATCTCCTGAAATGAAATCACCACGAGTCTGCCTTCTTGCGGTCACCATGTATTTGGTCTTCGCTTCATTGATCTGAAGGCCTATTTGTTGGGCTGTTAATTCCAATGGGACGAGGACCTCTTTCAGAGAGATGATGTTGCGACCCAGAATGCAAATATCGACAGCGTATGCTAATAACTGGTTGATTTATAATACAGGCAGCTACGATGCGCTATATTAAACTGACGAATGATATACTCCAATGATAGATTGAATAGAGTTTGAGCTATTGGGTCTCCTTGCCGCACTCCAGATGTTATCTCAAAGGCATCCGAAATTTTGCCTTCTATTAGCACCTTAGATATTGAGCCATCTATTAAAAGCTGGCACATTGAAACCAATTTTGACGGTATGGCCGGATAGGACAATACGTTCCATAACGTGTTCCTCTTAATGCTGTCGTACGCCTGTTGAAAATCTATGAATAGACTGTGTACAGGGATGTCCTTTTCATAGCATTTCTCCAGCACAATCCTCAGCGTGAAAGTTTGATCGGTCGTTGATCTATTTTGTCGAAAACCACATTGATAATCGCCCAAGATCCTCTCGCTATAAGTTGATAACTTTGCTGCGACTACATTGGCCAAAACGTTGTAGCCCGTGTTCAGCAAAGCTGTACCGCGATAGTTGTTGCAGTTCAATCGATCTCCCTTTTTATGAAGTGGACAAATAAGAGCTGTCTTCCACTCTACTAGGATTTCTTCTCTAGACCAAATTGTTCTTATTAGCTCAAACATGCGGTAGAACAGATAATCACCGCCATATTTGAGCATTTCGTTGCAGACACCATCCTCACCAGGTGTCTTGTAATTTTTCATCTGCGATATCACGTTCTGCACTTCATCATATGATGGAGGAGGTGGTGGTGTCATCTCGACGTTAATATCACGTTGAATCAAGAGGGGTTGTTGCTCGGAAGGTGGTGCCTGTTTATTTAAAAGTCAGGAGAAGTAATTTCGCCACACTTCGAGGACGGTTTTAGTGTCCATTTCCAACTCACCGGAATTGTTGCGAATAGCGCTGCTACGTGGATGAAAGTCCGTAGCTAATTCCCTTATGCAACGATATCTCTCTCTCAGGCTAGAATTTTGGTTGTTGCGTGCCTGTTGTTCATGCCATTCCCCTTTCTTTCGTTTACATAGTCGATTAGCAATTCTCCTCGCGGTCATGTAGGCGTTGTGGGATTGTCTTGTTCTTTGCGATAGATTTCGTTGTCTTGCGCGATCTTTTTCTCGAATAGCACCAATACAATCTTCATCAAACCAGACATTTTTAGGCCTTGATGGATTTTTGCCTATGGTGGACTTTGATGCATCGGTTACCGCCGTTTTGATAATGTCCCACTGTTCTTGAACAGAGTCAGGAAGTGGGTTATTTTCCAAGATTTCTGATACAGTCATCCCGTCGGTGGTTCTGGTAACTTGGTCGTTCAATGCCGCAATGTTCCAACGAGTGGTGCGCTGGAAGCGATGATTATATGTGGTTGATAGACGAAATTTTAATTCAGCAACTACCAGGAAATGGTCCGAATCAATGTTAGCTCCACGTTTAGTTTTGATGTTTTTAAGGCTAGAAAAATATCTCTTGGACAAGAGGATGTGGTCGATTTGGTTGACCGTTGATTTGGTTGACCGTCGTTTGATTTTCATGTAGCTTTATGAATACGCTTAAGTATGTGGGAAGTATGTGTTGGCAACCACCAAGTTATACAGTAAAGCTAGCTCGATGGTGCGCGTCCCGTAGTTGTTTGATGTATGGTGCAAGGAGTTTGGGCCGATAGTGCTTCGATATGTACCACCAGCACTGCCAATTTGAGCATTGAAGTCGCCCAAAACAATTTTAATGTCATGTTGCGGAATTTTGCTCAGGACGGTTTCGAGCTGGTCGTAGAAAGCGTCTTTGATTTGATCAGGCTTCTCCTCGGTGGGGGCATGAATGTTCACAAATGAGATGTTAAAGTGACGTCCATGAAACCTGAGTGTACAAATCCGATTACTGACAGGCATGAAGTCAGACAAAAATTGGCGACATCGATTACTAATCAAGAAACCGTCGCCAAATTCATGTTTATCCAAGTTATTGCTATGACAGAGAGTTAGTCCGAAGCGACTATAATCGGTGATGTCATTGGCGATTAGTCTTGTTTCCTGTAGCGCTACGAGGTCGAGTTTATACGTAGATGCTTGTTCGAAGAGTTGATGGAGGCTCTCCGGGCGGTTTAGGCTGAGTACGTTCCATGTTCCAAATTTAAAATCGTTGTCCTTATATCGTGTCCGAGGTCGTTGTTGTGAATCCAAAAATACCCAAGGCTCATGTTGAGGTTTCGTAACAAAAGAATTTTTACAGGTTGGGCTGTTAACCCAACGCCAACCTTCTGTAGAAGGACCACAGCCCTCACACTTTAGCCTACTCTTTTAACAGAGTAGTTTCTAGTGGCCGCCACGAAGAGGCAGTGTGAGCACTTGCTGAAGTTGTATGCAGTTACGGCACATGAAGCGAGTCTTGTGTTTATCCCCCTGCATGCACAGCAGTCTGACCACCAAATATTGCAACATGTCAAATACTAATTTAAAATTAAACTTTATTCGGTACCTATACAAAATTTAATAACTTTAACAGTTGTAAAAATATTGTGTTTTTACACTTGCTGACAAAGATAATCATAGAATAATTTAAATTCGAGAATCGTCAATATGCCCACCTTTCGCATTTAATATATGTAGCTACACACAATCTCGGCATTCTTTCTAACAGCTTCGCCAATGTTACTGGCTTTATTTTCTTCCATGCATCCTATAGTTGCGCCCAAAGTACTATTGCTGATGTTGGAGCATATTTTTGAGCCTGTCGGTCGAATTCCTTCCACAAAAACTCGATCGGATTGAGATCTAGACTTTGGGGCGGTCATTTCGTAACAACAATTTTCCCTCTGTGTTTTCTAGTTGTTCTAAATACTCACGTCATATCTTGGCGGTGTGTTTTGGATCATCACGAATTAATCATGTTCCAGATGAAATGGTATTCCTCTCCAAAATCTCCTTATAGCCTTATTTTCTAAGGATACCATCTATTTTGATCAAATCGCCCATAAAGGTAACTCTAAAACAACCCCAAGTTAACACTTGTCCTCCTCCATGTTTTATTGATGTCATAATACCAAAGGTAAGGTTTGAACCAAAGGTGCAAAATTTAGACTCGTCGATCCAGAGCACTTTCTTCTAATCTTCCAACCTCCAGTCTATGTGGTTTCTCGCCCGTGCTAACCGTTTTGCTTTGACGTTCAGCTTGATGAAAACCCTTCTATACTACGGTGGCACTCACTGGTTTTGGGCGCGAAATATTCATTTCTGCAGCAATTTCTTGCGCTATTTTGCATCTTTTACTTTGCTTATTTTGTTCGGTCGCTGTGTAGTGGATACACTACCACTTGTTTGATACTTTCTAATATTATAATCCACGATTCTACGATTTAATTTCAGTAATTTATCAATTTCTCGGTTACTTTTACCGATGTTGTGGTATGCCACTATTTGATGAGGACGCATTTCTATCGATAATTACTTTCTTGCCGACATTAATTAATGTTACTCGCCGTTTTAAAATATTGAACAAACTCTTTAATACACACTGCTTGCAATACGAAAGCTGAATGCAAGCTAAACTTTTCGTGTAAACTTTTTGTATAGATCATGTTTTCCGAAAGAGGCAGCACGATCAAAGAAAAGTACAAAGCGTTTTCCGAAAGAGGCAGAACGATCAAAGAAAAAGTACAGAGCGTTTGCTACTAGATGTCACTACACAACCAAAATATATTCTGACGTTTTTCAAAAGGGGACGGCCAAAAACAATTTAATTATCACGTATTAATAATAATCGCTTTTATAACACGCAAATATTTTTGTTTATGTTTACAAAATGCACATATAAAAATGTCATACAATTTTGTACAGCAAATATTTAGTGACACCTAGTGGCATTATGTGAAAGTTGCTTATACTTTCAGAGTTTTCTGGAAGATGGTAGCTCTGGCGGTTAAAGAAAATTTGACATTTGAACATGATCTATTATCATATTTTATGACAGTCATAGTAAACATTTCGGAAAAACCGATTTTTATCTAATCCGTCTACCTGAATGTGCTTAGGGTAATTTCCGATATTTTAGTTTCAAACAGCTCATTACGTACAAACAGAACATTATAAGTAGAGCGATACAATATCGGTTATGTGAATAATCTCCAATTATGCAGGTGGGTAAACACTTATGGCCGGTAGTGTATTTACAACCAAGGTCGAACAAAATAATTTTGATTGTTTTTCTACATTAGGAAAGTTTTTAATTAAAATAAATTCTAAAGTGATAAAGTCTTTAAAGTAATTTTAGAACATTTGCATGACTTACAGTCAAGCATTTTACAATATTTTCCAAGTCCACTGAGGATAACTCTTGGATTAAGAACCCATTTGTAGTAACAGATAAGCCAGTGGGTTTCAGCGCTATAATGAAAACCTAATAGATTTAATTGTTGACTCTGGTTTAAAACAAAAGCACAATATACTTAAATGATTTTTGGTTAAATGTAACAGAAGAGTATTCCAACTTATTAAAACTAGCCGTTCATATTTTACTTCATTTCACAACAACATATTTATGCGAGGCCGAATTTTCAAATTATGCTGACAAAGTCGTAGTACAGAAACCGTCTGAAAAATAAACCAGATATAAGAATTCAACTGAAAGAGCCAAAATCATCGGAGTCATTAAGAATATCTACAATTGAATGTCAGAAAATATATTTTTTATTTTGTTTATAACTTCTATATGTATTATGCATGTAGGTATCAGGGACGAAGGGTGACATTTTCAGAAATAGAAGCACATTAACTTCGGCCAAAACTGACCGACTGGGACTCTTATAGAGTTTCACTCGAATCAAAAATGCCTTCGGTTATGGGGAACATAGTCTCCTGAGGGCTTGGAAGTCTTTTCAAACCAGCTGCATAGTTCTATACACTTTGCTTAGGAGAACTGCTCGGTTAAGCGAAGAGAGCCCACAACGATGGACCCTTAGTGGAACGGGATGCTGGGTAAGCTTAGGAAAAAATCGAGAAGATTATTCAACAATGCTAAACGCACCGGTGAATGGGGCGAGTATAAGATGGCCTTGACGGAGTATAATCTCGAATTAAGAAGATCCAAAAGGGATACCTGGAGAAATTTCTGTGAGGGAATCAATGAATTGCCCTCTGCCGCTCGTCTCCATAAAGTCCTTCCTAGTGATCATTATTCTGTAGTGGTAGGAGCCCATGAGGTGGCCTATGCACCTCATAGTAGAATCTGGTGTCTCCCTGAAAAAAATTTCACAGCCAGCAAGGTGAGATGGGCTATTGGATCTTTCAAACCATTCAAATCCGCTAGAGGGGATGGTATATTTCCAGCTTTACTTCAAAAAAGTATTGAGGGAATACTCCCTAGCTTGATACAGATGTTTCGGGCAAGTTATGCTTTTAACTATATTCCTAAACTATGGAGGAAAGTTAATGTGGTCTTTATACCTAAAAGAGGGGGTCATCTATCTAGACACACAGCCCAAGGCATATCGGCCAATTAGCCTCACATCGCTTCTATTAAAGACGATGGAAAACACCCTGGATCATCAAATAAAAAGTGAGATCCTTGAGAAAAAATCCGTTGCGTCGCGGGATTAGTTTGCCTATCGAACTAGTAAGCCAGAAAGCCTGTGATGGCCCTTAGCGGTCTCGTCATGAGGATTGAAAAATCGGTGGCATATAAAGAAATTGTCCTTTGTGCCTTTGTGGACATTGAGGGGGCGCTTGATAATACCTTGCCATCTTGGAACATCATGAGATTACAGCCAGACTAGGTAGCGAGTTAGTAACCATCAGGACCATAAAGGGCTATTCCCAAGGAGGCGTATTGTCTCCTCTTTTATGGTCATTGGTTATTGACACAACTGGTCCTTCTGAGTAGCCTTGGGTTTGATGTTCAAGGCTATGCGAATGATGTGTCTATCATAATCAGAAGCAAGTTTGATGAGGTTATCTCTGATCGCACGCAATATGCACTGAATATAATATGGTAGTTGTGTGATCAGGAAGGACTGAGTGTCAATCCAAACAAAATTGTCATTGTTCCTATCAAAAACTGAACTGGAAGGAACATTTATTGAAAGTTCAAAATAGGGCCGCCAACAGTTTCTGGGCCTATCAGAAACTCTATGGGCGTACTTGGGGTCTATAGCCAAAAATATTCTACTGGTCATTCCTTACAATCATTAGGCCTATGGTCACCTGCGCATCGGTAGTATGGTGGCTTGGTGGCCTGAAACTGAGCAGAAGGCAGCGCATTGAATAAGTTCAGGGTATAGCCTGCATCGGTGTTACGGGATAATGAAAACGTGTCCAACCGCTGCGACGGAGGCACTTCTAGGACTGACTCCGTTGCACCTGCAGGTTGAAAAGGATGCTGCAATTATGGCCCTGAAAATGCAGGCGGTAGGAAATATCAAACCAGGCAATATGGTGAGTCATCTGGAAATCCTTAGGAATTTCAAACAGATCCTACCATAGGAACGCGTTCCGACTGTATGCCAGCTAAACTGGATTTCCACAAACCATTTTGTGTTAGATTACCTAACTGGGAGTTGTGGAGTATAGGGGACCATCCTTTGAACAAGGGTCAGTGCTAAGTTCTACAGATGGATCAAAAACGGAAGATGGGGCGGGAGTAGGAATATACGGCAGTGGGACATCCCGCTCGTAGTCCTTGGGTACCAATGCTACCGTTTTTCAAGGAGAAGTGCATGCTATAAAACTTTGCGCAAGGATAGGCATAGCAAAAGGCCTAAACGATGCAAAGGTTTATATTGTGTGCTCTTAGGTCTTTTACCATTGAGTCAAGGAGGGGTTCCAGGTCATACTGGAATTGTGGGAAACCAGGCAGCTGATGGCCTCGCCCGCGAGGGTTCTGCTTCTCCATTAACCACTTAACGCATAGCTCCGTGACATACACGGGCGGCTTTTACTATCAAAATTGTGTAGCTCCGTATACGTCACGGGCATAAAATATTCTGTTAATTTAAATATTACAGTTCTTATAAACTACGTCACACGCCTATGGGGGGAGGATGATTCGGTAGCGTGATGATCTGTGGCGATGGGGGGGGGGGTGAGAGTGAAGTGGGGCGATTATAAAATGTGACCATTTAACGGTTTTTAGAAATTGAATACATTTTTGTACTGTAATAAGTCATAAATATTTTCCGAAAAATTAAAGACTTTAAAAGTATGATCAAAAAATGCGTGACGTAGTTTATTAAGGAGCACTTAAGTCACGTTTTATATTAGATTTATTCTAGAAATTTACATTTGTATACGTTACGGTATTTTTTCACTTAGTTTGTTTATTTTAGTTTAATTACTATCAGCGAACACACGAACAAACAAACAGCAAACGAAATGAAAACAAAACGGGAAAGTAAAAAAAAAACGGAAAATAAGCAAAATAGAGACAAAACCTTACATTTTTTTCGATTATACTCGATTTTCCTTATTCTATTCTCTGTTCTCAGTATGTATGTACAGTATGATCAAAAAGTACCGGGAATTTGTAATTTAAATGAACCGCTCTCGACCGATTCGGATATTTTTTTTTTTTTAAGTTGGTAAATCCTATACTGACATCTGTGTGTAACTTGAGTGGGATCAGATGATTAGTGTTTGTTTGTCAGCTGTTCATAATAGACAAGTTTTTGTGTTTTGTCGCATTTTAACATGAACAATTTTATTGAGCAAAGATTTTGCTTGAAATTTTGTGTTTTGAACGGAATTTCTTGTGCTGAATCGTTGAAAATGTTGCAGAAAGCCTTTGGGGAGTCTGCTCTATCAAAAACCAGAGCATATGAATGGTATAAAGTGTTTAAAAATGGTCGTGAAGTGGTTGAAGACTTCCCTCGTTCTGGACGCCCTTCCACATCGAATAGCGATGAAAACGTTGAAATTGTGAAGAAACTGTGCTTGAAAATCGTCATGTGAGTATTAGAGAGATTGCTAGTGATCTTAACATCTCATACGGAACCGTTCAGCACATTGTTGTAGATATTTTATGCACCACGATAATGCACCGTCACACAAAGCGCGTATTGTGACAGATTTTATGACCAAACACAGCGTAAATATCCTTGAGCAGGCACCGTATTCACCCGATATGGATCCGTGCGACTTTTTTCTCTTCCCTCGACTTAAATTACCACTTCGTGGAAAAAGATTTGAATCTCTGAAAGCCATAAAACGAAATGCGACGAAGGATCTGAAGGACATCCCAGTTTCGGCCTACCGAAAATGCATGGATGATTGGGTTAAGCGTTGGCACATGTGTGTTGCTTCAGATGGATGTTATTTTGAAGGAGATAAAATAAATTTGCCCGAAAATTAACACAAACTTGTTTTATTTACAAATTCCCTGTACTTTTTGTTCATACTGTATATGGATTTTGAAGTATACAAAGTGTTCCATACAGAAGCTGCAGTATGCATCTTGTTTGTAAAACAGTTTGTTGTTTGAAAAAGACAGCAATAGAAAGAAGATTATAAAAGAAACGAGGTATAGGTGCAGTGACTGCAACGTTGGACTCTGTGTTGTGCCATGTTTTTGTATCATACAAAAATAAAATTTAAAAACAACATAAATTATCATTTTCTGCAAAAAAAAAATGTTTTTTTTTTTTAACCCCAAAACGATAAAAATATTGTGCGTTAAGTGGTTAATTGGGTCAGAGCCCTTCTGCGGCGTCATTAAGCGGCATCTTAGGGCAGTGGTAAAACGCTGGGAGTATGTGTAAAAGTCCTCCTACTGGCGCAGAATTCCAGATTTGCGACAGGCGAAAGAATTTATTTCACCTTCGTCAGTCAGGGTCAAGGAGTGTCTTGTACTTAGGAAACCTGAGTTGGGGCTGCTTACTGGCTTCCTAACAGGTCATATCCACAGTACGACAGATGGATGCCGCTTTTGCGACCTGAAAGCGGAATGAGCGGAACATGTTCTGTGCCATTGCCCTGCCATTTTCCGCTAAAGAATGCAACATCTAGGAGGGAAAATAATGAGCCCAGATAGTAGGCATCATATACCGGCCGGCAGTTTTATGAGGTTCACTAAGAGCCTGAATATTGACTGGACGGCTCATTGAGCAGGGTCGCGCAAAAGATCTTTTAGCTCGCAGTGCGAGGTGGCTTGAACGTCCACATGGCCCTTCAGTAATAATAATAATAATACGTTGCTCTGTTTGGTACAATCCCAAAGTTGAGTACTACCATAAGTTCAAACCGGTTTCAATATTTGCTTATAAAGTAGAAGCTTGTTATATGTTGATAAAGAAGAGTTCCTTTCCATCAGCCAATACATCTTTCTGTATTTAAGTCTTAGTTCTTCACTTTTCTTCTTGACATATCTTTTCCAAAGCAGTTTAGCATCCAGTGTCATGCCGAGATACTTAGCTGTGTTCGCATACGGTACTATTTCTCGATTTATGGCAATCGAGATATGTTCGCATCGCCTATTTGAGTTATTGCTGATTGTCGGGAATTCAATGGACTGATTGCAGAACTATCGCAAATCTAAAATGATCGTTCCATATTTGTCAAGTTTAGTTTGAATGTAGTGCTAGAAAGAAATCGGACTCAAAATTGTTACATCCGCACATTAGTACTTAATATGCAAATTTCTTGGCTACTTCTGACTGAACAGTATTCTCAATCGTTAAATCGCAAATATTGGCATCGTTTGAAAAGGAAGAAAAGGAAAAGCTGGGGAAAAAGTTGTTTTCCGTTATTTTTAGCTAATAAAGTTATAATAAGTCTGCGAGACTCAACCCCCGTTGATTAGGGTTAATTACGCATATGTGAATCTACATAAATCTTTATTTTATTTCTTACGTCTTTTTCCACTTTCACACCTTAAACTGATCATTTCTATCTTCTTTCATAGTTTGAGGAAAACATGTCAATTTCAAATCTGTTATGTGTAAGAGGAAAACGTTATCATAGTTATAAATATTACAGTCATTCAACTGATTCACCAACGGTTAATTATAATATTTAATTAGTTTTTCATTCGTTTTACAGCTCAACTCTAAAATATACATAAATATAATTACATTCATATATTCGCATAAGTCATCAAAAGTACAGTGGTTAAGATAATTGCTTACTACTCTGTTGTGAGTTCGATTCTCGGCAGTGACCAAAAATTGTACATATGCTTCGACAGACATTAAGACCGATTGGGTGTAAAAGCGTTCAATGGGCTGACACACTACAGCATTTTTCAATTTCGTTATAGTTCGAAAGGACTCAGAGATGCGGTAAGAGTCAATTTCGGCCTCTAAGCCATAGATTTGTTTATATTACCATAATGACCATAAGAATAAAACGGTTAATTTAAGTAAGATATTTAAGCTCTCTATCAGTTTGTTCTCTTTTGCATTTATGCAGTCTCTTGTAATTTCGTTCAACACACAACTATAGAATAAAATACACTCAGGTGCACGAGAAACAGAAAATCACACAAAGAACTAAAAGCTAGATTTAATCAAGATTATTTAACTATCTTTCAGAGAACGTAGGCAAGGGTTACTTTATCCAGACATGATGTCGAATATTTTCACATTTGAAAAATCAAGAATAAAGAAATTACTGACCAGCTTTAGATGCCAGACCTTAATCCCTTTGTACAGGTTTCGGACGTTTTGGGGAGGCATATTAGGTCTAGAAATCCTGTTGATGAGTGAGGCCACATATAAAAGTGACATGGTTCGAGAGATAAGGAGATACACTCGCTACTAGTGTCTTTTGATTAAAAGTATATTTTTGGGCAAAGTTTAAATGTAACCTAGATTTTTTGATTGCTATTCATTTTTTAATTAAAATGAAACCAAGTTTTTTTTTAAATTATTGTTTTATTTCTCTTTAATACAATGCCCAAACTCTAAAAAACTGCTGAGGTACCATCGCTGCTATATTATAAAAGGCAAATTTAAAGCAAACAAATAGGATGACTAGATTGAACATTGCTGGCCTTCAATCTGGTTTGTGTTTCAAGTTTCTACGCAATGAGGTTCATAAGAAATATTCATTTGTTTGAATATTTCGGTATGTGCCATGATTTTATAAACGTCAATCGTCAAAATATATATCAACTTCTTAATTGGATAAGATAGGCCTTGCCTACATTTTTTGAAAGGGATTTAAATAAGCTTGAATCTGAGTTCTGATTCAAAACATATTCGCTTCGAAGAAATGTTTACATGTTAGAGTCGAATGAAAGGCCCGTAACGAATTCATTTTACTTTACGATAATAGGCATGTTTTCGTATTCCTGTCTGCTTTAGATCAAGATAGCAATTATTCAAATTAAGTGAATTTAAAATCAATTATTGCCAATTTGTTTAATTAAATTTCCAGATTCTTTCCTGAATAGCTACAAGTGGTTCACCGATGAGAAAGTGGCTGGGAGTCAGCATTTGTAGCTCGGCATATTAGTCGAGAATTAAGAATGGATTCGATTTGAACAACCAGAGTACAGAGTTCCTCATAAGTAAAATTGGAACCTGCCATCGCTCGCCTTAAATGAAATTTGGTGGTTTTAAAAACGGGCTCCCACACATTCCTCCGAAGTTTGGACCACTAGGTGGAATAAATTTGAACTGGATTGACTTTTGTAAGGAGAAATTTAAAATATCATTAGATTTATATTGGTTAAGAAATTGGCTGTGTAAGATTTTTTAATTCGAGATTGCCACCAATAAAATTCGACCCATTATCACACCAAATTTGGTTTGGAACCCCTCGTCTTGCTACAAATCTTTTAAGTGCACTCAAAATCCTCTCCGTACTTTAACTCAAGAGTCATACAAAGCGTATCGACCCTAAAAATTGAAAACCTTCCCTGAGTTTTCTATGTGGTAGTTTGGTTTCGTACTGAAAAGTTCCGTCTGCTCTTAGCTAGCTACGACCAAACTACAAAATACAATTGTAGCTTCATACATTAAGTAATTACAATATGCAAGAACGTATTAAGCTAGCGAATTACATTCACTAAGTCAAAAACTCAAGGAAAACCCTCATTTCTGTGTGTTTTTATGCCCACAATAGAAAGAGAAGTTTGTCTGTATTAAAATCAATAAGATTCTTTAGTCTTTCCTTGTAAATGCCATTATTGTTAACATATTTTGTCTGCAAAAAGCCGAACGAATCTTATTGAATAATTTGGTCGTAACTTTTCCATTTGCACATCCGTAAGCCTTTTCTGATGCATCACAACAAAAGGCATATACAGGGTGTTTTGTACTAGAGTGTATATATTTTCAGGGATGATTCTTTGATTAATTTCAAGTAAAAAATCGTTCCTGGAGGGGGGGGGCCCATTTTCAATATTTAATGAGATACAGTGCGTTAAAGAAAATTAGTTTGGGGTGGTACCTTCACGCATAATTCTCTTAATTACTCCAAAGTTAGGAAGCCTAAGTCGGGTATTTGTAATGTTATTTTTAGGGATCAGAATTACCTTTGTTTTGATGTATTGTGTAAGTACGTAGCTCATTCCGTTGTTTAAATATTAATGTTTAAACTTTGAATTTTATTTAAATATCACCAAAAATTTTCCGTTTCTCATAGTTTTTTACACATAAAACATAAAAGTAAAAAGTCATTTCTAATTTTTACTTATTTTTCATACAAATACCTACAAAAATCTCATAGGAATATTTGATGTATGTTTCTAGATAACATGAGAAATTAGAGTACAAATATGTCATGTCAATTAAATATCAATCAATTTTGTAGCTTTTTATCACATTTTATTAGTTTTTCGTAAATACCTGTTACTAAAATATTTACCAACACGTTTAGAAGATTGTGTGAAACTGGAAGTGTGGCTAATAATCGGATGGATGCTAATCCTTTACCATTTTTATCTATTTATAGCGTTGATGCTGTGATTCGAACGGCTAGGAATGAACCTTCAATCAGTATCAAACGTTTGTCTTTACGGTTCATTTGTTTTATGTCAAACTATAAAATTTAGACTATTCTTCATGACAATAATCTTTACCCATACCATTATACCCATCCAAGGTCTTTTGCCGCTTATTTTGAGAATAGAAGAGAGTTTTGCGACCTACTTTTACAAAGGAAAATGGATTACGGAAACTTTTTTCCAATATTCTATGGACGGGCAAATCATAGTTTATGAGGGACGGTATTATGAACTTCTATAATATATATTCGTGGGCTAAAAAAATTGGGTATGGGGAACAATGAAACAGCTGGTTTATTAATTTGAAATTGTAACTATAGAAGATCTAAACGAGAGAATTGTTTCGACTGCAACCAAAATAAGGGAGATTTTAGATAATAAAAATGTATCAATAGAAATTCAGAAAGATTATTAAAATGCATTCAAAATAAAGGTGTCCATTTTAAGCACTTGCTGTAAAAATTATTTACGAAAAACTAATGAAATATCTTAAAAAAATTACAAAATTGATTGATTTTTAATTGACATGACACATTTGTACTCTAATTTCTCATGTTATCTAGAAACGTATATCAAATGTTTCTATGAGATTTTTGTAGGTATTTGACTGAGGAATAAGCTAAAATTAGAAATGACTTATTATTTCCATGTTTTGTGAGTAAAAAACTATGAAAAACTCAAAATTTTAGTGATATTTAAATAAAATTCAAAGTTTAAACATTAATATCTAAACAACGGAATGGGATACGTACTTACATAATACATTAAAACAAAGGTAATTCTAGTCCCTCAAAATAATATTAGAAATGCTTGGCTTAGTCTTCCTAACTTTAAAGTAATTAAGAAAAATACGCGTAAAGGTATCACCCCAAACTGATTTTCTTTAACGCACTGTATCTCAGTAAATATTGAAAATGGGCCCCCCTCCAGGAACGATTTTTTGCTTGAAATTAATCAAGGAATCATCCCTGAAAATATATACACTCTAGTACAAAACACCCTGTATGTAATTAATAGATTTAGTACCAGGGGATTTGTACTAGCACCGTGGTATTTCAATCTTACTTAAATGGGTAAGTTTAGAATATGTGGATTCAAATTCACTTTGTATAGTACTTTGTAATGGCAAATCCCAATCTAATTTTAGCATCCAGAACCTTTTGCAGTATAATTTTGAAAATCATAATAGTGGGAGTAATCCACCCCAATGCGTAGGATACTCGTGAAATTTCGGGCAATACCATACGTTTAGTTCATATGGAGGTTTGCTTGAGTTGGACTTTGAATTAAAAGGTCTGTGTTCCTGAATTTCACAAAATGCCAAGAGTTTTAGCATTGCTTTCTTCTTCAATTAATTTTGGATTTAGCTCGGTATCATTTGCGTCAAATGAATCGAGTATGATTTGTGAATTAGATCGCCATTTCCGCAAATGGGGCCCTTTTTTTCCATAGTATTAAGGTTATTTCCTGACAGCAAATCGTCAATTTAGAAGTCGTGTAATATTGTTTTCGATGCTGATGGAAATTTATTTGAATGTTCTTCCGCAATTCGTTTCAATGTATGGATAGCGAGTTATGGTGAACAATTCATACTATATGGAACTGTTTACTAACTATACTTTGATTAACGTTATCTCACCACAGTACAAGTTGGTAGTTTGCATCATACATGTGTACCATTATTCACCGGTACATTTTTTCTAGGTCGGCCACGAATACGATTGAATGTTTTCGCAAGCGTCAAAGGACTAAATCATTTTGTAAATTTGTTCCATAGTGTGCATAACATCATTCAAAGTAATCACCTTAATATACTACCTACTCGTAGTCGAATAATTGTACTTTCCTTGTAGATCGCGTGGTGTTTTATCAAATATCGTTTGTTGTTAGCATCAGGAATATTAGACCATTTTTCGAGCTCTTTCATGGGATTTATATTCATTCATGAACTCTGTATATTCCTTTTTCAATTCATACTTTTTACACTTTCTGTCGTAGGCACTTGGCGAAACACACTTAATGCACACATTTTTAAAATTTTTTTAAAAACACTTGTTAAATATTTCGCAAAATTACAAAAGGTTTAAAAAATCACTCGATCG
This sequence comes from Tipula helvola, assembly GCA_963556165.1. Classification (NCBI taxonomy): domain Eukaryota; kingdom Metazoa; phylum Arthropoda; class Insecta; order Diptera; family Tipulidae; genus Tipula; species Tipula helvola. The sequence continues at coordinate 316,367,750 of OY744481.1, forward strand.
ATTTCGGCTTGTTAGGCCATCATCATCAGGAGTATCTACTAAACTGTAAAAATAAAAATGTAGTTATTTATATATATAGTTGGTGAGAGCAATAAACATTGAAAATTAAAAGTGGGTGAGTTAAACATAGGTATATGATTATTGATTATTGATTATTCAACGGCCGAATAATAAAATTCCAGGTGTTGTTGTGGTTTTTAATTTTATTTTTTTATTTTTTTTATTTATTTTATTGTAACCCGACGTATTAGTCATTTATGGAATGGTATGAGTATGGGTTTATACTTACTTAGATAGGGATGTTGTAGATGGGTGCCTAAGCAATGAACTGAAGCTGATATTTAAAACTTGTATTAAACAAAATTATTTTTGCTTTGTTAATAAATATTTCAGATTCACTGATGGTCTACCGATGGGCTCCCCTCTGTCACCTTTGTTAGCAGAAATTTTCATGAATTTCTTCGAACAAACGATTGTATCAAGCAACAATCCTTCAGCCCTATTCCCATAGTCGCATCACTTCAGGTGATGTGACAACTATCACATCACTTCAAGTGATGATTGGTATTCTCTTAGTCGATTCATGTGATGTGATACGACAAATGACAGAAACTGCCTATTTTCAATATTAACGTAACTGAAAATTAAAAACTTCCGTTTTTTTCCATTTTGATCTGTCACTTACAATTTTCAGGTGATGAATGTATCATTTCAAGTGATGTTTAACTTTTTATACGACTAAGAGAATATGGCTTCAAGTGATAGGTATCACTTCAAACGATAAACGTCACTTCAATCCACTAAGAGAATACCAAAATTGAAGTGATGTGATAGTTATCACATCACATGAAGTGATGCGACTATGGGAATAGGGGTGCTTATTTCCGTCATGTAACCTTTTGGTACAAATATGTTGATGACATACTATGTCTATGGAATGGAACTGATAGGCTATTAACCTCTTTTCTCATTTGGTTAAATTCTCAATATCCCACCATTAGTTTTACGGTAGAAAAAGAAGAAAACAAATCTATTAACTTTCTAGATATAACAATAACCAGAATTAATTCTTCATTAGAGTTCAAAATTTATCGAAAATCCACGTATATAGATGCCACTATACCTAACTCTTCAAACCATCCCCATAATATTAAAATGTCAGCTTTCCACTCATTCTTAGATAGATTAATAAACGTTCCTTTGACCAAATCCAATTATAACAAAGAGCTTAATATAATTTTAGAAATAGCAGCGAATAACGGTTATGCAGCTAAGACTATATTAAAGCTATTAAACAGAAAACTGAAACATAAAGCTTTAGCTAACATTTATCCACCTGATAGCCCAATGCCGAGAAATTGGCGCCGCTTAGAGTATATAGGAAAAACTAGCCAACGGATTAGTAACATCGTGAGTGACACAATATACAGATATTAGCTTTGCTTTTTATAACAATAATACAATTAAGAAAATGATTTTTAACAACAAACCAAGAATTGATCGCCTTTCCAAGTCTGGCGTTTATAAGATCAATTGCAATGATTGTAGTTCCTCTTATATCGGACAGACTGGGCGCAATTTTGAAGTTAGAGTTAAATAACATTTATCTGGTAGCCATGAATCATCCCTTTATAATCATTTAATGTTAGAAAGTCACACATCCAGTTTAAATAATTTAGAAATATTACATATACAACCAAAAAGCAGACGTTTAGACAACTTAGAATCTTACGAAATCCGAAAAGCTATATTTCTTAACCAAAATATCCTCAACGAACAGAGAGAAATCCGTTTCTCACAAATTACCGACCCCGCACTGTTTTATTCCCATACTCATACCATCCCATAAAATGACTAATACGTCGGGTTATAATAAAATAAATAAAAATAAATAAAAAAACAGCATCTGGAATTTTGTTATTCGGCCGTTGACTAATCAATAATCATATACCTGTGTTTAACTCACTCACTTTTAATTTTTAATGTTTATTGCTCTCACCATTTTTATTGTTTACCACTCCCACATTTTTTATTTGAATATTTTTGTTTCATTTTTTGCTTTTTCCAACTATATTATATAAATAACTACATTTTTATTTTTACAGTTTAGTAGATACTCCTGATGATGGCCTAACTAGCCGAAATCGACCGATTGTTTTTTTAAACCTTTTGTAATTTTGCGAAATATTTAACAAGTGTTTTTAAAAATTTTTTTAAATGTGTGTATTTTTCAATTCAGTTCACGTTCTTCTTTGAATGAAATTTTCACCCGAATGCGACCACTCGTTGTAGTTAAAGTGGTATTGTTATAATACGTTTCATAAAACTGTTCCTCTTTGGTTGGTTGAACTCAACTTGGTAAATCTTCGATTTTCAAAAATCGTCTTAATGTTAATATATTGTTTAATTCATCGTAATTAAATTCTCTTCGTGATTCATTTGTCGATATATAAGTAGCTGTTGGTTTGTCTGATATTTGATGTAACGCTACCAGCGACTAACCACCAGCGGTGGTAGGTGTGATACGTGTAACTGTTTGTGTCCAATGATGCCAAAGAAAAATTCTAATAAAACAGTGAATCAGCTAGGCCAAGTGGGTCATAACGATTGGGTGTAGGAACAGGAAGCATACTGTCTGGTCCTTACTTACTCTTACTGTAGCCACCTCGCACTGCGTCTAAAAGATCTTTTGTGCTTGGACCCTGCTTAATTATTCGTCCAGTCAATATTGAGGCTCTTAATGAACCTGATATTACTGCGGTAGCATTGGTACTCAAGGACTTCGAGAGGGCAATACCACTCCCGTACATGCCCACTTATGCCCAGTCTACCGTTTTGATTTTGCTCTTACGAGTTGCTGGGAATGAAAAGTCGCCTGTATGTCACCCAGCATACTGCAGGAAGCCTAAATAAAACTGGAGGGTGCCTGGTTTCCAGAGTCCACATACTTTGTACTAATTAACCTATCAGCCATTCATCCTTCGGTATATGCTGTTCCACCTTAGATTAGGGTTTTTTGGCAAGATTTTCTCCTTTAGCTTCGTACTTTAGCCTGTGCAAAAAGGCCACATTCTGCCTAATGGTTACCAGTGATTGCTACGAGGAGGCAGCACGTACACTTGCGAATTGTGATCAGGTTACCCCTTACTCAATTGCTCACGTGATGCGCACCCTACCGGAAGGTTACGGAGCTGGTAGATTAATCTACTCAACTTTAGCCCCCCTCCAATAGACGCCAAACCATAAAAAAACACTAAACTTCACAGGATCATTTCTCTAGTCAGTCTTCAACTCTATTCAATTTAAAACTGTCTGGTAACTTGGCGCCGATGGATTTTATGATTAACGCATGAACGACTATGGTGTAAAGAGGATTTACACGTGATTGTTTGCAAAGAGCCGTTCTGCCCTTTGTAATACCCGCAAGTACCGCTGCTAAACAGTAAACATGAACATTCGATTTTTTAAGTTTTAGGCCTACAGGCGTTGCACGAATGTATCTGATACAAAAGATGACTGGGATCCCGAATCCAGTATAATTCGAGCTGGTATATATTCTCCACTGCGTGACTGTATTGTTTGAGCAATCGATTGTTGCTGTATGTATAACTGGGTTGCTGCATTTTGATTATTTGTCACGTTTGATGAGCTTGCTGATGTCTGATCAAGAGGTGCTCGTTGAGTGACAACGTGTTTTATCCGTGACATATAAGTATGATTGATTGCTGGTTTCTAGACAATTCAACCTTGATTGATCGATGAATGTCGAGTTAGTCACTGTTTTTTGATGAGAAGCTGAACCCATGTGTGGGTGTAACAGGGAATGATGGCTTCTTTTACAAATTAAGCAGGAAGTGTTAGATAAACACTGTGTAACAAAATGTCCTTTTCTTAAACAATTATGGCATAAAGGCTGTTCATTCGCCAATTTAATTCGCTCCTCTAATGTGCCGAAATGATGAACACTTGAATGAACACTTGGTGTTGATTGTGGTTGCGAGGATTGTTCAACTAGAAATGACTTGGTTAATTGAGTTGGAAAACCTTTCTTCTCTTTTATGTTACAGGATTCAGGTTATTTTTAAAAATTCGATAAATGTGGGATGAGCTATAGCTGCTTCTGTCGTTATCAACCTTTTGTAATAAGAGATATATTAGCCAAGAATCACGTGATTCTTCTTCTGGACCAATGCTTCTAAGAGCATGCACGATTTTATCCGAATGATCATGCGGTCAACGTAGATCTTTGTAGTTTGCTGTTTTACATGCTCGTTGATCGAGAAACGATTGAATAAGCGTGGATACAGTTGGCTTCGGTTTGTTATATCGAGCTTGTCGTATGTAGTGGTTATGTGTCACATCAAACTAGTCTCTCTCTTCCTCGCGTAATAACGTTTTTAATTGCTGCAATTTTTGGTAACCTTTCAAATGTGGATGATTGTGTATTGCGTTAATTTAGAAGTCTCTGAACAACGGCCACATTTTGTAATCACCACTAAAGGTTTCAACAATAGTTGACGTTGTATTCAAGGTTTCGTAGAACGTTTTCTGTTGAGCCACAAATATCTCTAAAGCCATTTTACCTGATGGATTTACACCTGTAAGTTGAACCAATACATCTTCCAATACTGTTTGCGCTTCATAATATTGGTTGTGACAGATTTATAATTCGGAAACTCCGCCAGGGTATCTTCTATAGCATGCAAATGCTTATAATTAATGTTTTCCAAATGTGCCAATCGCGGTCGAACAGCATTCTCGGTTCATCATAGCAAAATGGCTTCCATTTGACTTATTATTCGATTTCTAATTCTAATCATAGGACATTCGATTAAATTTGAATTTGAATTCATTTCTTAGAAGAAAATGTTTGACTATACCAACATCTTGTCCGTGACATTTGATAAACGATACAAATATTTAATGATATCTAATTTTATTCCATTACTAAGAATAACCATCAACCACGTTGATTGACAACCTACTTCAATACATTATAATACCTATGGCGATTTGTATCGAAGTTAACCCACTCGAAACGCCCAAACAATAAATTTTCTATTTTCTTATCCAAAATCTTAAAATAGAATTAACGACAATAGAAAAATGTACTCACTAAAATTTAAGAACATCAATCATGTTGTTTTAATACAAAAAATGGATTCTATATTAGGAATTGATATTGTGTCATCTCAGGTTTGTTGTAAGTTTGTAACGAGATTGTTAATGGTTTCTTTAGTGATTAGACTAAAAGGCCTATACAGCATTACGCAGGAGCAAAAACGGAGGTGGAAACGATAGATTTGTCACGTATCCATACAACTCAGATATCATTCATGTTATGAGTCAAATTTATAATTTTCCGCATTAGTGTGTACATAACTTGTAGAATATCACGTTCAAACTAAAGATAGAAAATTTGGTTTGTATTTAACCATACTTAGTTTGATTATATCCCAACATTTTGTGAATAATTTGTTGTAATCCAAAACAAAACGATTAACATTATTTGTATTTTTATCATTTGTACAATTTATAATTAAATTTAGTAAGATGTTTATGCCCCTGCCTACGTGATATATGTCTTGCCAGGTGTATAACAAATAAATGTAATTATCGATTATAACAATATTCGTCAAGCCACTTGCTAAGCCGCACGTAATTGATTTACTTATGTCATATAAGTAAATAAAATACGTGGCGTTAATTTACCCGTGCGTAGTATAGAGATGAATTTCACTCAAATTTTTATCTGGAGCTTTGCAGTAAAAGCCGTTTTGTTATGCATACTTACGGCCAATTTTTAAATCTTCGTAATTACTTATTCTTATCAGTGTGCGCGTAATCTTGGGGTATTTAAAATTGAAATGAAAATCATGTCGTGTCCGATTACGTAAGCGGAAATTTTACTGATAGTGGTGTGGTGTGGTAATCAATGTTTTGATTTTTTTTTATATCTCATCCAAAATAGATAATTTTAATTAAGTACATAATTAATATTTTTACGGCTTAGGTGTAAGCTAATCTTTTGAAACCATTTGAACTTGACAAAGAAAATATCAAAGTATTTGGTAGCTATCAATTAGTGTCTTCATTTTCATTAATAGTATCCTCATGTTGAAACTAAATAAAAACTTTGAAAATACTTGCTAAATCCTTAACATCTATAAGTAAGTCAGTCAAACTTTTTCCAGTTTTCTATATTGAGGCAAGTGAAATGTAGTTTTAAATTGCTTGGTGACAAATTAACTTCAAAATTACCTTTTTTACATTCTGATTAACATTAATTTCTTTTATTTGTAGTTGAAAAGGCTTTTTATATCTTTTTTCTTCAAATTTGTACCTTTCTAAACAAATAATGATATCAATAAGTTGACTATGGTTTTCTTCATTTTCAACATTTATTAATTCTAAGAAGTTCTGTAAACCGATTTATATCGCAACTCACGACATCATTTAGACGTGTAACTTTTATCTGACAATTCAAAACATATATTTAAATACAAATGATACATTTGAATGAACAGGCCTTTTATCTGGTCTGTTGTTTTACATTCCAACAAGATTGGCAAACCGTTTCAAATCGAATTAGACAGACAGAATAAAAAGTTACAAAAGGCTTTTTTGTTTAAAGACGCTTAACAGCCCTTGAGTAGTATTGGAAGCTATTCCCTGCTTATTTTCCTAACAATGATTTTAAAACTATTATAATGACATGATTGGTTGAAAAGGCATTTTTTTTAAATACCTTAATTTTGAAAAGGCCTTTATTTTGAAAAGGCCTTTGTTTAAACGTTTTTATTAACAGTAGTTAAGTAATCATTGAAGATTAATACTAAAATAATCTCCTCTTGTTACATATTCCGTGGAACCGGCTTTTTTTAAAATGTTTCTGATATATTTTGCTTAGGCTGTTTATGACAATAATAATAAAAATAACCTTTATATAAATAATTTATAATTATAATTGGATTTAGACTAGTCGTGCGGGGCTATTTGTGAATTCGATGCGAACGAATTCGACTCTTCGAAGTATAACCTTCATATTTAAATTAAATAGGAAACGAACGAATCTGATTTAAATCAAATAAGAATCCAATACTTCGAAGACTCGAATACGTTGGATTCGAATTCACAAATAGCTCCCCCCCTCTCCAGAATCATTTTAATTTGAGGAAACTGCAATTTGCTATCCTGAACAGTCTCATTGTGTAAAATCAAATAATATAGATAAGACGTTCGTTTAAGTTTGTAAACGGCTATTTTCAGGTTGAAAAGGCTTTTTCAGTTTTATTTTGTTTAGTAAGAGAAAGCAGCAGTTAACTGATATTGAGCATTCTGTAATTTCTTGTCGACTGGTTTTATTCGTTTTCAAATAGGTTGATGTAAATAGGTTTTTTCATAAGTATTGGAAATTTCATTTTTAAAAAGAATTTTTTTCCCTAAGGTTTTCAAGCCAGTTTAGATCGAGTGCGCAATATCATTTCAGAATTAATTGATCCTTATGTTTATGGGGTTGTAAGAAAATTGTATCACATCACTTTATACGTTTTATTGAACAGGCCTTTATGGATAATTTGATAGTAAATATTTACTGAAACAAGTTATGGGTTATCTTACAAGCCGGACCTCTTTGTGAGTAAAATATCAATTTAAAATTATTCTGAAAAGGCCTATTCTGTAAAGGGCAATTTCGCACAGAAATCGCAGTCAAAGATGTAATAGGCTAGACTTATTTCGTAATTATTTACAGTTATAAGTAATTACTACTACATGTTTTGTCGAAGAGGCCTTTATTCTTCTTTTTGAAACATATATTAATGCACAATTCCTTATATATATATTACAGTTTAGAAAATTTCTATTAAACGAAATACTGACGATACTTAATTTAATCAAACATTAGTTTGGTAATTTTCTGATTTATTATGTATAGGAAATCTATATCTTATCTGTAAGATTTCCGCTAAATTTCTATTTCTAATCCTAGCTCTTGTCAATTTTATTTACCTTTTATGTTATTCAGTTTTTTCCGATTCTCAGCAAAGTTTGTTACGACTTGCCATGGTGTCGTAACCCGTGCGAAGGAACTTAAATATTGATTATACAAAATTCATCCGCTCACTATCCAACGCATATTCTGTAGTTGCCCTGTTCATGTACTATGAGTGGATTATGCTTTGTGCGTTTTGTATATTGTACGATATGTTCTTTTAATTCTTCTTTATATTAATCATGGTACATGAATCGGACAATTGCATGAAAGGAAAATCAAAATATGAATTGAATAACCACTTGTCTGTATGTACAGTGCTCGCAACTTGTGTGAGTTAGTGGTTTCGCGAGCGGTATTTCCTCTGGAATATTTCGTTTAATTACAGGTTCATTGTTTTTTTTGTTAACTGATTTGAGTGATGGTGATGGTGGTGGTGTGGACATGACAGAGATTCAGAAACAAATGTTCGGGTGGCGTGATTTTTGTTTACGCGATAAGTATTTTTTTTTTTTGAATACGATACTTTGTTAGGGGAATTTTAATTTTTTTTTGGGTGAAAAAAAAAAAATAGTCAGTCGGGTTTTGAGATTAAACATGAACAAGTCGAGTTTAGACGTTTAAAACGTTCTGAGTTTTTTTTTTTTTGTTTTGTGATTGCCGTGTGGCATAAGTTAAATTTGGATTCCTGTTGAGTATATTAGGTATATTAATAAAAAAAAAAAAGCAATTTCTTAAGTTGCTATTGATAGTTGAAAAAAAAAAAAATGTTTTAATTATGTAATAGAAAATAAATAAAATGGACATTGTGAACTAAAATAGTTGTGTTACTACTGTATGAAATGTGTATTATTTTATTGGAATTTTACTTTGGGTAGTGACACGTAATTTGTTTTTCCTAAGAACAATCAAGGGAAAGTTGAGTGAAACCTGTTTTCTGTTAAGAGTGAAAAAAAAAAAAACTTGCAGAGCTGTGTCTACAGTCCCGAAATTGCTGGAAAATATATTGTTACCAGATATATACGACAAGTAAGATTTTTCTGTTCGAATATAAAAACTTACAGTTGGGTAACGGGTTACAAGTCTGCTAGTCAAGCAGGTGTTTGTTGAAGGGTTTGTGGCAGCAACTCCTCCTAAAGGAGTGGGGTTCGTGCGAGGGGGCTGCTGGGACGGTATCCTGCGACGGCGCTGATTACTGGTGGGTCGGACTGGCCCGTTTATCACAGGTAGTTGATGGTGAGAAGAAAAATAAATAAAAATTCCACCACAACAAGTAAAATTGTCTTAGTTAATATTTTTTTTTTTTTTTGTGAGCTAAACTTGATTTGCTGTAGTTTTACTATTATATTAATTTTATATTTAAATAACCTTTGTTTTCAGGGTCCTTGTGGTGTGCTAACTGTACCATCGCCATCATCAAATCAGTTTCTTTTGCACTTTTCTTTTATACTTTGATTTTCCTTTCCTTGCTTTGATAACGGCATTTGTTGTGAGTTATTACATATTTTCTTTTGTGCTCCGCGTGTGATATGTGCCGCGTCGGGTTTTTTTTTTTTATTTTTCCTCGTGCTTAATCACTCACGATGAGTGAATAATTTGTTTTTGTGGTGATCACGTGGAGGATGGGCGGCCTTATGCTGACCTAGGCCTTGAACAAGGTCGCCGGAGTGGCACCGGCGTCCTTGTCGAACGCAACCCACATTTATGATTTTCTACCACTGTGGTCGTGGCACGGTAGAATAATTTTCTAGTCCCCTTCGTTTTATCTCTATGCGGTTTTCAAGCATAGTAATATGTCTGGTAACCCCCACGCCTAGCGGCGAGCTTCAGCCAGTGCAATACCGCAACCAGACCTCTATTGCTATGTTCTGTTCAACAAAATCCCTTTTGGGGGATTTTGTTACAGTGGCGCCCAAATTTCGGCTAATTTTTTTGAGTTTCGTCTTTTCAGATTTCACAATTTTTTTTTCAGCTTACTTGTTGTGAGTACCACGTGCAAAGTCCAACGCTTGCGTTGTTTGAGCTTGCACGGGTGCTCACATCAACGTTTTCTGCCCGATCAACATTCAAATCTGCTTTGCAACCAGCGTAAGCTGTTTGATTGCATGCAGATGAGAGTGTTGATCCCTATTCTCAGCTCGTCTGATGAATGGGCTTACCATTTCTGCCATGTGGCATTGATTGTGGTTAAGCTCATTCTTCTTTCGTTCTGAGTTTAGTCTATTTAAATTTTTAGAGTCTTCGTACCTTTTAATTAACGTAATTTTTTTATTTCAGTCCGACTACCTACATGGGGAGGGATCACAGCATGTTCTAACCTTTGGTTATTTGATCTTGCTGGATCGCTCGTCATGTTGGTTCCATGTGTCATGGGTGTTGGGATCGCGAACTTGTTGTTTCCACCAATGTGGTGTTGATTGGACAGTTCGTGATCGCAGTACTCATTGGCACATCTTTAGTCAATTTCTACTTTCAGGTAAAATTTTATTTTTCAAATTTTTTTGTTCAATTCTAATTAAACTACTGGGACCACAGTGGTAATTTTTATTATTTTATTATTATAGCGTTCGTGTCTGGCTCAGCATGGGGCCGTGATCATCTCTCGCGTGATCACATTTTTTGTTATTTTTTGATACAAGTAATACATTTTACTTATTTTTCCTTTTGCTTTTTCATTTTTGTGAAATTTTGTTTTTGATTATTGGTTGTTTTTCAGTTGGTTAATGGAGCAGCTAAAATACTGTTAATAATTTTGGTTAGTTCATTTTTTATATTGTAGTAATTCTATTTCGGTATTTTGATTTTTTTTTTGTTTTTGTTTTGGGTTTATATTTGCTTGCGAATGAATTCCGGCAATAATAATCTACCGTGGGATAGACCGGCAAGTGCGGTTGTTCATACAGTGTTTGAGTCGAGTGATAGTAGTGCTTTACCGCGGATAAGTCCTTGGGATAACCATAGTAATTTTCCAGCTCCTCAATCCTTCCGACTTGTTGATATCTACGTGATTATTATAGTTATAATTTAAAAAGTTCATTCTAATTTTCATTATTTTGTCAAATTATTTTCATTAATTTTTTTTTCGGTTTTGGGATATTGATAGTTAAATTAATTTTTTTCTTTTGGTAATTTTTTTGGGTATATACATATATATATATATATATAAATATAATTCATTTTCTTTATTTTATTTTTTTTGTCTCTCACATTCAGTTCAATAGTAAACTCAGTAAACATAAATTCTTTTTGTCCTTTAAATTATATTGAGGTATTAAGCAACACTTTAGATTCCAACACATTACCTTGGGATAGACTGGCGAGTACGGATGAGAAAAAGGTTTTGAGTTGAGCGCTAGTTCAGTATTGACGCGAGTGGTCCAGTGGATAGTAATTTGTGCTCGCAGCTCCTCAAACAGCCCGGCTTGTGGATATCTACTTGGTCATAGTGAGTCTAATTTGAGATTGGTGCTTCAATATATGTTTTCAATAAATTTCTTTAAATAATTAATTAATAATTTAAAATTTTTTTTCTGCTTTAAATTAAGTAATTCTATCTTGTTTTTTTTTCATATATATATATATATATATATTCAAATATTTTTATATTTAATTTTTTTTTGATGGGTAAAATTTATTTTTTTTCAGTAATTGCTTCAATTAAATAATTTGTTTGATTTTTTTTGTGGAATTGCCAGTATCGCTGGTCTTCATTTGGTATTCAGTTGTAGCTTTAAATTTTACTAACTTTTGGTTTAGGTAACTTTAATTATAACTATAATTTATTCAGTTTTCTATAAAGTAAATATAAGTTAGAAATTTTTTAAAATAATATTGTTAATTTACATTTGTCGAAAATTAACTCTCATTACGTTTAAAATCACGTTTAAATTCAATTTTGGTTAAATTTTTTTTGTAGCTTTAAATTTTTTTTTTTTCTTCTCTGTTTCACTCAATCTTTTCATAATGGACGAATTAATTAAGGCATTTAATGTGGATCCTAATTCAATTGATCAGGCGGAAATGATGAGAGTATTGACGGCTCAAGTTCAACTGCTGACCAACGAAGTGAGAATACAGCTGGATGCGGAACAAGCAGCCGGTGTGCATAGTCAGTTAAATCCAATGTTAAAAATTCCTGTTCCGGAGGTGTCTTTTGGGCCACCTCCTCACCCTGATTTTGCTGGTCCTGCAAGAGATCCACTTGTTTCCACGGCGATAAACCCGCAGGACAATAATTTGCCTGAATTAACTCATTCTTTCATGGAACCTGTCTCTAAAGAGCGTTCATCTCCGGAGCAGGCTACCCAACGTTCCAATTTTCAGTCAGCACCAGATGCTAGAGATCTTCATAATAGTATTTTGAATCCCGTGCCTTCAGCAATTCATAATCCACCTGTTCAGTTCAACTCCGATTTCAATAGACGTTCCTTATCCCGATGTGGGATTTCCTACACAGGTTCACCTTCTGGCATAACAGTGGACATGTTCCTTTTTCAGCTGGAATCTGTAGTGAAATCCAACAATCTATCACCTTCCTCTGTACTTCTGGATCTGCATCTTGTCCTGAAAGATGTGGCACTGCAGTGGTACTGGACCTACCGCAGGTATAATCCTTCAGCACCTTGGGATAGCCTCCGATTAGCCTTCCAAGAAAGATTTAAAGATAGGCGTACTCCCTACGAAATTCGTCGTATGGTTGAGTCTCGCAAACAGTTACCTAACGAATCATTCTTGGAGTTTTATCATCACATGTGGAATTTGGCCCTGCAGTGTCACACCCCTTACAGCGACGATGAGTTCATACAACTACTGATGAACAATATGAAGCCTGTCCTTCAGTATCAACTTACTGATCGACACTTCTCACATATCAATGAGCTCATCAAAAGCTGTACTTCATGGGAAGATTCTCTAAAACGTTTTCGTTCTCTACCTGATTACTCGATGCACCCTCGTCGTAGTATCAATGAACTCGGTGTTGAGAGAATGTATGATTCAGAACCAGTCGTTCCAATTTCTAATCCGTCAGTTTTATCCGCAGATACGTCAGGAACCGCATATCGCATTCCATCTGGTGTTTTTGTTCCGACGTCCGAATCTGTGCAACATATTTCTGCTATCAGCCCTAGCCATTCTTATCGTGCTCCAATGGGAACGACTATTACAAATTCTAAGTCTTTTAAACACACCTCTACTTCTCCTTCACCTAATGTAACCAATACCTCTAGATCTGGCCGCAATTACATTTGCTATAATTGTTCTGATATAGGGCATGGTTTTCAAGACTGTCCTCGTCCTCACTTGGGTGCCTTTTGCTATCGTTGTGGTCTCAAAGGCACCATCTCAACAAATTGTGTTCGTTGTGCGGGAAACCAGACCAGTGGTTCATGGAGATCGGGGAACCAGGAACCACAGACCATCTCAACCCCAACCATAATTACCAAAGTAGATGCAGTCAGCAATACCGACCCAGAGTTTCGGAAGAGACTGATGCCAGATGGAAAGAATCAGTCGAACCAGTGAAAGTTCGCGTTGAGTCCTTTGACTCCGCAATCTCTTCTGGATCTGGTTCAGCTGGTTCCGACTTAATGGTATCGGACTCTTGCTTGCCTGTTTCTCCACCTGAATGTCGAGTAAATTCCTTTTCCAAATTGGAACACTCCATTCCTCCAATTTCTTCATTTAACAATAGTTCCAATTTTTCTGATTCCGTTCCACCTATCCCCAACACTTTTGGGAAACTCATCTCAGCTCAGTTACTTCGCTCAAAAAAATACTGGGAGCAACGTCGGATTTTGCGATCCTTTGTTGTTTCTTCAGTACTCGGTTCTGAGACAAGCGATAAACGGCCTTATGCCGATATTCTTGTCAATGATGTTCCATACCGAGGTCTATTAGATAGTGGAGCGAGTGTGAGTGTGTTGGGTTGTGGTTCTGAAAAGTTGTTGGCGGACAATAATCTTCATATTCATAATTTTCCTACTTCTATTCAGACTGCGAGTGGTCAATCTCAGAACGTCATTGGTTACATAAATGTTCAGGTTAGCTTTAATTCCCAATCTCATTACATGCGATTCTTTTTAGTACCTTCTCTAAAGCAATCTCTTTATTTAGGGATTGACTTTTGGAATAAATTCGGCATTACTTTGCAACTACCTGCGTTGAGTGAATTATCGGACTCCGCAGAAATATCTTGTTCTCCTAAATTCCATTCTCTCTCTCCAGATGATAACTTAAAGCTCTCTACAATAGTTAAAAAATTTCCGTCAAGTGCTAAAATGGGTCTTGGACGAACTACATTAATCTCTCATGAGATTGATGTTGGTGAATCCAAGCCTGTTAAGCAACGTTTTTACTCTGTTTCTCCTGCTAAGCAAAAACTAATGTACGATGAGCTAGATAGGATGTTATCACTGGATGTGATTGAAGAAAGCCACAGTTCATGGTGTTCTCCTGTCACCATGGTGCATAAGGCTAATGGCCAAGTACGCTTGTGTTTGGATGCCCGTGAGGTGAACAAGGTGACGGTCAGGGATGCGTATCCGCTTCCACTTATCAACGGATTGTTGGGTCGTTTGGATCAAACTCGCTATATATCAACTATTGATCTAAAAGATGCCTTTTGGCAGATCCCTCTTGACCCGCAATCCCGAGATAAGACGGCGTTTACTGTCCCTGGTCGTCCCTTGTACCACTTCAAGGTCATGCCCTTTGGGTTGTGCAACGCTCCCCAAACACTGTGTCGCCTTATGCATCGGGTGATTCCTTATCAACTGCACGACAAAGTATTCGTCTACCTTGATGATTTATTGGTTACTTCGTCCACTTTTGATGAACACTTGGAACTTTTGGAAGTGGTGGCTTCGTTGCTAGTAAAGGCTGGTTTAACCATAAATTTGGAAAAGAGTCAGTTTGTTTTGAAGGAGGTTAAATACCTGGGTTATTTAGTGGGTGATGGTTGCCTTCGCACCAACCCAGAAAAATGTAAAGCAATTAGAGAATTTCCACGACCAAAAACGACTAAACAGATACGTAGTTTCTTGGGTTTATGTGGGTGGTATAGGCGTTTTATTAAAAATTTCGCGTCTTTAGCTGCTCCATTAACCGATCTGACAGGGAAAAAATCTAAGTCTAAATGGAATCTTCACGCTGAGGAATCCTTCCAATCTCTTAAAGTATCTTTATCGTCTGCTCCTGTTTTAGCTAATCCTGACTATGGGCGCCCTTTCTTCATCCAATGCGACGCAAGTGCTGTTGGCGTGGGTAGTGTACTTTTTCAGCTTGATCCTGATGGCGCTGAACACCCCATTGAATTCTTTTCGCACAAACTTAATGCCGCTCAGAGGAATTATTCTGTAACTGAGTTGGAGTGCTACGCAGCAGTACTTAGCGTCCAAAAATTTCGGCCCTATATCGAGGGATACTCGTTCACGATTTATACCGATCACGCTAGTCTCCGCTGGTTGATGTCCCAAAAAGATCTATCTGGTAGACTCGCCCGCTGGAGTTTAAAACTGCAAGCGTACAAATTTGATATCGGATATCGTAAAGGAACGGTGAATGTTGTACCTGATGCCCTTTCTAGAGCTTTTTATAGTGAGCCCACAGACGATGTAAGTAATGATCAACCTTTTCCTCCTGTTGAAACTACTTTGAATGATGATTCCTCCTTACCTTGTAATTCTCCTGTTATACAAGAAAATGTGTCCAGTTTAAATTCTTCAAGTGACAATTCGGTTCTACATATTGATCTTAACTCTTCAGCTTTTCAGGACGATGAATATGTACAACAGATCAATCGAGTACAACAATTAAAAGATTGTGATCACAACTTCAAAATCCGTGATAATAAACTCTTGATCTTACCTTCCTACGCTTCTCGTTATACGTCCACTGATTTGTCTGAATGGAAGTTAGTAGTTCCGTTGTCCTTGACTGCAAACTTAATTGAACTGGCTCATTCTTCTCCTACTTCTGCTCATATGGGTATTAAAAAAACTGTAGAACGACTTCAGCGGCAATTTTTCTGGTTTGGTATGACTAAACAAATCAAACTTTTCATCTCTAATTGTTTACAATGCAAGATGAATAAGCCTGTAAATTTTAGCACTCAACCTTTGATGGGTTCTCAAACTGAGTCTACCAGACCTTTTGAAAAATTGTTCGTTGATTTCCTTGGACCTTATCCTCGCTCCAAACGAGGTAATACCTGTATCGCTATAGTGTTGGATCATTATTCAAAGTTTGTTCTAGTCAAGCCTTTGCGAGAAGCTTCCGCCTCTTCTCTGTGTAGCTTTTTGGAAAATGAGGTGTTTTTACTTTTCTCTGTGCCTGCAGTGATTACTTCTGATAATGGCAAGCAATTTCTATCTCACTTATTTAAAGATCTTTTAAAAAAATATAATGTTGATCATATACGTACTCCTATTTACTCTCCTCAAAGCAACGCTTCTGAGAGAGTTAATCGGACGTTACTGTCTAGTATTCGGTCTTATCTTGATGATCATGCACATAATGAATGGGATTGCCATCTTTCTGAAATCACTGCAGCATTGCGAAATGTTAAACACGACGTCACGAATTTTTCTCCTCACTATTTGGTCTTCGGTCAACACATGTCATTAAACGGTTCAGATTATGCTTTACGTAAACTTTTATCTCCTCAGGATGATAACGAAATACATGTGTTGTCCAAATCTAATAGATTGAATCTTATTCGTGATCAAATAACTCATTACCTGAAAGTTGCACATGAGAAATCAGCGGTTCGATATAATTTGCGTAGTAAAACTAGGAATTTCCTGCCTAATCAACCTGTGTTTGTCCGATCCTTCGCACAAAGTAGTGCTCCTGATAGATTTTCTGCAAAGTTAGCTGCTAAGTTTATTCCTGCTTTTATCACTGATAAAATCGGAACAGTCTCTTATAATATCAGAAATCTTGATGGAAAACCTTTGGGAGTTTATCATGCCAAGGATATACGATTGTGACAAATTATTAGTGAATTTTTTCTTTCCCTCTTACTTTATGCCTGGCTTGAGACTTTTTCTCGGGTGTGGGTAGTCCCCACGTTTGTTACGACTTGCCATGGTGTCGTAACCCGTGCGAAGGAACTTAAATATTGATTATACAAAATTCATCCGCTCACTATCCAACGCATATTCTGTAGTTGCCCTGTTCATGTACTATGAGTGGATTATGCTTTGTGCGTTTTGTATATTGTACGATATGTTCTTTTAATTCTTCTTTATATTAATCATGGTACATGAATCGGACAATTGCATGAAAGGAAAATCAAAATATGAATTGAATAACCACTTGTCTGTATGTACAGTGCTCGCAACTTGTGTGAGTTAGTGGTTTCGCGAGCGGTATTTCCTCTGGAATATTTCGTTTAATTACAGGTTCATTGTTTTTTTTGTTAACTGATTTGAGTGATGGTGATGGTGGTGGTGTGGACATGACAGAGATTCAGAAACAAATGTTCGGGTGGCGTGATTTTTGTTTACGCGATAAGTATTTTTTTTTTTTGAATACGATACTTTGTTAGGGGAATTTTAATTTTTTTTTGGGTGAAAAAAAAAAAATAGTCAGTCGGGTTTTGAGATTAAACATGAACAAGTCGAGTTTAGACGTTTAAAACGTTCTGAGTTTTTTTTTTTTTGTTTTGTGATTGCCGTGTGGCATAAGTTAAATTTGGATTCCTGTTGAGTATATTAGGTATATTAATAAAAAAAAAAAAGCAATTTCTTAAGTTGCTATTGATAGTTGAAAAAAAAAAAAATGTTTTAATTATGTAATAGAAAATAAATAAAATGGACATTGTGAACTAAAATAGTTGTGTTACTACTGTATGAAATGTGTATTATTTTATTGGAATTTTACTTTGGGTAGTGACACGTAATTTGTTTTTCCTAAGAACAATCAAGGGAAAGTTGAGTGAAACCTGTTTTCTGTTAAGAGTGAAAAAAAAAAAAACTTGCAGAGCTGTGTCTACAGTCCCGAAATTGCTGGAAAATATATTGTTACCAGATATATACGACAAGTAAGATTTTTCTGTTCGAATATAAAAACTTACAGTTGGGTAACGGGTTACAAGTCTGCTAGTCAAGCAGGTGTTTGTTGAAGGGTTTGTGGCAGCAACTCCTCCTAAAGGAGTGGGGTTCGTGCGAGGGGGCTGCTGGGACGGTATCCTGCGACGGCGCTGATTACTGGTGGGTCGGACTGGCCCGTTTATCACAGGTAGTTGATGGTGAGAAGAAAAATAAATAAAAATTCCACCACAACAAGTAAAATTGTCTTAGTTAATATTTTTTTTTTTTTTTGTGAGCTAAACTTGATTTGCTGTAGTTTTACTATTATATTAATTTTATATTTAAATAACCTTTGTTTTCAGGGTCCTTGTGGTGTGCTAACTGTACCATCGCCATCATCAAATCAGTTTCTTTTGCACTTTTCTTTTATACTTTGATTTTCCTTTCCTTGCTTTGATAACGGCATTTGTTGTGAGTTATTACATATTTTCTTTTGTGCTCCGCGTGTGATATGTGCCGCGTCGGGTTTTTTTTTTTTATTTTTCCTCGTGCTTAATCACTCACGATGAGTGAATAATTTGTTTTTGTGGTGATCACGTGGAGGATGGGCGGCCTTATGCTGACCTAGGCCTTGAACAAGGTCGCCGGAGTGGCACCGGCGTCCTTGTCGAACGCAACCCACATTTATGATTTTCTACCACTGTGGTCGTGGCACGGTAGAATAATTTTCTAGTCCCCTTCGTTTTATCTCTATGCGGTTTTCAAGCATAGTAATATGTCTGGTAACCCCCACGCCTAGCGGCGAGCTTCAGCCAGTGCAATACCGCAACCAGACCTCTATTGCTATGTTCTGTTCAACAAAATCCCTTTTGGGGGATTTTGTTACAAGTTGTAACTTTGACGAAATTTTAAAAAAAAATTTAAAAGTTGGTTTACCTTCAAATGGTATCTGTGAACTCTCAGTCTGTGTAGCGATTTTACAATTTTGTTGTTTGTCATGATGCTTGAAAAAGCTTTTCTAGATTTTTAGCTAAAAACTAATATTAGAGCCCTTAACTAATTTGGCTAAACAGACCTATTCTGAACACATAGTATAATTTCTGACCTATCGGCAAAATTTAATTTTTTGAAATTTCATTTCTATAGTGTAGCGAGCAAAGTATTGTTTCAAGTTTGAACATACATATTCATATGCTTTCTAAAAACTTGGCTAACTTTTGAGCATTTTGAAGCTTGTTTGACAAGATGCCTGAAAACAATTTTTTTTAATATTTTCTTCAATGATATTGGGCACTACACTTTTCAAATGTTGTTGAAAAGGCCTTTTCGAGCCAGGGAAGGAAATTACTACTGATAGAATTCCTGCTTGGAAATATAATTAAATATTACCAAGCCACTTTACTAAATTTGCTGAACAGACCTATTCTGTACACTGTAACAAATATTGATATAATTTCTTGCATATTGGAAAAGTTCACTTTTTATTTTAATTTTTGTTTTATTTAATGTAGTGAGTGGAGTATGGTTTTATAACCTCCACAAAAACATAACTAAATGTTTTGTACTTTTTACAAAACGAAAATAAGTACCGATACAAATTCTAAGCTTTCTAACAAGTTTGAGAAATTCTAATCCAAAATTTCCAAAATATTGCTGGCTGAAAAGGCCTTTTATACAAATCGGCTTTTAATTGTCTAAGTCGTTCACATTATCTTGATGAACACTCCTATTTTATTCAAGGTGAGAATAATTTTTCGAAACGATTTTTTTTTTCTAAAATTATGACTTAGCTGAACAGCTATTTATTATGTGCAGTAAGGGAATTATTGATATGATTGCCAAGTTTGTAATTTTTTCATTTAATTACTTCTCGTGCCCTTGCCAAACTTTTACTTTCATTTTCTTGCAGTTTGTTTCGAGTCGGATCACATTAATTTTAATAAAATTATATCCTCGAGCTAACAGGCTTTTTTCAGTATTTCCAGTGATGGACATTTTTTAAACTTTCCAGCAAATGTGCCCATTGCGAGTTAAATTTGGTCATATTTCAGCTTCAGGCCTTTTACAATTTTGTTGTCATATAGGTTTAAATTTTTTTAAAAATCATTTAATGGACTGTTCCTGATTTTAGGTAACCACTGAAGATACACATGTGTTTTTGAAAAGTTTTTTATGGTACAGTGAAGAAATTATGGAGGTGAACAAATTCGGAAATTTTAACATTAGTAAACACAAAACCCTTAGTTAAGATACATGTCATCTAAAACATGCATAATATTGCACCAAATTATTCGCATTTTAACGAAAAAAATACCACTTTTTGAATTTATTCGAAAATTATTTTTAACTTTTAAATAAAGGCCGAAAGGCTTCTTAGATATCACGGAAGTGCACAACATCATTTCTATCTAGTCCTTTAATAATCTTATTAGAAACAAATTTAGTCTGTGGCTTACTTGATGAAAAGGCCTTTTGCTAATTACTTTCCTAAAATGATCGTTGTTAGGAAGGGCTTTCAAAAACTTTTCAGGATGAGCTTTGTGTTTGTTTCATTTCTAGAAACTGACGAAAAATAGGTACCAAAGTTACCAACAACCGCTTTTTTCACCGATGAAAATTTTACTTACATAAACTTTCTAACTTAAGCTCAGTTTACACCTCTCGTGAACATGAACGTGAACAAAACATTTTTTGTTGATAAATCTGAAATTACTTGATTTTTTCATTAAAACTGATTGGAATAAACTTGAAATAAAATTACGTATCGAATAGTTATGAAAATAATGAATAAAATGTCATTATAACAATACTTTTTTCAATTCCCCGATGAAATGTCTGTGAACAAAATTAATAAAATATATAATATAATTAATTGTGGTTGAAAAGGCCTTTCATATTTGTGCTTTTTTTTAATCCAAGTCCATCTATTAACAATGCTAGCTTATTATTGACTTGTATTTTATCGACTTAGCTTGGCAAAAACATTCTGTTATTAAGTGATTAAATTTATTTTAACATTTATTAAATTTGAGAAAATTAACCGCGTATTTTCTTTTTAATTTCAGCTTAAAGGTTCCATCGACGATTGCAGTTGTAACGTAGACGCTGTAGATCATTACAACAATGTTAAAATATATCCAAGACTGAAGAGTTTACTAGTCAAAGACTTTTTTAGATTTTACAAAGTAAATTTACATGGTGAATGCCCATTTTGGGCGGACGACAGTAAATGTGCAATGAAATTTTGCCATGTCCAGGCATGCGATGAAAAAGATATTCCATCCGGTTTAAAAGGAGCTTTTAATTCTGAGCGTCCATCACTAAAGGTATGTGTGTACATGTATGCAATGCTGTTTGTTTTAATACTAATTTTTTATGAAAATATTTTTAGTATTTGGAAGAGTTTCAGACAAGTAAATATTCGGATTGTGGTAATGATTTGGATGCCGAACTTGGTTACTTGAACACAAGTATAAGCGATAAAGCACAAATTGAATTTCGTAAATGGGCCGATTATGATGAGACACAAGACAATTTTTGTATTTTGGATGATAATGAAGAAGGTTCAGAGTATGTTGATTTGTTACTAAATCCAGAACGGTATACAGGTTATAAAGGTGAATCGGCGCATAGAATATGGCGGAATATTTATCAAGAAAATTGTTTTCTATCCGATAAGCTAAAAAAAAATTCGAATTTTATTTCGTATCGTGATCTTGGTTCTTGGAATGATATATGTTTGGAGCAGAGAGCATTTTATCGACTCGTTTCTGGATTACATTCGAGTATTAATATACATTTGTCAGCGAATTATTTAATATCGGAGAAAAAAGATTTTATGGCGCCAAATGGAGTATGGGATTTAAATATTGACGAGTTTATTCAACGATTTAGTCCAGAGACGACCGATAATGAGGGACCGAATTGGTTGAGGAATTTATATTTTACATATATTGTTGAGCTGCGGGCGATTGCGAAGGCGACACCATACTTGAGGAATGAACTTTTTTACACGGGAAATAAAATGGAAGATAGCGAAACGAAACAAGCGGTTGATGAGCTTCTTGCTGTAATCGAGTAAGAGCGCGACATGTTTTAGTATAATTATTTCATTTAACTAATTTCAATATTTTACTTTTTATTTTCAGATCATTCCCATCCCATTTCAATGAGAGCCAAATGTTTATGGGTCCCGCCTCCGCAAAATTGAAACATGAGTTCCGCGAAAAATTCCGTAACATATCGAAAATTATGGATTGTGTCGGATGTGATAAGTGTCGCCTGTGGGGTAAACTTCAAACGCAAGGTTTGGGTACAGCACTAAAAATTTTATTTTCTGGCAAATTCGACACAAAAATTGGTATTCCCATTACCGAGATGAAACAGGATGATAATAATTTCCGATTTAAATTGACGCGAACCGAAATTGTGGCATTGTTCAATGCATTTGGACGACTATCGAACAGTATACAGTACTTGGAAAAATTTCGAAGAAAATTGAGATAGCATGGCCCCACATCCAGTGGGGCTCTTAATCATTTTTATATACTTAAACAATTTTTGTAATATGTGATAGAAAGAGAGCACGGTATTTAAAAAGCAAAATTTTAATGTTGCCGGATGCCATTTATATATAGTTTAGTTTACAGGCAGGACCTGATCCTTTCTTATAAATCCAAATCACTTACCTAAATTGTTTTAAATATTATTACAACTCGAACAAAGCCGAAGATATAGGTAACTCATGTTTATTCCTTATTTTGTTTTTAGTGTCATCAAATTTGGTGGCACACCATGACACTCCGGGCAACAAATATTGAAATCACAATAATTTTCTATTAGGTAATATTAATTTAATAATTTGTAAAATAATAACACACAATACACACAAAAGTACGCAAATACATCACATTAAAACTATGATTTTTTATTTTTACTCATTTATATGAGATATCAACAGGTGTGTATTACAGTGAAAATATTTATTCGATATTATGAATGTTTCAATTTTGGAAACTATTTTTAGTAGGTAATGGAACATACAAAATGCATAAATAAAAAAGTTTTTAGATTTTAATTTGTTTGTTTTTTTTATAGATGTATAATTATTGATTATATAAAATAAAAAAATTTCAATATGTATTTATGTAATTTATTAAAGTTGTGCTGCGTTTTATTGTACTCATATGAAATATACGTAATAACCGAATTTTACATCAGGCTACACTAAATTCAAAACAATAATTTTACGATTCGGCAACACATTTTGTGGTTGCCATGGTAAATGGTTTGAAAATTTTGTTTACCTTATTAAATAAAAGTCGCTTGCAGACATTCAGCGTCTAGTCTAGTTTAATTCCAATAAAGATTGTGCTTACAAAAAATAATTTGGAAAAATGGTTCGATTACATTTTAAACGTGGTGAAGAAAGTCAATTCCTTTACGAAACAAATTTGAGCATTTCGATTGAGAAATTGACGAATGATGTTGTTGCGATTTTCAATGGTCGGTTGAAAATTAGCCGAATTTGTGCTGGTAAGTTGTATTGTTGCTATTTAAAATTATTTTATTAACTACTTTGTTAACTGCCATGGTAGATTTGAAGATGTCTTCTAGCATGATTACTTGTCGGTTGTCACATTATATCGGTAACATATCAAAACAAATTTTTAGCCGATTTTAGTCTACATTTGAAATCCACAAAGATCGGTATTAAATAATTAATTCTAATGCTAATTCCACTGAAAGGTTCCCAAGTACTTATTTGATTAGGTCATTGATTAAGAACGATTAAAGTTTCTTATGAATCGATGTCACCGGTAATTAATTAATTTACAAAGGGAGACATCTAGCTGACAAGCGTAGCTATTTCGTCATAACTTTATCCAAGTCGATTAATTTCATTTGGAAAATGAAATCATTTCATGATGTTCCTTGTCACTTCGTGTCTAATACAACCTATGGTTATTTCAAAATTACACGAGTTGCATATACACGATGCGAATGGGCGGCCTGGACACTCGACCCAATCTCGTAGTTTTGGACGCCGGATCCGGCGTAAGATCGAAGCGAACCTGCTTGCTAATTTTCGGGTCCACAATAGGTAATTTAGGTACTTCAGCCGGAATAGGAAGTTCTGGTTCGTGAGTCGGTAAGGATGTTCCAGTTTGTGGTGTCTGTGTGTCTTG
The DNA here is from genome assembly GCA_963556165.1 of Tipula helvola. Lineage (NCBI taxonomy): Eukaryota > Metazoa > Arthropoda > Insecta > Diptera > Tipulidae > Tipula > Tipula helvola. The sequence continues at coordinate 316,391,965 of OY744481.1, forward strand.
ATTATATCCGTGTAACAAGGTTTAAGTCGGTCGATGAGGAAATTTTGACGTGTCTTCCGTTCAATTCTAACGTGTAACATTTTGGTGTATGGTCGATAACTAAAAACGGTCCTGTATATGCGGTGGTTGCAGTGATCTGTGTACTGCGTCAGTCTGTAAAAAAACGTGCGAGCAAGTATGCAGATATTTGCTAATAAAAATTTTGTCCGTTGCATGTCGCGAAGCCGGTACAGGTTTAATTTTCGTTTGATATCCGTTACAAATGTTGACTGTAAAATATGATCGTTTGTTGTATCCAAAAAGGCTCCTGGAACTCGCGTCGTTTGTCCGTATACGAGTTCAGCAGTCGTGACTTTCAGTTCGTCGCTGTACGTTGTCAGTAGTCCTAGTAAGATTGAAGGGAGAACACCAGTTCAAACTATTCGAACGTATCACGCAATGGCAGACTTAATGTCGTTACATTTTGGATTGTAACTAGTTGTTCTCCTTTGCTCGAACCCCAGTCAGTTAGCCAGTTCGTGGAAAAGTTGTGATACTGGAATCGCCTCGGGCCAGCGGGTGTACCTTTCAATCAATGTGACGCAATGCCGCTGATTATCAGAAACCGGTAACGGACCAATGATATCGAGGTGAATAATCGAAAAGCGTTGAGAAGTTAATTTATATGTACTAAGTGGAGTTTTGGTGTGTCGAGAGACTTTAGCGTTTAGGCAAGCTACACAGTTTAGCGCCATCTTCTGGACGTCTTTGTTCATAGAAGGGCAAACGTCGTTCTGCGTCAAAAGTTTAATGGACGCTTTGGCGCCAGGATGAGACAGATTATGAAACGCATCGAAAACTTGCTTTCGAAATTTTAGCGGAATGAATGGCCTAGGTGTAGTAGTTGTAATATCGCAATGAATTAAGGTTTTTGAATTGAAAACAACCGGGCATTTTTCGAATTTGAGAATAGTATTACTCCTTAAGATTTCTTGAAGTTCTTCGTCGTTGATCTGAGCATCTGTGATGGTCGCACAATCAATTCTTCTGGGAATAGTAATTTGATTAATATATGAGAGGGTATCGGCTACGACATTATCGATGCCGGAGATATGCTGGATATCGGTTGTGAATTGACTAATGAAATCTAAGTGTCTAAACTGACGAGGAGATGCTTTTTCCGTATTCTGATTAAAAGCGTAGATTTACGACCTTCGAGAAGGTGGCGAAAGTGTTACTACGAGACCGTGTTCTTCTATTTCTTGTCTCAGATGTTCCTCTTAATTTTTTGAGGCAATGAGCACGTCGTCCAAATATACAAAACAGAATTCAAGTCCTCGTAGGACTGAGTGAATAAGGCGTTGGAACGACTGTGTTGCATTGCGAAGGCCGAAAGTCATTCTACAAAATTCGAAGAGTCCAAAAGATGTCGAAATTGCTGTTTTTGGAATGTCCGTCAGTTCGATGGGAATTTGGTGGTAAGCCTGGACAAGGTCTATCGTTGAGAATATAGAGCTGCCCTCGAGTTGTTGTGTAAAATCCTGGAAATGTGGAATTGGGTACCGGGCCAGGAACGTGACCCATTTAAGTGCTCGAAAATCTCCACACGATCTTCACTCTCCATTCTTTTCTTTCGGGGTTTGCATGCAATCGGTGATCCGTTTGTTTCTAGTTTGTGCGTAACGTTATGTTTTGTAGTGTTGCAGTTGATGTCGCCGTAAATAACTGTCGGAAATTTTGAAATAACGTTGGAGACTCCTGGGTCCGTCACTGGCCTGTCGATCCTAGATACCGTGGAACTCACGTTGGAGGTAAGCGTACCGTAGGAATGCAAAGAGGTTAACGGGTCTATAAGCCTTTGTCTTTGTATGTCCACGAGAAACCCGGATTTCCTTAAAAATCTTCGCCGATGATAGGCATCGACACGTCAGCGACGATGAACTCTCCGATGTCGTTCACCGCACAAGTCGCACAAGTTTAGATATTGGTCGCTTCAGTTCAGTAGTTTTGGTTTTTACAGTAACAGCTCGGATGAATCCATCAGTGCCGCTATGAAGCTTTATAATTTTTCCCAAAAGCCACTTGTTGACAGGAACATTTTCTTCCTTGATGATCACAATATCATTCAGCTTTAATGAAGATTTTGGTTGTACCCATTTCGATCTTTGTTGTAACGATGTTAGGTATTCAAGATGCCATCGCTTCCAGAAATGTTGGTGCATATATTGCACCATCTGCCATCGTGATAGGTGAGATGTTTTGAGATCCATCACATTATATTCCGGTAATTTGGTGGCTGACTGACCAATTAAAAAGTGTGATGGCGTGAGTGCATCTATTTCTTCTGACGATAGCACACATAAAGGCCGAGAATTTAATATACTCTCTATTTCAGTCAATAGAGTATTCATTTCCTCCATAGTGAGTACGGAATCGCCGATAAATTTTGTTGATTTGATTGCGGACTCCCATATGCCACCAAAGTGAGGCGCGCTAGGAGGTATGAAGTGCCAGTTAATTGCGTGTCTAGAAATAAAATGGGAAACTTCATTAGATTGTTCAATACAATTTTTAAAGGTTTTTCGAAGTTGATGATCCGCGCCCACGAAATTGTAGCCGTTGTCACTGTAGATGTCGTGACAATATCCTCGACGGGCCACGAAACGTTTCAGAGCGGCAAGGAATGCTTCGCTGCTAAGGTCACTGGCCAGTTCAATGTGTACCGCCTTGGTGCTGAGGCAAATAAATAAACAAATATACGTCTTGTGTGTTCTTTGGCCGCGACCTCGAGTCAAATGAATGTTTAATGGCCCGGCGTAATCAACGTCAACCTTATGAAACGGGCGAATTAATTCTAATCGAAAATTCGGTAAATTGCCCATAAGTTGCTTCTCACACGTCGCCTTGGGCCGGGTACATGTGATGCATTGATAAACTACTTTTCGTATCAAATTTCTAGCGCCAGGTACCCAATAGTTTTGCCTGAGAATTGCTAGCAGCAAGGACGGACGTGCGTGTTTATGTTCTCGATGCATTTCTCTTAGCAGTAATGTAGTAAGCAACGATTTTGCAGATAATATGATTGGATGTCGCGTGGAAAATGGTACATCACATTTTTCCAATCTGCCACCAACTCTGAGCAATCCAAATTCATCAACAAATGGATTGAGGGATTTTAACGGGCTGGTTATCCTGATTGGTTTGAATTGCGTAGATCTGCTATTTCGTTCTGGAAATATTTGCTCTGATCGTAACCACAAAGTTTGAACAGCGCGTCGTACATTTCCTTTCCGGACAGGAACAAATCAGTATTTCTGAATGATTTTTTCTTGGAATTGTTAAAGAACCGCAAGATGTAAGCCACTACTCCTTGTATCTTGTGAAATGTGGGGCTGCTTGTAATTAATTTGTCGAGGATATCATTTTCCATAACGGATGTATGCGAAATGCTACTGAGGCAGCCATCTTCTAGGTTGTCGTAATATCGTTGCTGAGGTGGCCAAACGCTGGGATGACAGTGTAACCAATCAGGTCCATTCCACCATAGTGTACTGTCTTTAAGTTCTTGTGGAAAACATCCTCTTGAAGTTGAAAGTTCGATTAAATGATGAGATAATTTGTGATGTGCGATTGGCAATGAAAGTAGGCCAGCGACGAGGGTGTGAAGTAAGCCAATCCAATACAATAGTCGAATCGGTCCACAAGAATATTGTTTGAACATTGGTATTAGTTTCCTTTCTGACAAGATTCATCAGGTGTGTCAATAGAACTGCACCACACAGTTCCAAGCGTGGTAGACTTTGCTGCTTTATGGGTGCCACTTTCGTTTTAGCGGTAATAAGATGAATGTACGAATCTCCAGCTTCGGTGGTTACTCTGTAATATATTACTGCAGCGTATGCCACTTGACTAGCATCACAAAAACCATGCAATTCGATCGTTGAATTTTTAGTTGTGTGCACGAACCGAGGGATTTTAATCTCCTGTATGTTTGGTAATGTAGATCGGATTTGCCGCCATTCGTTTGTCTCTTTCTCTGGAAGTGGATCATCCCAATTCACGTTTAGTAGCCAAAGTTGCTGGATAAAGATTTTTATTTTTATATTGATCGGAGCAATCCAGCCTAATGGATCAAAAAATTTTCCTGCCTCGGAAAGTATTGTTCTTTTCGAAAATTGTAAATTAGTTGGCATCTCCACACGGAATTTGAACAAATCTTCTAACGGGTCATACTGAAGACCCAAAATCTTCACGGTTTTATCAGATGCGTCAGCAATTGGCTTGATTTGGTGTCCTCTATCTGCAGGCGAAATATCGTTCAGCACGAGAGTTTTACACCCACTTTCGCAAATTGAGACCATAAGTGGACAAAATTGTTGTGATGGATTTCTTCAGGTTTTGTATTTCATCCACAGTGTCTGCGCCTGTCATGAGGTCGTCTACGTAGATATCTCTGTCGATGGTTTTGGCTGCTATTGGATCAGATATAAGTGATTCTTGACCAATTTGTTTGACACATCGTGTTGCTAAATATGGAGCTGAGGCTAATCCATATGTAACCGTAGTTAATTTGAAATACCTGATGGGATGAGTTGGACCTTCTCTCCATACTATCTGTTGAAATTTGGTGTCATCCTCATGTACGCGAATTTGCTGATACATTTTTTCAATGTCGGCAGAAAAAATGTAACGATGTTCCCGGAAACGCAAAATTATTGCGTAAAGGGTAGATTGTACTGTCGGTCCTACTGCTAAACAATCATTCAGTGACACGCCAGAGGTCGTTTTTGCAGACCCATCAAACACCACTCGTATTTTACTGCTTGAGCGATCTTTCTTGGTAACTCCATGATGTGGTAGAAAGAAACCTGCATCTTGTACTGATGGTTGAGGGATTTCTTGCATATTACCGAGAGCCAAATATTCATTCATAAATTCTTTGTAGAGGTTATGAAATTCGTTGTCTCGAATAAATCGTCGTTCCATTCCCTTTAATCGCTGGATTGCCATGCTCAGCGACTTGCCTAATTCGGTGGTAGATTTTTTGAAGGGCAATCGAACTTGGAATCTCCCGAGTTTCTTTGTAGATTTTTCGTGAAACTTGCCTCACACAATTCTTCATCTGGTGACAGAATTGAGACGTCAGTTGGAATTGACTCTAACTCCCAAAATCGTTTTAACGTTGAATCTATGTTGTTTTCGTGAATATTGTTAGTGAACCCGACTATGGAATCAAACTTGTTTGGATTTTGAGGAACATGTGTACCTGCCACAATCCAACCAAATACTGTATTTTGCAGAATCGGTTCGTTTTGATCACCTTTAATCTGACCTTCGACCAATACATTAAAAAAGTGATCAATGCCAATGAGTACGTCTATTTCGTTGGCTTTGTAAAAGTCAGGATCTGCCAGAGGTAGTGTTTCCCAATTTTTAAGAATTGAAGCGCTGATACTCATTTGGGGCAGCTTCGTGATGTTTTTCAGGATGAGAACGTTTATTGTTAAAACTGAACCTGACCGAGTTTCGACTTGAATGGTAGCCACACCTTTCGTAACACCTGTTTCAATTTGTCCAAGCCCTTTGACGGTAATTCGCCCATTTTTCCGTGGAATTCCAAGACGCTGCAGGCATGACTCTGTCACGAAGCTAGTTTGTGACCCGGAATCTAATAGGGCGCGGCACGGCATAGTTTGACCTGTGGAACAAATTACTTGTACAAGAGCGGTTGGTAAAATCGATTGTATCGTATTTAGTCGGCAATGATGTATAAGAGTCGAATTTGAGGTGCTATTGCCAAGTCCTTCTTTGTTCTCTGGTGAAGCTGCTTTTTCTGATGAAGCTGCTTCTTCTAATAAATGGAGAAGAGTGTGGTGTTTCCCTCTGCATAATGGACAGCGTCGTCTGGACAAGCATTTAAAAATCGCATGCTTATCACTCAAACAGTTGAAACATCGTTTGGTGCTCTGAATCAGTTCACGCCGCTTGTGAACATTCATCCCATTGAAATCTGGACAATGATAAATAAAATGTTCATCTGATTTACAAATAGGGCATTTGACATCCTGTGTAGCTATATGAGCCTTGATGGGTTGTGGCTTATTTGTATAGCACTTACACTACGTTTATTTGAGCACCGCACTGTTTCTAATGCATCACTACGGTGAAGTAAAAACTCAATTAAATCCTTGATTGCTGGAAAATCGTTGGTGGTTATGTACTCGTTGGTGGAGTATGTACAGGAGCCATGGATCTCGGTCTTCGCCATGTGGCCCCATTTCCTTTAATCCTCGGAGCACTTCATCGGAAGTAATCGATGGTTGTTCGACGAAGGTTCGAATGAAAGCATTCATTGTGTATCGCTTTCTGTCGTAGCGCTGCCTAAGCTTCTGGAGAGCTTCGATGTAGTTCGCTTCGGTTATGCTAAAATGCCGCAAGAGGCTCGCTGCTTCACCTCGAAGTAGTCACTTCAAATATTGAAATTTTTGGACAGGTGAGAGGGATGCCGAATCGTGTATGGATGAGACATACAAGTCGAGAATGCGTTGTATTTAACTAGTTATCAAAATTCGTGTTACCAGTGTCAACTCCGATTTTGCGAATCAACATGTTGAGTTCGGTAATGGCCTTGTATTAATTTTCCTCATATTCCATATCAGGATCTTGTTCTTAATCAAGAGAAAATATTTTATTCTCGATCACCGTAAATTCATCCATCAGCTTCTCGACTCGATGTAACTTCGCTTTGCATTCTTCGATGGACATATCACTAGATTTTTTAACACTTTAGGATGAAGGTTAGCTTTCCTTTGTTAACAGATCGCTGCTTCTTTAAAGCAAGTAGTTCTGCCATATCGATTTTTTCCGTTGCGCTTATAAATTTCAAGTGCATACGATAACTCTTGTTCAATAAATTACAAAATGGCTGCACTTAGAATTGAATCACTTGAGGTTGTATAAATTCCTCGTGCACTTATATATAAATTTAATAAAAAATAAAATATGGCTACTTATCGATCTGGAAAAACGTGGCTATGGCTTGAAGTGTAGTTCTCCGTATGTTGATTTGTTGAAATTTCAGCAGTTGTTGCGATCAGGAAATTATCCGCAAACGTACAAAAAAATATATTCCGTAAGTTGAATAGTTGATTAAATCGGTTCCAATATTCGAAGATCCCGCTCGAAGGACCACAATGGCGGGACACAAGCCAATAAGTATTGTTAATGACGACTTTGTTGCTAAATGTCGTATGCTTGTGCAATGGTTCCCGCGAATATATGTTTAATGGACTGTATATTTCTTATAATTTTAGAATTTTTCACTCGAAATAAAGAACACCACCAGATTTATTATAAATTATATTAAATATTTATTTTTTAATCTTCAATTCAATTTGTATCTGTACACTTTGGCTTATAAATTCACAATATCATTCAGCTTTAATGAAGATTTTGGTTGTACTCATTTCGATCTTTGTTGTAACGATGTTAGGTATTCAAGATGCCATCGCTTCCAGAAATGTTGGTGCATATATTGCACCAAACTGAAAGATTATTTTTTGGAATTTCACTTTTTGAACTGGAAAACTATTAATTGCAAATAATGGCAAAAATTTGAAATTTTATTTAATAAAATTTTATTTCACAATCATCAAGCCAAAAGTTAAATTTTATGAAATTCATATTTTGAAAATTTCGCTAGATCGCCGTGTCATCGGCAAAAGTCGCCACTTTGTTGTTTTCTAATGCAGGAATATCACAAGTATACAGTAGGTATAAAACCGTCCCTAATACACTGCCCTGTGGAACTCCTGCGTTCATTTCTTTCAATTCAGAAAAGGTATCATCTAACTTAATCCTGAAGAATCTATCTTTTAAGTAAGATTTCAGTATTTTAGCAAATTGCACTGGTAGAAGATTTCTTAATTTGTGGTTAAGTCCTTCACGCCACACTCTACCAAATGCTTGTGCAACGTTTAAAAATATCGTTGAACAGAATTTTTTCTCCTCTAGTGCTTTCTCAATTATACTGTAAACTTGATCAATTGTTAAGTGTTGGCTACGAAAACCGAACTGATGATTATGGGATTTAACCTTTTTAACCTCTCAAAGAGTTTGGACATGACTGACAATACCGAAATTAGCCTATAACATGAGGTTATGTGTGGTGGTTTCCGGGTTTCCCAGGTTTTGAATTCAAATTACTTCTGCAATTTTCCACAAGCCTGGTACACATTTGACTCTACATAAATGCTGCATTTATAAGATTGGTGAGCTTCACCAGAGCTTTCCTTAAGATTTCTTCAGTAATCAGATGATATAACCAGAAGCCTTTTTTGTATTCATGTTTGCTTTTATCTCACGCATGACTTCTTTCAGCGTTGTCGGTAGGATTTTTTTACTTTCTTGCACAGCTTGCTCAGTTATTATCTTGGCTTCCAAAGTTTGGTCTTTTTGTGGCTGGAATATTTTTTCGAGGTGTTCAGCAAATTCTCGAGCTTTGTCTTCATTATTCCTAGCCCATTTCTCGCCTGTTATTCTTTTGGAGGATTCTGCATTATTGGTCTTTTAATTTTTTTGGTTGCTTAATAATCAATACTGCTATCATTAATTAATTTTCTTAAATAATTGCTGATTAATCCATCTTTCAATTCTTTGATCTCGCTTCTTAATTGTTGAGTGAGATTGTCTTATTGAACATGTCTGCGCCAAGTTTGGAGAATGTAGGAATTTTTCCATTTTCAACATCATTTTCAGTCTATTTTCTTTTGTGTGCTAAAAAGTGTTGTGCAAAGAATTTCTCTTAATCAATTTCTAATTCTGTTTCACAGAAATGAATGAACTTGCCGAACACGGAACAATGTATCCACCCGATATGATTGGCCTAACTGAAGAGCAATGGACCGAACTAAAACTAGTCGATACATGGGGTGATAAATGCACACCACCAAGTGGTTGGGTTGAGAATCGAGATGAAATTGGTCGTCGCAATGGTCGTCAACCTGAAATTAAAATGCAAAAAATACTAAAGGATGCAATTGAGGAGGCGAAAAAAATGGTCGAAAAAAATAAAGTTCAAATGGAACAATGTTTGGTCCAAAAAGATGTTCAATATGCGTTAGATATATTACGCGGTGCCGTCATGATTGTCTATCCAATGAATTTGCCACCACACGATCCGATTCGTATGGAATTCATGAATATTGAAGATTTGGCTGGCACACAAGCTCAGCTGGAGGTGATTGAGCCGATTAAGGCGCAGTTATGGTTTGCTGGCAAACAAATGTTGCCGGATAAAACATTAGCCGATTATCTTGGTAGAAATGATAAATGCAAGGCTATTGTGAAAATTTGCAAAATGAATGAGGGTGCACCGGGGCGTGAACCTGTTTTTACTGAGAAGCAACGCAAAGAAATGATGATGCATGCATATCGGCGTCAAGAAGAGCTTAAGGTAAGTGAACAACTAAAACATTTATTTTTTTGGTACATGCATTTTTCTTTTATTACAACATAACCTTAAAATAATTAATTATTAACCAATAATAATATACAAATTTCAATAATGTCTTAATTAATCTAAAATCTTATTTTATACATCAAATTAAATATTAAAAATTTATATAAACTCTTGAGGCGCATTTTGTAAGCACTTTCCTTATTAAATATATTTAGTTTTTGTTTCGGGAAGAACAAAAAAATACTATTGTCTCGAAAAGTTACATTTTTCTTACCTACATGCAACGCAATTTGAATTAAATTAGAAAACAGTTTAAATATTATTTGGTAAAGACAATTGCCGCCATATTAAATTTGGCCATGCTTCCATTGAAAAACATTATTTTCTTATCAAATTTCATTTTTATTTGTTTCGATCAAATTTGACACACAGTTGAAATGAGCTTGAATTGGTTTTGAAAGAAAATTAGGAATAACTCGGAACTCGGTTGAGCATTGTATTCGATTAAAACAAATATTTAAGTAATTAAATAAATAAATTGATTCAAATTTGAAGTAGTTTGAAATGAATTTGAAATTTGATAAATTTACTCAAATACTGGAAATTTTCGCATGAGTTGGCGTAAATTGAAATATAAGAAACCGATCGCCTTTTTGAAGTACCTACGGGTTGTTTGTAGGACACTGTCTAATATTCTGGAGTAGGTACCTACATAGTTTACGAAACACTGATTTAAGCCTTTTATTCAGTAAAAAAAAAGACTGTTGCAATTTAACTGGTATCGATTTTCATTTATCTTACATAGATAAAATTACGAATTTCTATTAAACTTCAATTAAAATAAATTTGGAGCGAATTTGAATGAAATTTGAACCAATATTTTGAGCGACTCTTGTGAAAAGTCAGTTCGTCATTGCATATTGAATATTTTTATTTTCAAACTGTAATCATTTTTATTCGAAATTGTTTTGGAAACAATTTTTCTTTCAAATTCTAATCAAACTCGATTTTCATTTGATCTACATAAATGTTGAATAAATTGTCTCTTGAACGTTATTTTTTTAGCACTAATTTTAGTTGTATTGTTTTCGTTTCAAAATCGAAGGCATTGTGGGGTTTATGTTCAATTTAGCCACATAACAATCAAATATTCATCAACAATCAAATAACAAATTCCCGTCAGAATACGGCAAAAGTTGAAAATTTTGAATAAATTGGGTATACGAAGTTTGAATCGAACTTGATAACTGAGAAATCATGTTTTTTTTTAATTACCAAAGCATGCACGAAATGCCCGAATATGACTAGAGAACTAATCATTTAAGGAATAAATAAATTGGAATAGATCAAATTTGATGATAGTTGAGTTGAGTTTGAATTTATTTTAAAAGAAAATTTTAAATATTTATGTATTTTGATGTGGATTGTGTTCAATTAAACGAAAAGTCTGACCAATAAAATGAAGGTTAAACGAAATTTGATTCGAGTTTGAAAGTCTTCAAATTTGAAATTTGATAAATTTACACACATTTCGTTAATTTATGCGAAATTTAGTTCTGGCTCAAGTTGAAAGTTTCTTGGAGTAGCTACGAAATGTTGGTCCATCTAATGTTACGCAATAGTTTACGAATCACTGATTTAAGTCTTTTTATGCCAATAATGATTTGATAACGTTACAATTTAGTTTGTGTTGGCATTTATAACAGAATATGAACTTCAATCAAACTAAATTCGAGCAGTTTTGGTAAACGATTGGTTTTTCGACTGTTTACAAGTACTAGTCTAACATGATCTTTATTTGAACTAAATGATGATGTTTTGACTAAGTTTGAATCGATCTTGATAATTAATTTGATCATTATATCGTTTAATGCTGGAGAATTTCTGAGCACATACAATCCGTTGAGAATTGCAGATTTAAGTATTTTGAGCATAACAAGGATTCTGTTTAAATTTGTAAATAACGAATTGACAGTTGAACTGAGTTTGAATATATTGTGAAAGAAAATTAAGATAATTTATGAATTTTGATAAGCATCGTATTCAATTACATCAAATATTTGTCTAATTAGGTGTAGCCTAAATGTAATTTAATTTTTTTTTTCGAGTTTGAAATGAATTTGAAGCTAAATATATCGACAACTTTTAATTGTAATTGAAATACTAGCTCAAATTAAAATACCAGAAAAATCGATTCCATTCTTGGAGTAAGTAGCTTTGAATTTGAGATTTTGAATTATTTTGGAGAGATAAAATTAAACGATAACAATGTGTTTGAAACGAATCTGAACGTGAACAAACTAAATTTGAAGCGAGTTTGAATGAAATTTAAACAATTTGAAAATAGGGGTTCTTGACATTTTTCTTATCTACGCAAAAAAGTAAGAAACACAAATTTGAAAACAATTTTAATGGAATTTGGTAAAAAAAATTCCAGACTGAGTCAACGCAATGAAACATTCGAGTTTAACCCATTCATCAAACCCATGTCAATATTTTCTTAAATTTAACCGTATCTGTTAAGTTAAGCTCAAATAGTTCAAAGTTCCTTCATACTTGAACTGCTGCATTATTTTGTGTTCTCGAAAAATAAATGTTGAATCAATTTTTTTTTTAATTTAATCAAACTTGATTATTATTTGGAGTAAATGTTGAACAAAATGGTCTTTCGAGATATCCGTTGAAAAATGGAGATTTATGAATGAATAAATGTGTGAAGATAATATTTGATGACAGTTGAAATGATTTTGAATTTATTTTGAAAGAATTTAGGAAAAATTTTGACTTTTGCTGATGTTTGATTAAATAAAAAATTCGACTAATTAGGTCCAGTTTAAACGTAATTTGATTTGGGCTAGAAATATTGTAGTTTGGAATTAATTTCAAAATTGATACATTTATGGAAATACTGCTTAAACCGAATTATAAGGAACCTATTGTGTTGAATTGATTTTGAATTATTTTGAATACTTAACTTCTGAAATTAATTTTAACAAATTTGATGTAGTTTGAACGTAAGTTTTAAAAAAAAATCCGCATTAACAGAATGCAATAAAACAATCGAGGGGCTAGAAGGTGTCAGGTTCAATTTCTCATATTTCTTTCAAACAATCATCATACTCTTTTCAATCTAGTTTTAAATCCATCCAAACATTTTCTGATATTTTTGTTTCAAACCACAAGCTTACTTAATGCAAACTGAATATAGCTGAGCTATCAAAACGACATGTTCGGTTAGAATTGTGACTTTTAGGATTTTAATAATTAATTTGTTCATTATGCTGACATTGCCATATTTTGTTGGTAGGACATTGTCTAGTGTTACACAGTACATAGCTTACGAATAACTGATTTAATTCTTTGTATTGCAGAAACGTTTTTGCTTCGATTTAATTTTTAATAGATTTTGAATTTTTTTGAATATTCAACTGAAGCTATTTGTTTGAAACAAATCTGATTTTTAACAAAGTTAATTTGAATGAAATTTGAACAAATTGTGTATAACTTCAAAATGACGGAAGCCATAGTGTCACGCAGAATATCGGTTGATAACTACAGATTAAAATAAATATTCTGAGTTTCAAGTGGAATCTAAATAAATATGTTTGCAACAAATTTGATGGAAGTTTGAATTTATTTTGAAAGAATTTAGCGCAAATTATAAATTTTGTTGAGCATAAAGCTCGATTAAACGAAATATTTGGCTATTTAAGCTTAATTTAAACGTAATTTGATTTAAGTTTGAAGGAGTTTGAAACAGATTTGAAAGTGAAAGAGTTTACCTAAATATAGTTACTTTTCGCAAGCAATGATGGTCCAAACCGAAATTTGCATCTTCAGGCCAAATATTCGTCAAATTCTTTTCAATTTGTCCTTAATTTCAAATTTTTTAAATAATAATTTTTTTAAAACACTTTTCATTCGCATATTCGTTATATCTTTCAAATTTATTTTAAAGTTAATCAATTTTTATTTGATCTAAACATTGGATAGAATGATCTCCAATTATATTAGTAATTATTTTAATTATACTATTATGAATAAATTTGAACCAGACTTGATAGTTAATTGAATAATTGTAGCATATAATATCGAAGAGATAATGATGGAACTCCGGAACACGGAACACTTCGAGTCTGCAGAATATTCGTTGAGCACATATATAACTATTTTTAGATATAAATATAAATTTTTAAAGAGCAAATTTGATGAGAGTTGAATAGAGTTTGAAAAAGAAATTAGGGCAAATTGTAATTTTTAATGGTCCAATTAAAGGGATCATTTAAGTAATTAAATGCATTTTGAATAGAATATTGTTGCTTCAATTAAACAATTTAATTGATGTTTGATTTAAATTTGAAAACAAATTGAACAGTATTTGGGTGAAAAATTTGCATTTAAAGAGCGATATATGGGCTCGGCTCGATTGTCTTGAGGGGCTGAGTTTAGTTTGAACATATCACATTCAAATCGTCATTAAACTCATTTCATTCTAGTCTGAAATTTAAACATTTTCAGACGTCAGAATTTTGCTGAAGAATTTTTAGTCCTCAATATTTCAAATTCTGTTGAATACAATTTTTCCTTTTCAAGTTCTACTTATCCAATCTTAATTTTATTTTAAAGTAAATTTTATTAAAATGGTCTCTTGTTTTTATTAAGTTTGAGTCTAGTTTGATAATTGATTTGATCGATTCGTATAGATCAAATTTGACGACGGTTTGATCGATACGGACAAATACATATTTTTGATCCCGTCGTATTCCTGCTGTAAATCTGGTTAACTAAGTGCAGTTTTAACGAAGTTTGATTCAAGTTTGAAATGAATTTGAAATTTGATAAATTTACTCAAATTCTGTTGGTTTCGTTCAAATCTATCGCTTTTGTGGAGTAACTACGAAATTTTTTGAAAGCATTCTGGAAGGGTATATCTAGTGTTTCGTAGTACATAGTTTACGAAACACTGACGTATGTTTTTTGTATTCAACAATAAAAATGATGTTGCTGCAGTTTAATTTTAAATTAATTTCAATGATAATAATAAGTTTGAATCGAATCTGAACTTCAATCAAACTAAATTTGTATGAAAATTGAACAAATTTTAAATAATTTGAATGATTTAATGTGAAAATAGGGGTTATTAACGTATTGTCTTAAATTCAAATTTTTGACTATAATGACTTGCAAATTTAAATCAAATAAATTTATATTTATCAATTTTGACTAGAATTGAACTGAATTAATGAATTTTGATGAGCTCGGTGTTTAATGAAATAAAATATTTAGCTAATCAAGTAAAGTTTGAATGTAATCTGATTCGAATTTGAAATAATGTTTAGGCTTATTTTAAAATAAACGGACACTTGTGTGGAGTAGGTCCAATATGTTGAATTTCAATCAAAATTGATTTGAAGCGAATTTGAATGAAATTTGATTAGAACTTGAATCAAATTTGAATAGCATAACTATATATTTTTTTTTAGAAATTGTCATATATTCTTGTTCGTGTTTGACCAATTTTCCCGATGGAGTTATTTAGACGATAAAGCACCACACGTAGACAATAAATATAGGTTTTTTTAAAATAAACAACAATATAATTTATTTGTTTTTGTAAATAGTATGTGTATGTAGACATATATATATTTTATATAGATAAATAAAGCTTTGGTTCAATCAAAGTATTATGTAATTCCATAAAACAATAAAATTTCAGAAGGCATTTATTAGTTTTGATGTTTTATAAAAAGTTGTGTTTAAAACATTACTAAAGGCTTTTCCTCTCCGAGTTGTGAACTAGATGTAAGCGATTTCCTGATTAATTCTGGACGCGCTTCACTGTCACTATCGAAGCTGTTACTGCTTAAATTATGATGGCGTAATAATTCTCGTTTTGCACCAGGTTCTGTGTCCTATAGATACAAATAAATAAAATGTAATTTTGTTGTTGTTGTTGGTACCTTTAGATTATGACTTGCCATAGGTGATTGTAATGCAGACGGTGATAAAATTGGTTCATCATCATTGGTTGCATATTTCCTATACCGATTTCCAATTAAATTATCATCCGGATCTGCATTGTCATCACCACAATATTTACAACGCATCAGTGTATCATCTCCTACCCGAACCGATCGTGTTATTATACATAAAAATGTACACGATACGACAAATAATACTGATGGCACAATGGCAGCAATCAACAAATCTCGATACGTTGCATTCAAATCAAAACGAAGTACGACACGAAACGCATTGTAACGATTATAAAAACATGAATAACGAGATTGGGCCGTATCATTACGTCCATCACGTCCATATATATCGACAAATTCTTTACATTCACCGCGCAATGTATTAACACACGCCTCGAGATTAATATTTAATCGAGTTTGATTGTAAATTGTGATCGTCTGCTGATTGGGTAAATAACGTTCGGTTGGATCGACCAAAGTCGAACTGTTTCGATAGATGCGGCCAAATTGTGTAAAATTCATTGAGTACAGTGGAAGGATGTTTGCGTCAATCATTGTGCCATTTAAACAGTCTATTCCCTTCAAATTATTCATATTATCCTTTGTAATATTCATACAATTGGCCATTATAATTTTATCGTTTGTTTCATTCCAGAAACTTGTCGCATTAATATCGATACTTTCCTCATCCCTTTGTGATTCGGTTAAACTGATGGCCGATTTACAGTATGCCGTTACCAATGTATCATCTTCCATTAGAATTGTGTTTATATTCACTGTGGTAATATTTGGACAATAACGATCACATCGAAATTGTTTTTTAACTCTGATGCAACGGGATTCTGTGTAAGGATGTTACATTAAATCGTAAGACTCTATTATATGACGAAAGAAGGAGTAGGTACTTACTGTTACACTGAAAGAATCCATTTAATTTTGCGTTATCCAAATCGGCATCAATTCTTTCACCATCCGGTACATGATTGCACAGGAATATATCGTCCCATTGATAACAAATTCCTGTGTATAGAAACAACAAAAATATCGTGTTACGACGCGTTTTAAATTTAGAAGTTTAGTTTGGTGTAATTTTATATACTAATTACGCATTTTAGGTGCGTCATATTTTACCGAATCAAATATTTACATAATGTACTAACCTTTACTGCAATTAAATAGGCCTGTTAGGCCGGCACATTCCGTACCATTATTACAATTAAAGCGTTTGTGTGCGGTGGATTTTACCTGCGAAATAAAAATTAAAGGTAAACAGAATTATTTTATTTTATTTTTTAAAAGTGATTTCTCTCGAGATCTAGAAATTGATTTTCTAAATAAAATACCATACATTGACCAAGAATTTAATATTAGAGGAGAATGGAGGCATTATATGTGACCAAACATTCCAAGAAATATATGATGATTTATTGATATAAGAAAGGTCAATTTCAAGGTGGCGACAGAAAATCTAGAAAGATGAAATAGCAATGATTGGTATGGTATTCACATTTTCTGATGGTTACAAAAAAATGTTATACTATAGATTATTGTGAACTCATAAATTTTAATTCCTTTCGCTTCTTAATTTAAAAATGTAATTTTTTTTTAAATTTTAGCTAAAAAATCAAAACTTTGGATTAATGAATTTTGAACTTCTTTGTTTTATATTGGATCGTCTGTTTGAAGGGTGATATGTCATATTTGAAGTCATTTTAAAGGTGACTTTTCTTAGATCGTTATAGAAAATTTTGATATTTTTTTATAATTTTTTCCGTAAGTTTTCTAAGGTAGGTAGGATCTTGATATTGCAGAACTACCAAAGTTTCTTCGAAAGGATTCTCTGCTTTTAGTCTGCATACGTCTTTCTACCCTATATGTTCTATAACATTGACAAATTGTTGACGTTCAAAAATTTGGCGCGTGTCTGACTGATCCTGACGTAATTGTGATTCTGATGTAAAGACTATTTTATTAGTTTAGCAATTATTTAAAAAAATAATTTTATTGACATACCAATAACCAACTACTTGCGAAAACTGGTTTATATGGTGAATAATTTATTTGATCAGAAAGACGTGAGCATAATACTCAAAAATAATCTGATACGTTATCTGTTTCAACCGTTCAACTTCGTTTTTAATCCAGTTTGTCACGTGTCTTTCGTTCCTGGATTTTGAAGCTTGACATAATTTCGCAACGTAACCTACTGGAATGTTTCTACAAGAATATTGCTTTTAGCGAAAATTTCAGCTTTTTTTTTTTTGTATTTCGTTTGCTATGGTCGGGATATTACTATCCACATATGACTTATACATGAGTCAAAATGTCAAATACATATTTCTTAAACTTTTATAAAAAGAAACTCAAATACGGTAGACAGACACAAAGTTAATCGCGACCTTCATCTATCCCGATTGTCAAAAACCGCGTTGTGAAAACGAAATAATCCAGCTTTTTGTGAATATTGTGTAATGACAGTCCGATGTCATTATACGATTTTCACCTAAACCGGATCATTTCGCCTCCACAACGCGATTTTTTGACAAAAATGACAACTGAAAATCGCGATTAACTCTGTGCCTGTCCACGGTATAACATTATAATAGATGAACTGTTATAATATTATAACAGATGAACTGTCACAATCACAGCATTATAGCATCCACCGCTCTATTCTAATTTAAACTTATTTTATAAACTATATATTCTATCTCTTTTAAATAGTTGCATAGAGTTTTGTAAATTTTGGTATTCCCTGTCTTTAGTATATCTATTAACCTATGTAGTATGTATGTATTTTGTGTTACTTCGAATTTTTGCGTTTTGTTGATGTATTTTATGCAGTTCTCCACAATATGTTGGTTATCTTCAAATGTGTCACATATGTCGCATATGTTGTTTTCTTCAATCCCCATGATGTTTTTGAATTTCTTATTTTTGGCATGTCCCGATCTTAAACGATTTATTTGTCTTATGTTATATGCACTCATATTTGATTTATAGTACCATGGTTTTCTTGGAGGTGTGCTATTTATTTGTTTGTTATATTTTCCTACACTTGTTGTCCATTCATTGTATTTTGCTTTCCATTCTTGCCATATTACATCCTCTGTTATTTTATATGTGTCTTCAATTGTTATGGGGTTTACTATTGTCTCATCTGGATGAGATTTGCCAATTTTGCTAGGTTATCTGCCATCTCATTGCCTATAATGCCCATATGGCCTGGAATCCACTGTATCTTGACTATTGCATTTTTATTTTTACCTATTGTGTCGATGATTTATTTCTCATAATACATATTTGTAATTTCCACCTTTATTTATATTTTTTAATGATAAACAACTGCTTTTTGAGTCCGTAAATATTATTATTTTTGTTAATCCCATCTGTAATGCTCTTTCTATGGCTAGTTTTATGGATATTGTTTCAATTGTTTTTATTGAGGCTTTGTTTGTTAGGTTCACTTTGTATTTTGTCTCTGGATTTTTAAAATATTTTCCGACTGCTCCTTTGTTTTGGCTTAATGATCCATCAGTATATATTTCGGTGTAATCTTTGTGTTTGTGTAATATTTCCATATATTGCTTCATTATTTCAATTTGATTCATAATGTCGTTGGAATGATTCTCCTTTAGGTTCTCACTTATTATAAAATTAGTTACTGTTTTTATTATTTTATTATTTGGTTGAGCTATATGTTTTAGGAAATCATACTCATTGTATAATTTCTTTATTTTTTTTATTATGTTATTATTTTTTATCCTTTTACCGGTATCACTATTTTTATTAATTTGGCTGGCTATGTATTTTAGTGTTGTCAGTTTGTTGTCCATATCGGCTGGTAACGTGGCCGTTTCCGCAAGGATCGTCGGCACTGGTGTCGTTCTCAGAAGACCTGCACATGTTCTCAAATTTTTATTAATTATATTTTGTTTTATATTTATGCTGTTTTTGATGTTCGTTGTTGTGATAGTATCTGCAAATTTTGTCCTCGTTTGTATTATGGCTTTGTATACGTTTGTAATGCTGTATGGATGGGCTCCTCCGTTTTTATGTATCAGCATTTTGATTATGTTGGATGCACTGGTTATTTCTTTTTCTAGTTTTTTGTAATGAGGTAACATAGATATTTTATTATTGAATGTTATTCCGACTTCCGAGTAACTTTATAATTTTTTCTTCTTTTAGCCTTGTGTTATCTATTTTCAGTTCAAAATTTGTGGGTTTGTTTTTATAAAGCCTTATGTATTCACACTTCGCTGGGCTTAATCTGAGATTTAGTTTCTTTAATTCCTCGTTCAGATCTTTAAGAATCCCGTTGGCCGTGTTCTGTGCTTCCTTCTCATTCTTTGCTTTAACGAGTATCGCTATGTCATCTGCAAATTGATATATTGATGCCCTTTCATGATGTATTTTATGTATTTCTTGTGTATGTTGAATAAGCCCGGTGAGAGGCAACTATCTTGTGGGATACCTATATTTGTGATTTGATTTATTGTGGAAATGCCATTGTGGAATATTACAGTTCTATTAGTTAAAAATTGATATATCCAATTTATTATATGGTTTGGTGTCTCTATTTTTATTAATTTTTCTATTAGAAGTTTTTTGTTGACATTATCAAAAGCTTTTGTTATATCGGTTGTAATTAGAATTTGATTGTTATAGATATGTTTTTCTGCTGATATCTCGCTGAATAGGTTGACGAAGTAATCCATTATGGTGTAGCTTTTTCCATAGGAGGATATTGAGATTTTTAATTATACTGGGGTTTATTTCAACAACGGATTTTAATGTTTTATAAGAAATTTTATTTTCACCTGGGGCGGTATTTTGTTTCTTTTTTATTATGTCCATAATAGTTGCATCGTTAAATTTTTCTCTATTTATGTTTGTTTTTTCTATTGGTGGTTTAAATTCTTCTATTGTTTCGGGGAAATTTCGTTTATGAATTTCTTTGCCATATCGTACTCTTCTAGGAGGTTATATTGGTTTTCTTTTTTATTTTTTATTTTGTTTATTTTACTCCATATTTGCTTCGTATTTAATGATGGGTTAATTTCATTAATAAATGTTTCCCATGATTTCCTCTTGCTTGCTTTTATTTCCCGCCTTAGTGTGGCTGTGGATTTTAGTAGTTCCGTTGCAGTTTATAGAATTTTTTGTTTGTTATAACATTTTTATTTTTTTGAGTTTATGTCCCATAACCTTTGTAGCTTATCATTCCACCACGGCTTTGGTGTGTTTTTGTTATTGATGGTTGTGTACTTTGTGTTGTTAATTCTTATATTTTCCATTATTGTTGCTATATTTTCGCTATTTCCGCTCTCTATTTCCTTATTTGCAGCTATTTCCTGAATTACCTTTTTCCAGTTTGTTGTTTCTCTTCTTATGTATCTATTTTTGCTCATATTTATTAATATAGGTATATGGTCCGAGCCTATGCTCTCCTCTAAAACGTCCCATGTTAGCTTCGTTAGGTCGTACGGTTTCTTAAATCTTGCCTTGTATGTTTACCATTGTTTAGGAGTTGCATGTTACTTTGAATTATGATATCTGCTATCTTTTTACCGATGGTGTTTTCTTTGTTCGTTTGTCCCCAAAGGTTGTTGTGGGCATTCATGTCTCCTGCGATTATTGTGTTGCGGTTGTTTTCTGCTTTTCTTAATATCTTATTAAATTCTTCCGTTTTATTTTTTACGTTGTCATTTGATGGATTGTATATTGCTATTAAATAAATGATGTTTCCTCCGTATCTGATTTTAACTTGTATCGCCTCAATGTGCGCAAGGTTTAAATTTAGATTTATTTTTTAAGCTTCTATTTTATTTTTGATCAGGAAGCCGACTCCTCCATATCCGTCATCCCGGTTTTTTGTTATAGATTTGTATCCTGCTATTGTTGGTTCTTTTTCTTGTTGCGTCCAGGTTTCGCTTAAGATTGCTATGTCTATTTTGTTTAAGTACATAAAACTTTGTAACATATTTATATTGGCGTTAAGGCTTATTATGTTTATTTGCATTAGTTTTAATTTATTATCCATCTTATTTTTTATTTAGTTGTTGTACTACCGCCTTCAAGTCGATAGTAAGTAAGTCTGGTATTGTGTAATTGCTGTTGCTGATTTCTATAAATTTATCTAGGGCTTGTTGTAATTTTTCTATTTTCATTCTCTGTTCCTTTACTATTTCTTCTTGTCTATTCGTTTTTAATATCCAGGCGTTTGGTATATCTTTGTTTGGTAAACTCGGGAAATCCTGCAGCTGTATTTCATTGCTCCTGTCTCTGTTTCTCGGATATAGGGCTTGTATTGTTTCTTTAAATGTGGTTTTATTTTTGATCACTTGGGTTTTTATAATGGTTTGTCTTTTCTTTTCCGGGCAATTTCTTGAATTAGGGAAATGTTCCATCTCTTCACAAAATTTGCATTCTGGTTTTTCCTGACAGTTATGTTCTTCGTTGGTTACCATTGGTTTTGCACATTTTGTGCACCTTTTTATTTGCGAATGGCAGAATTTTTTTATGTGTCCATACCTTAGGCATGCGGAGCAAAATCATAGCTTAGGTATAAATATGTCCGTTTGTAAATTTACGTTATAAAATCGTACTGTTTTTGGTAGCATGCTGGCCCTGATTTCCATTTTGAGAATACTTGTGTTCTTTAGCACCTTTTCTTTCCTATCCCATGTTTGTATAATTTCTTTTATTTCATCCAATGTAAATTCTCCTACGATTCCTTTCACTACTCCTTCTACATGCCTATATGTTTTGGGGATGAAACATTTGTACCCTTTTCCCGTGAGAATTTTATTTACTGGGTCGTCTTTCCATACACACTTGTTGGCTTTATCGAAAGTTTCAAATTCAATTCTGGCAATTTTTTTATTTACTTCTATTATGATTTTTATTTTAATATTGTTTTGTGTAAAAATTCGCGCTAGTACTACCGATATCATTTTCTGTGGTGTGTTTCTGTCGACTAATACGTAGAACGGTCCTTTATCTGAGCTGTGAGCTCTTATATTTATTTTCTTCCATATTGTTTTTTCCTCTTTGTTGATTTTGTGTTGTTGTTGTTTCACTATTATTAACTTGTCCTGTCGCCATGTTTTCTCTTTGTTGATTTTGTGTTGTTGTTGTTCCGTTATTATTAACTTGTCCTGTCGCCATGATTCGCATTTTGGCGTTTGGTTCTAAGTCATTTTCTTTTGGCAATTCAGCGTCACTATTGTTTATTAATTTTCTTTTATTTTTTATTTTCACTTCTTCAAAACCACAAAAACCTTTGTCTGATTTTTCCATGTCCTTTTCCACACACTTTGGTCGGCTTGTTACGCCGCCATTTTGTCTTTCTACACTTTAACTTATTTTTAGTTCTTTTATTCTTTTTGTACACTTTTTAATTTTACTTATTTCTTTTTTTCTTTTATTTTTATGTTTCATGTTGTTTATTGTTGGATTTTTTATTTTATTTGCAAAAATTTTTCTTTTTTGTAAAATTTATCCGCAAAAACAAAACGCAAATCACTAAAAATTTCCTACGTCACTATCAAGGTGTTTTCACTTACGTTACGATGCTCGGAGGGAACTGAAATTTCAGCTTATCCATCAAGCTAAATTTTAATAAGAACGAGGCTTCATTTTTCACTACTACTTCGGTAAATCCTTAGCTATTAAACGATAAACTTTCCGATGGGCTTATAATTGTATGCTACAATGTATGGGGGGAGTACACAGTTGATTAAATATAATTAAATATAAATTTTTTTAAATTTAGTTTAATTCGTGTTATATTCTGAGGGACTGTCATGCACTCGATTTCAAACACTAATTTCCTAGCACTGCATGTCTCAAATTCTAATCGACCGCCTCTAAATTAATTCCAGTCTCCAGTCTCCAAATACTTTCAAAGTGCCCGACATATGAGAATTGTTGAAAACTAATCTAACTAACTCTAATTCCAGAGAGTTTCAGAGAAAGAAAATATTAAGAATTTCACATATTATTACATGTTTTAGAATTTAACTTCAAGAAATTTTAACTTTTATTCCAAACACGCGCAAAACAATTTATTTCCAATGTTGCTTTGGGAAATAATAAATCCCAAACTAAAACCTAATCCATTTTTATCAAAGCAATTTATATACTCAATACAAAAATTCAAATCTGTGGGAGGCGAGTAGACAAGAAAGAAGAGGCGCATCAACATCAACAACAACGTCAGCAAGCCGTTGCTATGTTTAGTACTAATTTGGGCGACCGCATGGGGAACATGATGATGGAACGAAAATCTCGCCCCTCCCCCGCAACCACGGATGAAAAAATAGTGGGGATAAAAAAAACAAAAAAAAAATTAATAATTAATTAATTAAGTCCTTCATTGTTATTGTTGTTCATTGTAAGCTGAACCATGTTAAAAATTGTTGACCAAAAAAGCACCACTCCTCGGTTTTAATACCAAACAAATATATTTTAATTTCTGATATTTCGACGTCACTTTGAAAATAAGTAACTAAAATCTATTGGGATGGTTTTACTTACTTATTTAAGATGGCTTCAAATAAGTCAATAAGTACGAAATAAGTATCGGTTAGTAATTTTTGGCATAAAACACACTCATCCAAATTATTACAGTCGTTCCCTATGATACATTTTGACAGATCCATGTGAAATATTTTAGTAGTACATGTGATTTGAAATAAGCATTAAGCAACATCAAAACAAGAGGTAGAACATACCTAGGACTTTTTGTAAATACACTTGGGGCATAATTTTTTCGATAGCAAAATTTAATAATTTATAAACAATTCCTATAACTGCTTGTCTAGGCATTCCCATTACTGCTCCCACAATTCTATGGCTCGCCCCACTGGCAAGCCACAATAAAAAACCCATGAGTTCTAACTCAGGTTGGCATACATGCGTTTGATGTGGTAAAATACCTGTGACTTCGTGAAACTTATCCCCAGAAATCCTTAGGTGTTTCTTCATTTCCTCTTCATTATATAACATAATATTTGTCCAATAATCGGGTTGTGGGATCGCGGAGTATAATGTAGTCGCTGGAATTTACCAATAATATTAATGTAGTATTCGATTTTCGAAGCATTTTTACAATGTACTACAATAATTTATAATAATTTTTGCATACGTCGGAATTTTGTAGGAAACCTAAAATGAGCCGTCTAGAATTATGACGTCTTTGAACGAAAAGCGTAGAATGATAATAATACAAATATTATTGTTTTACTATTATTATTTTCCATTTGATTTTATTTATAAAAAATAGGCGGGGAAATTAACACGTAAAAATGATTATTCAATTCGGCCAGTAAAAATAAAAATTGTCTACGAAGGGAAAAATTTCTCAAGTAAATGTCACAAATTATTATTTATCACGGTATTATCACAGTATTCGGCCATGGCCTAAATATCAAATTCTAACCTACTTTAACCAAAATTCATTCAAGAATATTACAAAAATATCATTTGAATTTTGAAAAAGTTACAGTTGGCCTTAATTTCATCATGTCATCTGACTAGTTAGCTATTGGCGACTCCCATCAACTGTAGTCGGCGTTGGTTTCTATGTAAGCAAAGGGGACGAGTATTGTCAAATTCTACTATTTGACAGTTCTAATCCCCCTTGTTGTATGGTTAAATTTTGTTCATATTGTTTTCACCAGATGTCAGCTACTTTGTTGAAAGTCGCGAATACAGCCGAAAACGAAACGCAATGAAATGAAACAGAAACAATAAAGAGGAAAATTAAATTGAAGTAAAAATGTCCTTTTTATAGTATAAATTGATAAACAATTGAAAATGAGTAAACCATAAAACAAAAAGTAAAAAAATTCAAAATATCGCGATAGAAAAAATTCCAACCGATTAAAATGAGTTCGTCAATTTTATTTAAAAAGAGATTAGAATACATCCACCATGTTTTCAAATTCAAACGTGACATAACAAAAGTGAAACGTGTTAGTTATTATTAGTTTGTTTATTTTGTTAGCCGCAGGTGGTTTGTGTTTTTATATTTAATTGTGGAATATTATCTAATTAATTTTTATTAAGATCCTCGTTGTTTCTTATGTAAGTACATATTTATAACAATTAAATAAGTTTTTTATATTTTTATTTGAGTTTTAAAAATTTAAAAATAGTTAAGGATTAGTAAGGAACAGGAAATGAAAAAACTAATGTGATTGCATCGTGAAAAACAGGTTATATACATGTACGTTTTTAGATGCAATATAGGGTGCAACTGCATCGACGATTAGACTCATAATTTTTGATAACTAGCTCATGTTTGTTATCTTCCGCAACAGATGCTTATTACATTTTTACGGCGTTTAAGATGAATTTTTTGTCTAACCGGCGCCTGATGTCTATTTCGCGAAAGGGGCCCGTTATTCTAATTAATTTAATTAATTTTAATACCGTTTGTTTGACCATTAGTTTTTTGGCTAGATTAGTTGAGTTGTTCTTGATTGTTTTACTATATAGCCGTCTCAGTGGACTATTATCATCGATGAATGAATTTATCGCGATATAAATTTGCTGTTTCTTATAATTTTGCTTTAATGTTTTGATTGATTAAATTTCTGCGGCGAATTCAGTCTCCTGTATTGTTGTTGCTAATTCACCTGCAGATACAAAACAAGGTATTTCTACCAGGACTGAGGATTGTTTACAACGATTAACCATAATGTTATTGTTGCTTCGATCTTCAGAGCTACTGAAGTTGTTCAAATTCTATTAATTCTGGGAGGGAAGGTTTTTTAGTAAATAAACAATGTCTTTACTCCCTCACGGATAGTTTCTTCGTTGCGTTTGAAACCAAATAATCCAACTGGTTCTAAATTTACGTTTTCTCGGGCCGATTTTATTTCAGCTTTACCAATACTAATAGTAATTAGGACAATACGTAATTCTGAACTTGGCAACAATATTCTGTTTTTTTTAATGAGCAACTTTAGTCATTTAGCTTAGGTATTGTAATATTTTCATTCTCATAGGGTTACCAACCGTACTCTTTTAAGAGTACATGTACTCTTTTGGAGCCGAAAATATCTGTACTCTCTCTTTTTCCGTAATGGGGCATGCAAAACGAGTTTGATTTTGTTTCCGCACATCAGATGTCATTACCGTCGTGATAAAGGTTACAATAATGTTTAATGTTTAATTTTATGGCTACGAAGTTCGAACGCGTCGCTAAACGACTTATAAACATTTTAAAATATACAAATTCTTTTCTGTTATTAAATTCACCATACACTTTCGATACAAAACACAAATAACATTTGCCATGCTAACCTTTACCGAGGGTGCTGCATTCTAAAACAGCGGCGAATATTGTTACTATAAGCATGCCCTATTACATCAAAAGTACTCTTTTTCAAATTTAAACAAAAATGTATAAATTTATTGTTTTCATTAGTAATTCTCAATGGTTATCTTTGTTTCCAGCCGTAAACCTAATTTTACAAATTTATCCAGCGTTGAAGTCGTATTTCTTATCGCAAAAACAGACGCCCGTAATAATTAAGATGTTTTTTGAAAACCTTTAAATGAGGTCTATCTTTGGTTTACACATTCATTAATGTACATAATATTCCACTCAAAAATTGAAACAATAGAAAGGGAACGGAATTCAGTAATGGAGATTATTGATATTTTGGCAACAGTGGAGCACATTTTAAAGGAAAGAGTAGCAAGTGAGTTTATTCCAATTAAAGTGAACGAAATCATTCGATAAAATGAAAATAATTCACGTTTACCAGCGTGACATAGACTATTTGGAAATGTGGACTTCTTCTATGAATTAACTGAAGAATTTTCAGTGGATGACATTGAACGCCAAGCCGAACTGGAATAATATTGAAGCAACAAATATTTATTTCGCTGATAAGGGTTCATTGCTGTTTGATCAAAGCGTCAATATGAACAATTTTTTGGATGAAGTTGACGGAAACGGGGACTTCGCAAATAAACTGCGCTATACTAAGTAAACTGAATATTTCAAAAACCGTAATCATAGTATGTATCTCATCTAGAGTTCCTTAAAATGTGCAGCTTTTGTTTTGTGATACCATAGACATTCATACTAGATTTCTCATTTCATAGTAACTAAAGGAAAAAAACAAAAACTTCTGATAATTCCAATGTATCGTTGTGTTGTGTATTTTATAAGGCAATGATTTTAGAATGCGTTGCAAATATAATACGTATATGCAATACATCGATAACATTTGAATGGAAAATTTTTGTTTTTATTTTCTGTTTTTAGTCAAATGAGAGATCTATTATGATTGTCTATGGTGATACCATTGCAGAATGCAACAACAGAAAGAATTTTTAGTTTAATGAACGCGCAATGGACAGATGAGCGGAATAGACTATTGATAGATGCAGTCAAAAGTGATGGTTCAGTTTAACTTTAAGGAGTTTACTTGTCCTCAGTTTTACGACTATTGCAAGAATAACCAGAAGCTCTTATCTGAAGTGCGTAGTAAAGCAAAATATGATTTTGTTAAATAGTTTACTTATTTATGATTTGTACAATGTTTTGTAAAATTGGTTGTTTTTTAAATGTACTCTTTTGTACTCTTAATTAAACAGCACATTTTGGCAAAATACTCTTTTTGATCGACCTGGATATGGTAACCCTACATTCTCATTTAAACCTTTGTTGAACTAGACCCATTCTTGTTCTCTATTTCGCTGCTTAGTTGTTTATCGATATCGATAGTTTACTTGAATTATTATTCCTGCAAATCAACAAAGTGCATCAACCAATTTTGCAATTTCGTTCAAAATGTTTCATTTGTGGTAAATCAGTTCAAATTAGAGTGAGTATTTATTGTATCGCCGATTTTTATATAGGCCACCATTTTTATGGAGTTAGGTGCTTTGTTAATTGTTTGCTCTACAGAAGGTCATCTAACTAGAAATCTCTTAGTACAGCGGGTGGCTGGATGTGTTTTTCTCATTATATGCAAGTTGAATTTAGATTTTCATGGTTAAATGTTTTAGTGCCATTACAGTTTTCAGTTTGCATATTCTAATTTCTTGTGTTGATAATTCTTACAAATTCTAATGTTAATAATCTAGATCCGCTTCATTATCATCATCATCAAATAATTTAAACTTAAGCTTTTTTAACCATAATTAACAAATGTAAAAATATTTATTTCGTTGCCCACCTAAGACAGGCCCGGCATCCAGCTTCGGTTAGGGCCGTTAAAAAAAAAATACTGACAGAAAGCAAACTGGAAAATAACGTTTCGACACGTTTATTTTCAATCTTACACTGCTCTCTGAACCGCGCTTATCCTCTGGAAGATTTTTCACAAAAGTTAGGAAAAATACATTTGCTCAATGATGAAATAATTTTGCTCTTTCTGAGCAACTATTAAAAGTTCGGGACAATTATTTTCAATTATAGTGAACGCATGAGTTCATACAACAGCACTATAAAAAAAAACATGAATGAATAATATTTAATAGCTGCCAAGCTTTTGCAGTTTTGGAAAATATTTAATGAATTTGTAGAATTCTGAATCTTATCTTCTGTTTCAATTTCCACAAGAAAATATCCATATGTAGTAATCATATTTGGGAGGCCTAATCAAATTAGTTAGATATTCTAGCGAAGAAGGTCTTCGAGCATCATTTTTGATCGTAAGACGAAAGGTGCGATTTTTATGTACGGACTTCAGTTATATTTTTGGTTTGATTCATTTTAATACTATTTTACAAATTAATAACAATATTTGATTTTAGTTCGGACAGTTGAGGGATATTTTGATTTGGGATTTTGTTTTCGGTCCATTTGTTTAAGTAAATATTTTTTGGGGGATTTGAGTTATCCTAGATTTTTATTATTTGCGATTTTTATTTTTGAGATTGGAGTTGGACATAAATTGTCTAACATCGAATGCTCGAAAAAATCTCTTAACAAATTATCGATTTTTGATTGAATCATTTTTTTTTAAAGGATATGATTTATAGAAACGTGTGCCAAAATAGAGAAGTTCTCAAAATCGCTTTAGAATTTGACCCATTTGCGCAGGAGGGACATGAAACTATTTGGTATTCTTGGAATTTGACTAATTATGAAGAAACTCGAATTTTTTCTCGGCCTATGATAAAACGAAATAAATAATTTCGAAGTCGATTTTTTTTTCGTTCAAATAATCTCATGTCTCATGAAATATTTTGAGGTACTTATATACACCCACAGATAATAATGGTACCATAAGTATCTTGTAGGTGATCTGCACCCGAATTCCGGTTCAATGATAAATGAAAATGAGAAATGACTTGATTTTTATTCCGCCTACTCTAAATAAAAATGCAACCGACTAGTTGAAATAAAAAATCAAGTCATTTCTCGTTATCATTTGTCATCGAACCGGAATTCGGGCCCTGTGGCACTATTCTGGTGTTCCCGGGGAATTGGGAAATTATTTATTGTGACTTGTTTTAATGTATTTTGGTATCATTTTTCTCAAAGCATACTGTGTCGATTGGTATTTTGTTCAAATTTTGAGAAAAAATAATTCCATTTTCAGACCACTGCCTACTGTGTACCCAACAAAATTTTTAGGGAAAATAAACAACAAAATTGCTTTGAAATGAAATCATTTTTTCCCAAAATTGGAATAAAATGCCAATCACCACAGTATCCTTTGAAAAAAATGATACCAAAATACACTAAAACAAGTCACAATAAATCATTTCCCAATTCCCAATTCCCCGGGAAAACCAGAATAGTGCCACAGGTGTACATTTCGAAATATTTTAGGAGCCTGAAATCGTTGTAACTATAAACATAGAATATTATATATTGTTAACGTGTCAAATCGCTCTTACAGTTTGAAATTATTCTGAATTTTAAATTATAAACGATAAAGTTTAGCAATCGCAGTTATAACAAAAATTTCGCGTTTAGCCAAACGATAATATCCAAAATGTAGGATTGCAATTCTTAATTATAAATTGTAGACATTTTTTGAAAATTCTTAAAGCTCCAAAAACCGAAAAAAATCAAACTAAGAGTCATTAATTGAAAAGTTCTTCCATCTTAATCTAAGAAATTCCTAGATTTTAAATAAACATTTGGCATTTTCGCATTTTAATAGAGTTAGGCATTTTAAAATTAAATATACATAATTTAAATTAACATACATTTGAAAAGAATCTTTGAAGTTAATTAAGAAATTATAGAAAGTCGTAATTAAGGAAAGTCGAGATTTTTATTGATTACTTCCAGAATTTTTCTAGTTGGAAGGTTTTATAAAGGGTATCCCAAAATAAACTGACTGTAAGTAGGGACATTGAGGTTTTGTGGGGAAATGAACATCTGACAAATGACGCCTCGGCTGGGGCAGCACATATTAATTATTTTGATAACATTTCCCATGACATGCTGAAATATTAGCATAGCAGGCAAATTTCAGGAATGTGGCATCAAATTTCTTTTTCAACTCCTCAATGGTTAGTGGTTTGTTGATATTAAGTCACATGATCTTGATAGCCAATTAACATCCCCTCGCCGTGAGATAAGTCGGACCATTAAATTTTGTTTAGATAACTGCATCCATAACTGCATAATACGTTGTTTGATGTCAATTTATCTTTTAATCAGTCATATTTGTCGATTTTTTAATTCAGTGTTGTCCAATTTGAATTGAATTAATTTAACGATTTTAGTGAAATTTAATTTAATCGAAAAATGTGCATTTTCAAAAATGTGAACGAAAATATTTCCCTGCCCAATTTATTATTATTATTACTGAAGCCACCTTGCACTGCGACCTAAAACATCATTTGTGCTTGGACACTGCTTAATTAACCGCCCAGTCGATATTCAGGCTCTTAATGAACTTTATAATAATACCGGCCACATGTTCCGCTACCGTACTTAGGTTCATTTTCTTAAGGTGATACAGCTCAGGTTTCCTCAGTTCAAGACATTCCTTTACCCTGACTAACGAAGGTGATGTAAATCTTTTCGCCTGTTGTAGACCTAGCACTCTGCCCGTAGTGCATTCTGGTCCAATGAATTTAGGCCATCAGCATCCTCATTTCCCTCGATTCCAGTAAGACGTG
This sequence comes from Tipula helvola, assembly GCA_963556165.1. Classification (NCBI taxonomy): domain Eukaryota; kingdom Metazoa; phylum Arthropoda; class Insecta; order Diptera; family Tipulidae; genus Tipula; species Tipula helvola. The sequence goes on from OY744481.1 coordinate 316,423,498, forward strand.
GCACCCACATAGTGTTACCTTATTTGAGATTATCAAATCCTTAATAACCTTCAGACAGTCCCATACCAGCCTTGACTCAACGATATAAGACCTAAGAGACTTTAAAGCCGATTGGCTGTCTGATATAATATCTTTGCATCGTTTAGGCTTTTTGCTTAGGGAAAATATTAAGCACTATGCTAAGACAAAACACAGATTGAATATTTCCGGGAATCTGCATTTTTTTTTATTTAAAAAAATACGTTTTTCGTGACAATAATAAGCTGACATGCTCCGGATTAGTAGAAACAAACAACTGTAGTTACTAATAAACCTGTCTCATTATCCTTCAGTTGATTAAATAAATTTAAGCCCTTATAAAGTAAACAATTCTGTGTAACCTTGAATTTAAAAGTTGGTAACCGATAATTAGACGAATTGCGAGTTTCCCTTTTGGTAACTGAAAAGTTGGTGGGAAATTCTAAATTACACTTAACAAGCCCATGTGTAATTTTATAAGTCGCCATTATATATTCGAAGTCGATGTGCAAAGTAAAAGGTATTTTGTTTTCGTTATATAAACATAGGTGCTATAGTGGGTGTTAATTAAGAGTGGAAGTTGCTCAATAGCTTTTAATTCCTTGTTTTGAATAATTTGTAAATCGTTAATAAAAGTAGGATTAGCTCCTCCCCCAAATTTGAATCAAATGGGACAAATTTGAATTTATATAACTAAAATAAATATTTTTACGTAAATATTTCAATTTAAAATTGTAAAAATAAATTTCGTTTGTTATAGTTGTAGGCTTACGTTTTAAATGAAATTCTAGTGAATTCATTCATGGTATGTATGTATATAATTCTCCATTCTTCTTAAATCAATCAATCTCCATTCTTCTTAATACCAGGAAAAAGTTGTTTTTTACGTTTACGTCGTGTTTGATGTTAACCTAATTTAAATTGTTTAATATGCATTAAATTTTCAAAATTGTTATCTAATCAGTCACATTTATTCACTAAAATGCATTTGGGTTGTATTGGGATAACACCGATAAAATAATACATTATCTAACAATTTCTATTCAACACCAAAAAATCTCAAATAAGTTTAAAAATCCCATAAAATATCGATAATATCGATATATCAAATACTAATTCTGTAACATCACGTAATTACAGCAATCTGCAAATTTAGGGTAATAAACTTCAATATAATATCGAGAACCTCATACACTGTATAATTCTACTTATAAAGGACTTGGCCGCTTCATAGTGAAGTTTCATAATCATTTTTACAACGGATAATGAGTGATTAGTTCATAGATCCTTACATTAGCCAGCCGTGATTTTTTCATCACCCGCCGGGAATCGAACCCGGGACCTCCGGAGCTTAAAGCAAGCATGCTAACAACTGTGTCACCGGGGCGGCACAGTTGTTAGCATGCTTGCTTTAAGCTCCGGAGTTGTATTTAATTGGGGTCAGTTAATTTTTTTTTTTCTATCTAGATCAATTTTTGCGTCGCCAAACCAGACATTAATTTTTATTTTTTCCGGATTTTTATTTTTTTATTTTTTCAAATATGGTAGCCAAAATTAGGAATTCAATGGGATTTGTTACTGTAACAGTAGTAACGAATATAAATTCGGGCCTATGTATCTGTCGGCCACCAACCTAATTTACCAATTTATTGGGTGCGGCTCTTATAATATGTACTAAATTGTTTTTATTTAAATTTATAAAACACTCCATCACCCATTTGGGTCGCCTGTTTTTATTTATTTGGTTGAAAATATTAAGGAAATTAATATTTTCCCATAATTTCCATTCTAATTACAATTTGCACTTTATTTCAATGCCATCACCACCATAAAAAGTTAATTAATTTTTGTTTGGTTTTGTTTGTAGTTTTCTCTTATTAAACTAGAAAATGTCACAAAAAGGATTTGATCGGATTATCAACAAAAATCGACTACCAAACAAAATTATGTTTGTATGTATGTATAAAAGTAAGACTCGATGTTTAATTAACGACGTTATAAATTAACATAAAGGATTGCCGCGGAATATTCCTCGTTCAATATTCACTTAAGTCACGCCAATTTTTTCTCCGGTTAATTTACTGTGATTCTTAAAATCATTTATTTACATCCACATTAATAATACATAATTATATACTCACCATCGGACATGATGTTACCGCTATACGCGAACAATTTTCAAATATCACATTTGAAGCACTTCGTCTCACCGTTGCAAATATTTGTGGACAATAACCGGATGTACTGGTTAAACACCATTCATTACATGATGCCCATGAACAATTTGAGGCATTATTTGTTCGTATTGTTTGACACATAACCGGATCGGGTTCGAATTCTGAACGAAAAGCACGATACGATGGCATATAAATGGCGACGGTTAGATAGACAAAAGAAACACATGATAAAACCATTATTAATTGACACAGGCATATTGTGCGGCATAGTTTAGCATTCTGTTCGGGTATTACACGTGGTTTAATCTTTCTCTTACCCATGGTGATGTTTATCTTTTTTCTTGTTGTTGTTGTATATGTAAACGTTCAGGTAAAATAATTAAATAATGTGATTAAATTTGAATACTAATTCGGTTTCTCGGTTAGTTTTGTTTTGTTGTAAATGATTTTAAGTGGTTTTTGTTGAAGAATTTTCATGTTGAGTATTATTATTCATTTGACCTATAAAGAAAGGAAAACAAAAATGTTAAAATGGAAATAAAAATTAATTTGTCTTAATTTTATAATGGAAATGTAATTGGTTTGGTGGTTTGGTGATTAAATGGTGATTGGTGGTGATATAAAATTGATTAGGAAATTTTTGTTCAGGCAATCAGTTCTCAGAATTTTCAATCTTTAATGTAATCTCAGATTATTTAGGCACCCGGTGGATAATATTCGTATTCTGTACTTCACTGTAATTTAACCCTAGAGTCACACAAAGTTGTCGACCCCCAAAAAAACCTTCCTTCAGTTTTCTATGTGGTAGTTTGGTTTCGTACTGAAAAGTTCGCACGAACAAAAAATTTGGTTTATTCTTCAGGTAGCTACGACCAAACTACAAAAATATACATAATTCTAACTTCATACGTATGAGGTAAGAAAGTACTGACTTAGCGAATTATATTGACTAAATCAAAACTTAAGGAAAATCCTCATTTCTGTGTGTTTAAACCACACAAATAATAGAAAGCATAAACCACACAAATAATAGAAAGAGAAGTTACAGACAAACTTCTCTTTCTATCATATTTCCCGTAACTTCAATTCTGAAATAATTCGTTGTCAAGTCCTAAAATTTTTAGTCTCAAACTAAAAACAGATCTTAAACATTCCGGGGTTTAGAGAAAAAAACAATAACATATTCTCTCCAAAGTTACGGGGGTTCTGGGTTTACCTAGCCGAAGAAGCATTGGCTCTAATTTTGCAGTTTTGAAATTCAGTTTTCATTGTTGGATTCCTGCTTCTTTTAAAAATACATTCTGTTCGCGATTATGAGGCTTCCTGTATTTTTTTTTTGTTAAGCAAATTCCAGGAGGGAAAATGATTTTAGAATTGGACCGGGAGATAAACAAAAATTTTTGTTCCTTTTCTTTAAGGTATGAAAAATTATATACTTTTTACACTTTCTGCCATAGGCACTTGGCGAAACACACTTAATACACACGTTTTTAAATTTTTTTTAAAAACACTTGTTAAATATTTTAATAATTTTGCGAAATATTTAACAAGTGTTTTTAAAAAAATTTAAAAATGTGTGTAAAATATGATATTTCTTTTATTTTGGAGGCAAACAGAGGTAGTAGCTGATGATTACCGTTGAATAGGTTAGAATTTTTGTCTTGATTTTTGTTTTGCTGCTAATAAGCGGATTCGCCTAAAAAAAGTAGAAGGAAAAATTACGAACGTTCAGGATTGCAGTCTATTGGAGAGGCTCACCCAACTTCAAAACCAATCCTAATCATCTCTTACCAGATTTTTCATCGATTAGTAATTATTTGCCTCGGTTTCCCAAAATATTTAAAATTAACGCTTCAGGATCGCTAATAGTCTATCTATTATCTAAATGAATATTTCATAAAAAACATGTTCCATCCAGAGTGGTAACTCTTACCATTTTGTGTTGTTTTAGTGGAAATTTTTCGTTTTTCATCCAAGATGCTTTCACATGAAATAACTCTTAACTCTTACTTCAATTGGAAGCTAATTTCGTTTTATGGGATTTCTTAAAAAGCTGGAAAGCATTTTCAGTTCTGATTTAGAGTATTTTGCGTAAAAACGTAAATTTAAAAAAAGTGACTTCAAAAACCCAGAATAAAAAAGAGCCTGCATTACTCAGATAAACAAATCAATGAATGAATGATCACAAACTTCTTTTAGAGTAGCAATTTTCATTAAATCTTTTCATTGATTTTTGTCCCTTCCTTTTCAGCGATTGTATTGCGGAAAAAAAACGAATCGAAAGATAGTTAATGGGCTGATTCTTTTTCTAATTGGAGGTTTTTTTTCCAGGTCAATGTTGTTCTTTGTTTCCAAATTGCAGAACATAATTTTGTAATGATTCAGAATTGGCAGGAAAAGGCATCTGATTTTATTTTCTGTCTCAGCTTAATTTTTAGGAGAGTTTTCTTAACTCAACAACGAACCAACCCTTTAGGAGATGAAGCATTTAGGAAAGGGTATTTTTAAAATGTAAGTGGTACTCGTGCTATGAACACTCTACTGATTTCTAGGGGGGTTAAAGTTTCACAATAATATTTAAAGTATTTGGAAAAACCAGGAGAATTTAAAATTAGAGAGGTAGTGAACTGCGCATTCACTACTGTGCCTAGGTCGGAAGGGATAATAATATTGGTTTCAATAATATAATACACTACATCACCAATTTAAAGAACTAGTTGTGAACTGACCTGCAAACACGAATATTTTTTTATTAACTGGCCATAAATAGGACGGATTGATGCTTGCTTTAACTTTATCAGCTTGCGCTTCTCTAAATGCTAAAGGCAAAGCATTTATTAGTATTATCAGTGTCTTCTTCACAAAAGTTTTCTCCAGACCTTTGTGTCACAAAAGTAACCAAATTTGACCAAATTAAAACAGTCTTGTATTTTTTGTTAATCGAGAACCCCAAGACTAGCCATACTGTCTCGGAATCGCTCATGTTAAACCTATACTGCTGTTGACGCTTACGATTATTTTATCGTAAGGATAATTATTTGGTAATTCAAAATGAAGAATTGAAGTCACCAAATCCCAATGTATTTTGAAGCACTTTATTATTTTTAGTTTCACAATTGAAGGCACAAATAAAACACGACTTTTCGGATTGAGTTTGAAATAACAAGTGAAGGTATTTTTATTTTATTTTTACAGAACAAAAAAAATTATATAGATTTTTATAATCCGTTCAATGATAACTGTTTTTAGTAAATTATTTGTGTTGTCCGACGCGACACAGTGTGGTACAGCATTTTATGTGTCGTTAACAACTACACTTTTCTCTTTTTCAAATTTAAAATCTTGTATGTTCGCTTCCACGGGATTAAAACCAACTGCACAGAACTATAGGTATTCATTAATCTTTGAGGATGTTTCCACAAAAATTTTCTCAAAACCATCTGTAACATGGTTGTTCTAAACACCCTAATTCTCAACTTTTTTTCAAAAATGAAATGTTCTTCGAATAGCTGAGACCTTATAACAACTTCACATAAAGGCTATTTGGATGGCAGCTTCCTTAGATTTTCTCAAGAAAAATCTGAAAATTATACATACGTTGTTTATACGTAAAGAAGTAGAGGAAACCCAACTCTAAAAAAATAATAAAATGATTAAAATAATTCATAATAAAGAGACTTTTACACTAACACGAAAGGAATGTAACAATTGGCGACTTATTTCTCTCGACAGAATCTCACCTACTATCAACGTAAAATTAAGAAATGTGCAAGAAGATGTCCAACGTCCATTTGACACGATAAAAAGCAACGCAATATGGTGGATGAGTTCGGTACAAAAGCAAATAAAGTGTGATATACATATACTACAACGCCCAAGAAGTAAGACAAGGAGGTGTAATTTCGCCACTATACTGTTCTTTGTGATATTAGAAGGTGTCCTGTATAAATCGGACAACGAATCTCCAACGGCATTCAGTAACTGACAACAAAATTTTATAATCTGGATTACACTGACGATATTTGCTTGCTAATTTAGAAGTACATACACCAATATGCATGAAAAAATGCAGATGCTGGCAGATCTCGTTTCAAAAAAAACATGCGTAAGACGGAACGATGACACTTAACGCAAATACAACTAGATCGATACGTGAACCAAGAACTAATAGAAGATGTCAACGAATTCGTCTAAGTTGGGTGCATATTAGCAAAAATAGGTGGGTTTGAAGAGGACATCAACAAATGAATATTAAAAGCCAGAACAGCATTCAACATGTTAAATAAAGTCTGGAATGCATCAGCCCTATTACTTAACATCAAGCTACGAACGTTCAACTCATACGTGAAATGCCTAAGAAAAATATTGAAATGCTGCTAGCCAAATGCCATAGCAAATCGAGCTACACAGGCAAACAAAGACACAGATATTACGTATTAAACAACATACATATTAAAAATTCAGCGCAACATCTCGTTTCGTTTTCTTACATAAACGTTTAAGCATGACAATCTACAAATTTTTTTTGTATTTCAAAATGAAATTTAGAACAAAAATTATTGATAAAAAATATTTTATTACAACAAGAGCGTACTGACTTAGCGAATTATATTCACTAAATCAAAAACTCATAGAAAAACCCTCATTTCTGTGTGTTTTATGCCCACACAAATAATAAAAAGAGAAGTTCGTCTGTATTAAAATCAATAAGATTCTTACGACTTTTTATAGACAAAATATAGGTATTAACAATAATGGCATTCACAACATGTGATTTGCCTCTTCATTTTTTTTCTGATTTACAAGTCGAAAAATGTTGTGAATGCCATTATTGTTAATATATTTTGTTTATAAAAAGCCGAAAGAATCTTACTAAAATAAAGACAAAAATTTGACATATTCACAGTTGCAATTATATTTTTACATAATTTTCACTATTTCAATATTTTTTTAAATGTAGGTAGCCTTCCTTTGAAGGAATGACTGGGTGAATATCGCGAGTTCCCCTTATTTTTTTAATTTCTGGAATCTGCTAGTTTATTAAATGTATTTGGATTTATATTCAGTATCTGAATAAAATTCAAAAAACCTCAAAACAAACATTCAACTCATTTAAAAAATCAAAATCAAAAAATTACATGACTTCCTGTCCCATATAACGGATAGCGATTGAACGTATTTTACACCAAAAGCAAAATAACGCTAGAAATTCTAGTTAAGCAACGTAATCTTTATAATGGCATGGGTATACCACCCTGCCCCCCCCCCCCATATTAACAAAAGCGTCACACCAGCAAGAGACAATTATTTTAGCAAAATAAAATTATTTTTGTTTGATTGACGCGAGCACTGCCTCATATAATTATTGTGTTTTTGTATACGATTGCTTAAACACGATTTAGTACGCCGAATCTGATTTCAGGCGTGTAATTTCATAAATTTTTTAGTAAACATATTATGAATACAAATAAATAAATTAGGTTTAGGACAGTAATTTACCAAAAAAAATTGTATCCATTGTATAAGCACAGCGACTATTGATGTGGTGAATAGACAAATTATTGATATAATTCTTGTCTATCCAGTGTTCTAAAAGGGTTTCAAATTTTTATCTTTCCATAAAAATCAAATTTTTTTTTTTTTTTTGGAAACGTCAATAATTTTGTAAAATTGATATTATTGTGTCATTTTATATTGTAGGTACATGCACGAGTATATATACACATATTAGGCGTTAGTTGTTGTTGTTTTGAGGTCAAACTAATTTAAAATCAAATTACAAGTCCTTTAGAACTTTTTCTGTGTATTTTTGTGCACGATTGTAATATGGGTTGCGTGCAATATTTTCATTTTTAACCTTTAACAAATATAAAAGGAGTGAATTGAAAACAAACTATACTCAGAAAATGTAGAAAAATATAAATTTAATAGTTGTAGGAATTTTGAAATATTTATACCTACATATGTGTATACTAAATTAGTAGTAAATACTATTACTGATTTGTTGTTCCCTTTTTTTTGTAAGAAAATGTTTTTGCATATAAACTATGAATAAAAATACAACAATGTATTATCGTTTACGGTGGAAAACTATATCTTTGATTTGATCACGTTTTCTATTAAATGCGATATCCGTTTGAACTAGATTTCGATTTTGCATTTAAAGGATATATAAATTTAGATGCGCTGTTTAGTTTTATACTATACACCCTCCGTTTTCTTTGGATAATTTTTTATCGATTTTACAAAGTTTTCAAGTAGGTAGATCGATAGTATATGAATGCTATTTTCCTTATCTTATAAAACGTTAATTTTCAACACTGAAAATTTCTGAATTTTTATTCGGTTTAAGAAATTTTCGATTGCTTCCAAATTCTAAATCTTTGAACGGCCTTATTGATCGTATAAATATTGAATTTGGTTTTTCAGTTTTTCTGAACTTTTACGGTTTAAGTCAATACTTATTTTTGACGGTTACTTCATTAAAATACTAAAACTTACAAAAATTTTCATTAATTTTTAAATATTTCTAAATTCTCAATTCTTTAAAATTCCAATATAGAATTTAAAAATTCTAAAGGTTCTAATATAAATCAAGTCCAGTTGCAAATTCGGTGAATTCTTTCTTCTTCTTTCTTTCGACAAGGCTATACATTGTGAATTTGACCTAAAAAATTCAATCTAATTTCAAAAGGAAATTCTGTAAAAAAAAAGAAATCAAGAAATATTTTTTACAGGTTCCGTTTATTTAAGAACTTCGACTTAAGTAAATTACTGCCAGCTTTGAGCGATGTATTTATGTAGTATCCAATGAATCGTTCAACTAAATATAGATAAGTTTACACTCAAGACATGTCTGCAGCTACTTGAAAAGTTGTGATTTCAAGAAATACCTTCAAACACACATACATATTCAAATAAGACACAAACAATGTCAGACAATGAGTTTAATACGATGAACTTCATAACTAATTGCAACAGTGTCTACAATTTATCTGACGTCTACCTGGAACTGAGCGGTATAGTCAACTTTAACTTTCAAAAGTTCAGTGATAACGGTGGAATATTTATTTTCTCTTTCACTAAATTTTTGGAAAAAATCCTGGCTGAAAATTGGCAAGGGCAGTCTTGCCTTTAACTGGGTCCAAACGGTTTGTTTTTGGAAAAATAATTCAATCTTGAGTGGTTAAATTATGAGGGACCACATCGTGTTTTACTGAAGTGATTATAATCTGGTATTTCTCAGACAGATGTGAAAATCCTTATGTCGGCAATTGTACATATATAGTGGGGAAGGAGTTTTAACCTGAGCTGTTTAACTTTGAACAAATAAATTTGTAGTCCAATCCAAAAGTTGCTTGCGAGTTTTTCAGAAATTGCAAATTAACCCCGACTTGCATAAATATTGGTTAATTTCGTAAAATTTTTAAATTAAAATTAAATTTGGTTAAACTTTGGAATTCAGTGAAGGTCAACATTTCAAAAAAAAAAAATCATTTCACATCCATTTTAGGTTCTTTTTTACTTTATTAAAATTTGAAACCACAATTTTAAAATGCAAATCTAGTTAAATTCGGGGAAATTTTGTGGATATTTTCAAATTTCAAAGTATTTCAAAATACATAAGCTATTTGATGTATCTTCAATTTGTGTAATTTCACCGCGCATAAACTATAAGTTTCTATTATTGTTAATTTCAAAATTTAAGAAACTAATTTTCCAGAATTTCCATATTTTGTGAAATTTCACTTTACTTTCGTTTCTAAACAGCTCAAACCCTCACTTCAGTTTCCAAATCAAATTTAAATCGTAGAAATATTTAATCCGAATTGAATTTCGAAAAAATTACCACATTTGGGATATGATTTTGGAATTCTGTCGTGTTTCAACAGCAAAAGTGGGATGAGGAAGATAATTTGACTGCTTGACACAAAATGTAAACACAATTTCGGGAGTTTTCACGCAATCAATATAATTTCCAATTTTGGGAAATTTTGTTGAGAGGATTGCAAATTCCGTAGGTGTGTTAAATCTCTACAGTTTGCTTTTCTAGTTAAAGAGAGCAGGCAAAACACTTACGTTAACTTGGTAAATGGCAAAATTTGAAACATTCTTGTTATAGTTTGTCTTGCAAACGTTTTATGAACACTAACTTATAAAAAATTCTGTTATTAACTAGAAGCCTTGTTATACATTGAGATTTACAAAATCTGCAAATTTTAAATTCATAATTCAACATTTAGTTTCTCCATTATGAAGGATAATTTGAATAAATTCCCACTTCAAGAAAATTTCAAACTCAATAAATTTAAAATGTTAAACCACAAATATGATGAGAAATTACCATCCGAGAACCCAAAATCAATTATCAACTCAACCCTTAACTTAGCCACAAACTCAACGTCCACTTGAAATTTCAACTCACCCCCCCTCCCCCCCCCCCCCCCCTCAACCTCAACCTCAACTCAATCTCAAACTCAACGATTCTCAAATCATCATGGTTCGAAAAAAATACCTGCGTACATGAACTCAACTGAAGCTAACTGCCAACTCCATCCTCAAACCAGCGTTTATATAAAAAATTGGTACACGTGAATCGAAAACGTAGTACAACGTGTTAATTCATGTTTGTGTCAATTCACATGGCTGGTCTCTTGATTTACTGGTTATAAACAAACAATATGTTTGTCATTTTTTGCAGGATTTCAAAATACTTTGGTCCGCCATTGCGGATCGAGGTTAATAGTAATACTGAGCGATTAGTGTGTTGCGTAATCCGTTAAATTCTTCTATGCATTGACCGGTATCTGCTTATGTAAATAAACTGAAATCAAGAAATCAGGGATCGAATTAATTCTGAGTGCAAAATTTTTGGCGAAATTAATTCATGCGGAATTTTTCTTTCCTTTATTTCCGATTTAGGAACATAGGGTGTCTACTAGGCTAAACCATCTGACTCTATTGGGGGCAATTGCTTTTAGCTCTCCCCATATAATTTACGGAATTCTTTCGCTTCGGCTATCATCGTTCTTTTCCAGGTTATCCAGGATCCCATTCTAATGACATCCGTGTTATGTCATTAGGAGTTTTTCTCAGTCCGATCCATTTTCACTTGCGCTTTCTTGATTCAGTTTCAATTTCTGATTGTTTTGTTTGACGCAGAAGTTCTATAATGCTGATGGTGTTTGACCAGATTAATTTTATTAGCCGTCTAAGGCATTTGTTCACAAACACCTGGTGTCTTCTTGTGAAATTTGTGTGTGCTTTTGTGTTTGTACCCCCAAGCAGATGTACTGATTTTACACATGCATTGAACATTCGCAGCTTTGTATTTCTTGACAGGATGGACGCATTCCAGACCTTGTAAAGTACGTTGAAAGTATTCCGCTCTGTTGATGTGTTAGGTTATATCCTGTTTTTGCCACAGTACAATCAAGGTATACGAATTTTTCAACCTCTTCGATTGGCTTGTTGTTGATTTTCATTAGTGTACTAATGTTCGTATTCAGTCAGTCTCATGGTTTGTTTCAGTTTTTGTTTTACTGATGTTGATTTTGAGACCGATTTGTTAGAAGGCTTATGTGATCTGCGTAATCTAGATCATTGTGCCGTTTTAGTGGTCCCCATTGGATACCATTTGGTGTTGAATTGTCGAGTTTGCGCATTACATCGTCCAGTTCTATCAAGAACAGCAGTGAGTTGAATTATTTATCACTTTGCTTTCCTTTGTGTTGAACTTTGTTTCCGGCATCCTGATACATTTCTTGGATTAATTCAATTATTTTCTTCAGTATGCCTATTTCGCAAAGTGCCTTCTAGATTGCGCCTCTGTTGATGGAATCGAATGCGCTTTCAAAGTCCGCGAAGATTAAATATAGTGATGAGTTCCATCCATTCGATTGTTCTATGATGATACGGGTCATGTTGATATGGTCTTTACCGCTCCTACTTGGCCTAAAATCGACTTATTCATTTCTTAGGTGTTGATTGATTGATGGAGATATTCGTTGAAGAATAATCATTAGTAATACTTTTATTGTGCTGTTGAGGAGGGATATGCCTCACCAGTTTTTGCATTCTCTTAATTCGCCTTTCTTTGGGATTGTTACGGTCAAACCTTCTTTGCATTTCCGCGGAATTTTCGCTGTATTCCATAGGTCAACTAATAGTGGTGCTAGAGTTTCTGCTGCTATACATATATATACGTCGCCTTTGAATATTTCAGCTAGTATATTATTTGTGCAAGCGGCCTTATTGTTCTTTAGCTTCTGAATGGCAAATCTAACTTCTCGCTCCGTTGGAGTGTTGATAGCTTCGTTATAGTTGCCATCCGGAAGCTCGTAATTTTCTTCGCTATCTACGCTGTTGTCCTCAAAGTGTTCTTTCCATCTGTGTGTGGTTAAGATTTATTAAAATTTATCCAGACAGATCGCATGTTTCTGATTGCAGCTGCTTCCTCTGCAGTTTCGGGAATGTCTTCTGTGTATTTTCTGCCATCTCTTATTGCCATCTTTTTACTTCTTAGGCTGTGGTCTCATGCTTCCTTCAGTTTCCGTCGTATCTTGGTGACATAGTTGTAGCTTCATTTGACGACTTTCCTCGATTTTCTTCCACGTATCATCGCTATTCCATGGTTTTCTAGTATTGTCTTAGTAGCCGAGGACACTAGTAGCAGTCTTGATGTATGCATATTCTAGTTGTTCCCATTTTTGATCGACTGTACTGGTTTCATTGCTTGCTAGATTGAGTTAGAGCGTTTCTTTGAAAATATTTTTTTGTCAATGTTTCTCAATCTATTGATGTTAAACTTCCTCCAATTTGTCTTGATGTGTATTGTTACAGCGGCTGGTATGGCTTTAAAAGTTGCTATTACAAAAAACTAATACAAGTTGCTATTTAAAAGTTGCTATCACAAAAGTTGCTATCACAAAAAGTTATCATCAAAAGTTGGTGGTCGCTGTGAACATCCGCTTATCGCATTGTTCTGACATATTGAAGGGAAGTTAGAAATTTCTTATTAACCAGTACTTGATCAATTTGGTTCGTGGTTCTGCCATTTGGTGATGCCCAGTTTTATTTGTGTATATCTTTGCGTGAGAATTTGCTGCCTCTTATGAATAGTTGGTTTGTGCCACAACAATCGATGAGTCTATTTCCATTGTTGTTTCGTGTCGCACCTAACGCGTTTTCGTTTCTGTAATCTTTTTTTAGCTTCAGATTAATGAATCATTGGCCCATTGAATCCTAGCCAGTTTCCAGGGAGGCTGGATGTGGTGTACTGGTATAACGGGGTCACACGTCATAATTCACGCGGAATAGTTCGCGAAAATAGTGACGTGGCGGAATTGATTCATTTTTTTTTCAGCAGAATTAATTCAGAGACTAAATCTGTACTAAAAAGCAATAATCGCTTATCTGCATGTTAGTAATTTTGAGAAAATGAAGGATAAAGTTTTAAAATCATGGAAATACATTGAGATTATTATTTGTATTACCTCATAACTTTTTTATTTTTTAAGCGATTTTCACCCAAATTTGATACAATCTAAATAGTGGGCAAATTTAATTATTTATGGAAAATTCATAAAAAAGAAGACTCGAAATGCCTTTTTGTTGCAATTTTGAAAAAAATCCAAAGCCGTTCAATGCTCATACAAAATCGACCTCGTCGTTCAAGTTTACCTCGGATTAAACATGTTTCTAAAACTTTAACGTTAACTTGCCTCATGTTACCGACTTATAAAGGTAATTTTCAGTTTTGTTGTAATTTAGAAGATTTACTGATGCTTAAACTGTAAGCCTACAATCAGCCGGAATAAGTATAGGCAGTTCTTAGGGATGATGAGTTCAAACTTAAATTTGAAATTTGCAGGGCTCGATTTAACTTAATAATTGATTACGACAGCGGAATATATCTGAGGTCCGTCGTGAACTGAGTGACATAGTCCAGTTGTCGATGAGGGAGACTACAGCTCTTGAATATTTTAGCTCATGCTTGTATAATCTTTAAGGGGGTCAATGGCATTTAACAATTTCGAGTATTTTTATTATCACTGGGGGAATTATCCAGAACTTTCAAAGATTTCTGATCGTGTGGATTGAGTGGATGCTGTCCTATGCTAAAGGTAAATTCAACCCAATTTACATACTTTCGCTTTCTTTTTTTGAATTGCTGTTTTTTGCCCTAGAAATCGGAATTGAAAAATTTTTATTTTCTAGTCTATTTCAGTCAAAATTTATTTAGTGAAAATTGGAAGACTCAGTGAATTATATCTTTTGGCATAAACTTACTTCACACCGATCATCGAAAAGTGGAACTGTAATTTATTCGTAAAAAACGTCTAAATTGAATTTTTATTCTTAAATCTTTATGAAGGCAATGCCCGAAATTACTATACTGCTTGATTTTTTATATAACTTTTTGCTGCTCAGATTCGTTTCGAATCAGTTAATTTTTTAACACAAAAAAAAATTATTGGCGATCCCCTGGATATATGCATTTTGCTTTTATAAATAAAATTTGACAAATTTTCGTGCCCATACACAAAATTTTGAAAATTAACTCTTAGAACTATGTAGCTGTTGGGGCAATACTCGATTGCTTTATTTCCCAAGTTATAAAAAAAAACGAAACGAATTTACTTCAATACTAACAAAATTACCATGATGGGTACTCTAGAGCTTCCACCTCTAGTATTATCGATCGGCAAAATACATAATTTGTGAATTTTGTTGTTAATGTGTCCACTCTTGCTACGCCATCGGATCAAAAGATGTATTTGAATTACTTTTTCAAGTAACAAATGATTTATCGGCACCGGAGAAATACGGAATGCTTATTTTTGGTAAGTTCACCTCAGCTTGGATAATATGAGATGCTTGAATGGTCGTATTAAGTCTTTGGACATCATTTCCAGTTACCAATGTTCGTTGTCTAATTGATCAAGTGAATCGTGTTTTCGCTAAGTGGTACTTCTCCTCAAGGCCAAAATCGGATTTTACTTTATCATCAATATCAAATATTTTACTCTCAATATTGGTACATTCATTTACGATAGCGTCACAACAACAACCGAAATAAATTTTCTGCTCCAAACTCAAATAATTGTTCACTGGTGCGTACACAAAATAACTTCTCTCTGACTTTCACAGCAAACACTATTCACTCGAACATTCAAGCATCACTTTCACTTGTTGAAACTAAATTTAGCTCGACTGATTAACTCGTCTCAATAAAAAATTCTTTGGTTCTCAAATAAAGTTCTAATGCCGTGTGCCAGGCCCAGATCCGACTAAATTGACTAACTAAACTTAAGTACGATTAGTTAATATAACTCATAAGAAGATGGCACTTAGGGTATCTTAATTAATCGAGTTTCAAAGTACTCAGATAATGAAGTAAAAAAAATCTTCAGGCGTACTCGGGGTGAACGCCTTTTAGAATCTGGGTATTCTTATTAGTAGTAGAAAATTTTGAGAAATTTCTTATTATTATTGTGTTACAATCTTTTAACGTTAAATTCATTTTAGACTTTTGTGAAGGTATAATGTACATATGTGTCGATGGTAATATTTTTTCAACCTTCTAATTTTTGTGGCGGAATAAATTTATGTTTATCTGCGGAGTTAAATTTATTTGGAACATGCAAAACTATTTCATTTTAAAACAAATTGGATGTCGTGAATTTAATTCATACTGAAAATGGTACTAATTTCGCCATATAAAAATTTCGGCCGTGGAGTTTATTGTGTATTTTGTGGAAATATTGTTCTAAATGAGAATTTCGCATTTCAGTTTAGTAATGGAATTAAAATTCTTTAATTCTTTTATGGAATTAAATGTCAACATTTGGACCGTGAAATTGTCTAATTCTTAATATTTTTTTACTAATTATTTATAATCGGACTGAAAAAGATACACGCAACGGGTATATATGTATTGTAAAAATACCAATAAGTACATTAATTGAGGAGAATTAAAAATTTAGGGATTAAAACTTTATTTTGAAATAATAATACAAATAATTATTATTCTATAATACAGAGCAGTCGATCATTCGAAAATGGACCATAATATCCGAGTACCCGGGTATTCGATAATCGGTACTGGATACTCTAGGTAAGGCACTATAAAAGGAAAAAGTTCGAGAAACAGTTGTTTGTTTAATAATTGATATTTGCGCTTTTGGCGTTCACTAATACAGTTTTAAGGTATTTTAAATATATTTTAAACAAAAAAGAAATTTATTTTCTTCTTCACTTTCGTTTTCTTTTTTTCACTTTCTTCAAAAGTAAGCTCTTAAATTGACTTATAGGTTGCCGCCTATAATGGCCGAAGCTTCAATTTTTTTTTTTTAGTTAATTTAGTTGAGTACGGCTCGACAGCAGTCCGGATAAACTCTCCAATTGGAGAGACCTACTAAAACATAATGTGATCATCGCATCTGATGAATATTTTGTGCTAATTTTTTGTTATACGGGGGGTTTATTTGAAAAGTTTCCACCCTGATTATTTCCATACAAAAGTTATACGGTTGTGAGGAGAAGGAGAATAATATTATTAATTTATTATTTTGGAATCATCTTAAAGATTATTTCAAAGTTTTCTGAATAGGAACCTATATTTTATTAACCCTTGTGTCAACACGACATACCCGGGTGTGTTTTTGATTTTTTTGTAACTGAATGAAGCTTTTTTATAATAAAGGTAAATGACATTTTTCATTATGATATCGTTTCTATATTTAGTGTTTATCATTCTTTGATGCAAAACTCTTGATTAAATTCAAGCACACCAAGGGTTTATCGTGTTGGTGAGAAGTCGTTTTATTCTCGTGTTGACACAAGGGTTAAACAGCAATATATTGTACGTAAGTAATTATTTAAAACGTAAAATCCCTTTGTCTCACTTTGCCAGATGAAATCTTGAAAAATGAACGTCGAACAAAAACATATTTCAATTAAAAGATATTCAATTGTAAAAAATATTGGTTCCTATTCAAAAAATTAGTTTGACCTTGAAATAACCTTCATGATTGATGACTCCAAAATTTAAAGTAAGTAATGTTGTTCTCCTTTCCCCTTAAAACTACAACTTTTGTAAGGAACACATTCTTCAGAAACGCTTGGTTTTCGAGGTAAACCGGCTGGACACTTTTCAAATGAACACACCATATAGTAGATAGAAGAATCCAAGATCCGGTTTCCGTCTTTACAAAATACGGTTAGCTAAGAATTTTGATTAATTTACAGGTAAACTAATTTCGAACTTTCTCGGCTAACAGTAAAGTGAAATTTTGATTGTTTCTCATTACAGATTCTAATTCCTATAACGAATTATAGTTAAAAAGGTCAACTATGAATTTTAAATATAAACAACCTGACTTCCAAATTTAACGATTAAAATTTAATTAAACCAATTTGAAACATTATGGTTGTCTAAAGTAAATATGAGGACGATACGCCTTCAAATCACATTATAACATAATGGTTTGAAACCTACTAAATATTTTATTTATTATTCTTTTGCAAACTTTGAGAAATTCCTCCCTATGAATCAATGAACAATGGTTGTAAAACTTTACGTGTCGTAAAAAATATTCGTTTAAAATTTTAAAACTTAAAAAAAAAAAAAATTAATAATTTACTTTCGAAGCTTCTTATGTTAACGCAAGTTATACCACAACAATGTAAGAAAAAATCGATTCTTAAAAACAATTCATTAAAGAAAAATATTTCCCTCCCACGAGTAATAATACGTCACTAAACTTATGTAACAATATGTACATTGTTCAAGAATAATCTAGTAAGAACTAGATTTCACCCAACCAAATTTGAACCGTAGTAGCTCAATATAAACTTACATTTTTTGCTTGGTGACGACACAGCGAAATCAAAGCACGAGAGTATAAGATAACATAATTTATGTGGAAATTTGCCAAAAATCCATTTAAATATCATAATAATGTTGTGATGTGTAATTGAGACGTTAGCAATCGATCAAAAACCATAATATAATATTGTATCTTGAAACTTAAGAAAATTTGAAACCCGAAATTGAATATTACGTATATAGTACGTATGGAATGGAGTTTCCACATTTAGTCATATTTTTGTCAGACACAAACAATAGAAATTTGGTTGGCGCCATGATCCAAAGAATACTAGTATTTTCTTAATTTATTTACTTTAGTTACTAAATTTGGTCTGCATGCGACGGACACATAAATAAAACGGAATTGATCGTATATTTTATGGCATTGCGTATAAAAATGAAAATATTGAAAGTGACATGAAAGTTGTGGGAAGATAATTTTGTCTACTTTCGACTCTTGCAGTAAATATACCCAAGGGAATTTATGTCAAAAACATACGTTTAATGGATATACACTCGTGTGTATGTATATTTGTAAACATATGACAAATATTTTACCATAAACTATGATTTATGGAACTTGACATAATATTGCATAAACAAGTTGCATGATTGAATAATATAAAAATTATAAATGTACGTACTTTAATTGTTTTTATTTAAGGTCGACGGCGAAAATGGGGCACACATTCCAATTCCAACTTCACATACAATATATCAAACATTTAGGTGCGTGTTTATCTTATCAACATTTACAGTAGAACTGAATTTAATTGAACAATAAATACATTTTCATTGTAAATTTTTGGTTCAACAAATTTACCATTTAAGCTAACTCTCTTGAACTTAATAAGATACATAAACAGATCTGTTGATTTTCGATAAAAAAAAATACTTAAGACAATTTGAAAATTACGTAAAAAGAAAATCGATATTTGTCTTTTTTCAGTTTGCATATTCTAAGAAAGGGTGGCTCTTACCCAGTATATTAAGACAGATTAATTTTTTAAAAGCATATTATATGTACCTGATCTTCTGGAGGTGGTTCAATGTACATACAACCATAAAACCTCTCCCCTACATAAATTTAATTTCATTATTTCTATATTCGTCATATTATTAGAAAAAATATATTTCTGCTAACTGCTACTCGTACATACCATAAATGACAAAATTTTGTTTATTTAGCATAAACAATATTAATGTGAAAAATATATTTCACACATTAAAATTTCAAATGTCGACTACGTGTCAGGACATGTTTATGTTTGACGATAGATTTTTTAAGTGTGTACAAGAAATTTTTGTGTTTACATTTCGAAATTGCTTATGGGTGGAAATCAGTCATTTTCTAAAATAATTTGGCGCCTTAGGTATTACGCTACTTCGCAAGACAAAGCGTGATGACAAACGTTTTCCAAGTAACAGAAGTAAGGTATCCAATTTTGATCCTTTATCGAATACTCGGCTACCCAGGTAATTTTTGTATTGATTCCAACGAACTTTCGGAAGAAACTAAGAAAAGTTAATATGAAACAACTTTGAAAAAAAAATTATAAAAATTAATTAAATTACAATAAATGTTGTTTCTGACGGCAAGGCTGCGGCCAGAGTACGACTCTATAGAATACCTGTAGTTGTTATTACAAATATGCACGCATCTTCATTCATCGTATGCTAATAAAACATAAAATTAAATTAAAGCGACACGTACGAGAATAGAGTGAAATATTACCTATTTTTTAAATAATAATGTGAATTACATATTTTTCAACTAAGCCAATACCCAACGATATAAAACCATCTAGAAAATTTGATTTGTCGAACTCTGCAAAATATTTGTCCTTGTTTGGAATCACGAACAAGTCACGAAGTTCCAAATCCTATGGGTATAGGTGCCAAAAATAGCTAAATTCGGCCAATTTGGCTGACGAGTGAGCGACCCAAACGCTCCTGTATAGGATGTTCCTTGGATGTACGAGTTCCTTTAGGATGTTTGATATTTTAACAATCTTCACTTGGCGATCGGCCAACATCTTGGATTTTGTTCATCATTTCCTCAGTGGTGACATCAACGAGGCATCCTGCGCATGGAATGTCACTCGTATTCTACCGAAATTCAGTAACTACTTATGAACTGAATGAGTGTGGTCGTCATAATTCTTTTTAACTTTTATTGGGTTTGCCTAACCGTTTTTCCGCGCAATTTTTTTTGTTAGTGTTTCGCTATCTTCCAATAGCTTCCAAAGCAAAACTAAATAACATATACACATACATGTATATTTGAAATTTAAGGTGCCTGTCTAGGAAAGATTGTATATTTCGAAAATGCAATCATTTTTACGATCGGAACTCTTCGTACACAGGTTCACAGACTTGTTATTTATGTTTGTCGGATACAGGTTATATTACAATATAAATAGTTGACTAATTTTATGTTTGCCTTCATTCATTCATTCAATCGTGCAGTGAATTTTTTTCAAGCGAATTATATTCGTAATTTTTTGGCAATATCTTGCTTTAAAAAATTACTGAACGAATTAATGAATAAAGGCAACTGTGAATCAACTTTTATTGTACCTTTTATTGAGCAAGCGTTTTAATGATATCATCAAATAAAATTGTTTGTCTTCTATATAGGCGCTCGCAAGTAAGATTTACTTCGCCTAGACATGAAAATGATCATTCGGCCGAACAATTTGTCGTGGGTTTACACAAAAATATGCTTAATGCTGCTATAATATTTGGATATAAAATATCAAATTCATCTGCTTTTATCTATGTATGCCACGTTAGGCCTGAGCAGTAAATTTGAAATCTTAAATAGGAACCCCTATTTTTGACAACGGATTTGAAAAGTGTGGGCAAGTGTGGGTTCTCCCATTAGTTATAATGCTTATGATTTGCTATGAAAATTGAGTTTTTTTTTGTTTCAAACATATTCCCAACATCACCAAATATCGGATTCACCAACATCCGCAAAGCAATATGCGTCATGTAGCCAGTCCGAAAAGTAGCCAAAGGAAACTTTAACAACTATCCTTATAATCTCCAAAAAGCCCATCTTCTTCGGAAAAAATAAAGCTCACACAACTTGAAAGATACAAAATGTTACGAAGCGGTTCAGGGCAAAAAATTCACAAAAATTATTTTTACCGATGAGAAACAGTTCACAATTGAACAATGCTGCCGTGTAATTTATACATATATGTATTTTTTGCGTAATCTATGTAATCTAAGAGCGTTTTTTTTTTGTTATTTTTAGTTTGTTACGTCTTACGGTTTAGTTTCTAAAATTTTAGTTTTTTGTTCTAGTTTCTCT
The DNA here is from genome assembly GCA_963556165.1 of Tipula helvola. NCBI lineage: Eukaryota > Metazoa > Arthropoda > Insecta > Diptera > Tipulidae > Tipula > Tipula helvola. Next base: position 316,444,889 of record OY744481.1, read on the forward strand.
CTATACTTTTCACAAAGAACGAATTAAGCCAAATTCCATTTCCAATTTATTTGCAAAATAACGATGGGTCGAACTAAAAATGCGAATTTTGAGGAATTGTAATTCCAGCTTGTAAAAACCAGTGATACAAATAATTGTTGCGGTATTGTTAAATATGCACAAAAAAACATTCACTAACACGGTGGCTACAAGATTTAAAGCTCACAAGTAATTTCAATTTTTGCATGACCAATATTGGGATATTCAATTTAAGAAAAGCAAAATATTTTAGAGCAATTTGTAAAATAAAATTGAGTTCTTCTAAAACTACTCCGACTTAGTGCTTCCCTCGAAAACGAATATACCCATATTTGATGATTTGACAAATTCAACAGAACCGAATTGTATAATGGCACACGATGCCACGCTTATCGAAGTTATTTCAACGAGTTGGCAATTTGACAATTTTGGCTGAAAATAAATATAAATCACGAATGTATACTATTGTATCATATAGAGACGTCGATATTTGGTACATCAATTGTAGCAGCCACACCGGGAATCTTCTTGAAAAGGACGTTTTGAATGTAGAATTCAACTATAAAGTATTATCGGTGTTAACAGAATTCAAACATTCTAATTTTGAAAAACCGCTTGTGGATGTAGAGGTTCGTGAATTAAAACTTCCATTGGTACTAAATAGTGTGTCCTTACGAGTGCCTTATAAAAAATTTGCAAAGTATGAAATCTTTAATAGTCAATGACGTATGTTTAAAAAATTTAAAAACAACTGATGTTTGATGATGAATTTTTAGGCGAAGTTAGAGAACAAATTTTTTCTATTCAACCCAATTTGCTACTTGATTGCGTAATCTATCCATGTAAACAAAATATATAAAAAACAAAACATTTCCTTTTTTTGCTATCTAGAGTAATACATATAGGAATCAAACCAGTTTAACCGCATTTTTGAGAATGTTAAACTTAAAGAACAAAAAAAAAACTTTATTTTTATTTAAAACGTGAATAAAGCCATGTTTTACCTGAAATACTATTGTATACTTCATCTGAGCCTTCTTTGATGTGTTTCTCTAAGTATATTTTAAACATAATTAGGTTTTAAGTCTGATTTCCGGAAATTCGCCCGTTGTGCTTTAGTTCATTATTTTATTTAGCGTTGCAACTGATATTTCGTCGTGCCCTTTTGCACAAGTTTTGTCGAGGTTTGATATAATGTGTTTTACTTCGTCTTCAGAAGTGAACGCAAAATTCTTCAATTCGGTTTCTCCAGAAAAAATTAAATATTGAGGCGGTTCTCCTAAAGTACTACCTTAGCATTTTGCCAAATTAACTGCGATTTTATTAAAAAAGCTATTGAATTGGTTTGCCACCAATTTATGTTCTTTTATGTTTTGTCCCATGATTCAATAAAAACCCAGGTTAGCTCGAAATATGTAAACAAATGGCCATCTTTTTTTTTGACGTCACCCAATTCTTTTACGTATAAATTACAACAACAAATAAAAAAAACGAAAAGTAAAAAAAGAATAACTTACATATTTATCGGAATTGCATGACGTCACGAACACGTGGTTTGAAAAATCGAGCTAACCTGGGATTTATTGAATCATGGGTTTGTCCATCAATTTATGTATTTAGGCATCGTTGAAACTGAGTACAATAGTATTTGCGCTTATCATGTTTACTTTTTGTTCAATTTCGTATGTTTAGACCGTAAAAACTGAGTTCCAAAATATGTATTATGTATTTGGATATTTTTTTGATCGGCGATAGAACTTATTTCGTTGCTTAATGTGTTGTTTCAGACTATCATCGAATCACGGTTTATATTTTGCACTAGCTCTGGAAACAGGACATTGCTTAAGCAATGTATTTTGTTTAATAACATTAACTAGCTGAGATTTAGCAAAATCTAAAGATTGAAAACTTAATTTCGAGAAAAAATCATTTACCGCTGTTCGGAACACATAAAATCCCTTAAACAATTTTTTATTTGGTTTAGGGCTCTTTTTTATTTCTTTAAACTAATTAAAGCTTTAGCTTTCGAACCCTCTTCGGATTCATTTTCAAAAGCGTAATGAAAAATATAACAAAAAATTCTTTCTTTTATACATAAATCAAAAAATAAAAAATAAAGCAATCACAAATTTTTATTAAAACCGACTTTTCATGGAAACGCACCGCTATGTAATTTTCGTATGAAAATTGATTTCATTTGATTTATGTATAAAAGAAAGAATTTTGAGATAATAGGAAAAAAATCCTTTAAATGTAACAACCTTTTATCTGGCATAGTATCACTTCTAAACTACCCATAGTTTTACTATTCGTACTTGAAGCATAGAACTGTGAGAGTTAAAATTAACGGTACTTTAAGCGCCTCTAAATCTGTCGATGTTGGCGTTCCCCAAGGATCAGTGCTGGGTCCTTTGCTGTTTTTGATTTACACTAATTCCATTTTCAAGCTTAAATTAAATGGCAGCAGTACTGCTTTTGCTGACGATTTAGCTTTAGCTTATACTGCTAAATCTACAACTGACATCACATCCATGATTAATTCTGATCTCGGGGTTCTCCATAAATGGTTTGATAAGCATTACTTAATTCTATGTGATAAGACCAAGTATATGTTTTTCAGAATTTCTGGGATAATAACTCCAAATAATAACAATCTAGTAACATATCACAGTATTTCTAATGCTGAGTTTATGACATAGGAACATAGGAAGATAGGGAGTGTGACACGACCAACCAAATTATTTAAAATTTTATCAGCCCCGCCTACTAGCCTACTTTGATCAAAAGTAAGAAATTTTTCAACTAGAGCATGGAAGTAAAAGGCGGGGCTTGTGATATTTTAAATAATTTGGTTGGTCGTGTCACACTCCCTATCTTCCTATGTTCCTATGTTCCTATGTCATAAACTCAGCATAAATGTTCTCCCACTAATTGTCATACTGATTGTTTGAATATTGAATTGGTAAACTCATTTAAGTATCTTGGAATTCATCTAGACTCTTAACCTAAATTGGAAAATTCACGTCACTAATCTAAAACATTATCTTGCGTCCGCATCCAGAATTTTTTACCTTCTTCGCGACATGTGCCCCGCTTCCGTCCTGAAAATGACGTATCATGCGTTGGTAATGACTAAAATTGAATACGGTTTACCTTGCTGGGGTGGTTGTGTCCCTACTATTTTAAAACCGTTGTATGTGCAACAAAAAATGATCTTGCGCACCATATTGCGGAAGAAAAGAACCGAACCATCTTGGGTTCTATTTAAGGCTAACAATATTTTACCGCTGCAACATCTATAATATGTTTATAAGGTTTTAAAAATTTTTTTTAGGCGTAGCGGTCAACAGATAATAAGATTCGATGAACGGTATAACTTTCGTGCAAACCATCAATTCCTGTACAGTATTCCTAGATTTTTTAATGATCACTTCCGGCGCTACATCCTTGTTGCATCACCAACATTTTTCAATAATTTACCTGATTTGATTAGGAGGCTAATTCATTCTAAATCGTTCCTGTCAAGAGTTAAGGATTGGCTCTTTGAAACGCCTGATGTCACAAATTTGTTTCGTGTGGTCACATAAAGAAAACTAATGGCTTTATTACAATTTGATTTAATTTTTCGATGTATAGCAAGTAAACATAACAAAGTCTTATAGTAGATAACTGCTCGGTATTGGTATTATTAATAGTTTTATTATTTTATGTTTTTTCATTTTTTATTTTTTATTCTTATTCATATTCTGTATATTTTTGTAAAAGGAGAATTCAAAGCTGTCGATTTTCGACAATGAATTCTTCTTATTTCATTTCAATTTTTAATTTTAATTTACATAATGTAAAATTTTTTTTTTTTTTTTCTGAGATGAAATGAAATAAAAAACAAACAAACAAACAAAAGTTTTCAATAGATGTGACGTTGAATTTGATGAATTCAACTATTTTACACCAAAAAAAAAAAAAATTCAAATCGATTTCCTCAAAAATATGATATTTTGAGATGTGTCACTGTTCTCGCAAACCGACGATTTGTGTACAAATTAGATTTATACTGCTGGTATTTAACAAATTAACGTTAAAATCCCCAAACACTAATGCATTTTTAAAGCGTGATAATATGCCATCTATTTATTCGAGGAAAGTATTAAAATTCGTATGAGGTGAACGATAAACCCATATTATAAATAATTTAACTACTTCGGATTTAATCACAATAAACTGATTTTCAAACATATTTAACTGAAACTCGAATTGAAATGTTAGCCATTTTTAGTAAAGATCGAATCCCACCACCAGTTCAATTCTCCCGAGCTAAATGAAATGCATCGAAACCATCCATATTAAAATATTTCGTTTCGGCAGCATCTAGAAAAAGTTCGACCAATACTATAACGTCAACGCATAATTTATTAGACACAATATATTTTTTAAGCTTTTCTAGTTTGTTTTGGAGCCTATTGATATTCATATAAAAGCATACTATCATAGTATCTTCAGAAATAAAACAATAACAATACAAACAGTGCTGGCTCTCGAACACTTTGCGCCCTATGCAAGTTCTTCTTAGGCGCCCTTTTTTTAAATTAAATGGTAAATACAAATTACTTAAATTACCATAGAAACTTGAAAGCATTATTGGTGTGAGAAAAGTTATTAAATTTAAAAGCAAAAACAAACAAACAAAGCGAGTAAATATTGTTGAACAATTCAATAATTCAGGTAAAAAATTTAGCTTTTCTTGCCTTTAAAGTAGCAAATTAATCAATCATTTGACTTAAACCGATTTTATCACCAATTTCTTTTTCAATTGCTATATTCAATAATCCAACCAACCTTTCCTGAGATATACTTGATTTCAAGTGTTTTTGATTAGTATTTTTAGTTTTGAATATGATCGTTCACCACTTGCTACGGAAACTGGAAGATGCTTTTATCCGTGAAGCAATCGTTACGTTCACAAATATATTTTCTAGTGCATTGCTTTTTAAACTGTGGGCCGCAGCCTCCTAGGGAGCCGTGGAGCTGTTGCCAGGGAGCTTTAAAACATTGCCTTAATATCTATAATAAACGCATAATTTCCTCGCGCACACAAATTTCTGAATCTGCCTATTATCAATGACCGCTACACGGTTTTCTATACTGTTAATGGTTTTTGTAAGATATGTGATGTGTATATCAATTACACAATCACGGGGATTTTGGTAGGCAAGTAAGTTCTTATTCTACAATGAACATGAACAGAAATTTCAGATCGCAAACCTTGATTTGCGGGAAAAAAAATCACGGTTAAAATGAAACAACGGTCAAACAATGAAAAAATTGAGCTTTCAATTCTGGAAAAATATGTGCTCACTTAGGATTTATAAGGGAAGTAGGAATATTCTTTAACCCTCTAATGCATGAATTTTTAATCATTTTCTATCAAAATTTTGACTTCAACTCGTAGTTGTTGAACAAATGTGCGTATTACAATAACAAAAACCAATCCGTTATGACGAGAGTACTTTAAAAGAGAATACCTCATATAAAAAATATTCATGATAACGTAAAGTTAGGCAATTTAAGATAATGTAAAGTCCGCCTTTAGGCGGAGTTATGCATTAGAGGGTTAATTTTTTCTAGAAAAGTAAATTTTTTGGTAAATTACGCCAGGAACCTAATTATCAGCTCCCCCCGCCCTACAATTCAAAAGTTTGGTAATTTTCTATTCCGTACCGAAAAAAACCTAAAAAAACTTAGGATAATTCCTAATTTCCAGAAGAATATATTAAATCCAAATTTGGTTTTAAATACCTAAAAATAATTTGACACAAAAATTAAAAACGAACCAAATTCGGGGTTGCGGTCAAATTAGAAAAACTTGCAAAAATGAATTTTTAGAAATTTAGAATAGTCGTAAGCTCAAAAATGTTTAGCTTTAACTTTAGTTTAGACATTTCGGAAACTATTCTACTCTACCAAAATATTTAGTTCTTGAGTTTGCACAGACAGCTACATATAATTTTTAATAGTTCCTTATGTAAAACCTTTTTATTTTTTTTAAACCAAGCTTAACAATTTTCTGGCATTCTACAATTTTTGCGTATACATACTCGCGTATACAGATCCTCGAACAAGAATGCCCAAAATGCTTAACCGTAAATTCATTATTATTGAATACAATTTTTGGGAGCCCTGGATTTTATTTTTCGATTTCGGGGGCCGCAGTATTAAAAAGTTTGAGAAGCACTGCTCTAGAGCATTCGAGTAAAGTATTTACAGTACTAGTATTGGTTCAATTTATTGTGTCCTTTAAAATCTTTAATTTGTTAAATAATTCTACCGCAAAAATATCTTTGTCATCGCCATTGGTTTATCTAACGCGTCACAATGTGCTTTTATTTCCTCATCATTCGATTTACAAACTCCTTCAACATTGGTTAAAAACTGAAAATTATAGATATGAGCATTTATGACCTCAAATCTTTCATCTAACGAATTAAGTACATACAGTATCCAGTATAGGAAAGAAAAACGAAATTTCAAATTTATATTGTGGATCAGTGGGAGTTTCGTCGTAGCATCCGTAATCAAAAAGCCTTTTTCTACGTTTTCGCAGAGCATTATCTTTAAATTGAGGATTAATTTCTAAATCAGTTGCTAATTCTTTTGCTGTTTCTTGAGCACGATTAAAACGTTCGTCCGTTCGCATTTCTTTAATGTACGGCATTAATTTATTAAGGCTCTTGATTGCCTTATTTATATTTCGGTTGCGGGATTTTGAAAAATTATTATTATTATAACCACCAATCTCGACGATTTGAGAAGTGAGCGATTTTGTATTTTTTTACGGGTGTTTACGCTCTCGCACGACGAGTATTGAAACTAATACTATTATCATGTTTCGATGTAGTTTGAAAACGAGTTGGAGTTCATAGAAACAGGGTTGAGTTAGGTTTTCGTTGAGTTATTGTAAACTCGACGAAACTAGTGTAATCGAGTTCAGTTGAAATTCAAAATTTCTAACGAAAAATATTTTTTTAGTAGAAGAATTTGTTTAGAAATCGTGAGAAGAATTGTCAGCGCCCCTGTGCGAGGCATAATCTGCTTAGTGGGTAAATCTGGCCCTGAATACAAACTTAAATTAGCAAAAAATACTCTTTCATGAAAATAAAACCCAAAAATTCTGTGATGCTGATGAATTATATCATTATATTATCCGGTTAACTTCTTCCAGGGATTTGACGATTTTACCTCTCTGATATGTTGCATTAACCTTTAAATATATATGTCCACTCGTTTACCAATAAAATGCAATCTTTTTTTATTTTTTTAACTGGCGCAATTGATTTAAAATAACTACGTTGCTGTGAGTGAGCCTATATGTTGAACATACACTGCATCTTTTAGTTGACGGTTGTCGCAGTCTAGAAATAATTGCTGATACTATACTATTCTACTACTGGTGGTTCGATGCCTTTCGGTTGTTTTTTTTTAACACCTCACTAACATCGTCCTCACTATAACGTTAAATATTCCGAGTTTGGTAACAATTGTAGTCGGCACACAACAAGTCTTTTTGTTTCAAATAATTAATCTCACTTTCTAAGACTGTTATTTTATTTTTAGCTGCAGTAACGCCTTCGTTTAACCCATCTTGACCAGTTTTCCGTTTTAATGTATCTTCTACTATTTGGTCGATTTTATTTTGCATTAGGTTCCAGTTTTTATTAAAACTTTGGTGTAACTGTGTTATTGTGCCGTCATTATGTCGGCGTTGGTGGGCTTTGTTGTGGATTTTAGAACTTTTGTTTGAAGAAAATCAACAATTTCTACGTCTTCTGTTGGAGTAGAAGTCGTTTCAGATTGATTACGTGTTCTTGTTGAACCCATTATTATGCACTACCGTTTAATTGACCACTGTAATAAACACAATTACAATTTTAAGCAGAAATGCAAATACAATTTTATAATTTGGTGTTTAATTCTAATCTCACTTGCAATTTTTCTTTATTTAATACTTTCAACACAAATAGTATTCAATATAAAATGTTTTTTGTAATTATTTTAAATTGTTTATGTATAATTCAATTTATTTAGTACCACAGAATTTTTCATGTTTCATAGTTATTCGCCATTTTGACCAAATTTAGAATGACGTTACCTATTGTGCTTGGCAAACCATTTCATTTGATACCCATGTGGTTAAGGAAATTTAGTCCGCTATCTTAGGGCGCCGCTAAATAAGATGTAGACTGACATTATTTAGCATCGTATTCTGCTCGTTAAACCCTTTCATTTAATACCCATGTCAAGCAGGTTGTGGAGAAATAAGTGATCCGAAGGCGGCGGCCATATTTTATTTTTTATGATGTTACTCACATTATCGTTTTCTACTCGCCAAGCCCTTTCATTTGATGATGACCCATATCAAGGGGCTGTAAACAAAAAGGTAATTCGCCATAATGAAGCGGCGGTCATTTTGAACATACGTATTACAATATTAAGTATACTATATCGTATTGTCACCAGAACCATAGGTGTAAGCAAAATTTCAGCTCAATTGGACATTGGGAAGTGGGATAAATATCGAATATACAATTTTGCCCACACAAATAATAAACCAACAAACAGACTAAAAATTCTGCAAGGTTACATTTTGATTTTTGGTCAGAAACTATGTAAACTTTAATTTAAACGCAAATCCAATTTAGTATAAAATCAAAAATAAATTGTCTCGGTCCTAATAGAGAGCAAAAAAATTCTTTGAATCATTAGTGAAAAATTCATTTACTAATTTATATGTGGGCAGAAGAGTGCGAATAAATTTTTGTATTTTTTTAGGTGCCGCACAGTGGGCAAACAATGACTATTTGTGTACAATAGTCTTCAAACATTTCAATTTTTAAGCGATCTGAATATTTTTTTTGTAAATCACTCTGGAAATGGTTGGCTACAACACGTCACTATACCTTCAATAATTTGAAAAAGAAAAAATTTTTTTTTATGAAATTCTTTTATTTGTGGATGGAACATAAGGAGTGCGGGGGTAGTTCCCCTGGAAATACAATCAAATTTTATCATTGTATCTGATAAATATGTTAAAATTGACAAAACGATGATTTAACCGATGCGTGGGTGGAAAATTAGGGATGGGTGGGTGGATTCCCTTAGGGAACATCACCAACTTGTATTGTCACCGAAGTTACACATGTGTACCAATTTTCATCAAGATTGATAAAGTCTAAGCATTAAAATTTTGCAATGCAAGATTTGATCACATCAGTGTAAGTTAAATAAAAGAATTTAAAAAAGGCAAAGGTTTACTGTATAGAAATGATTAATGATAGAAATGTAAATAAAAACATAGATTTTTATTCTTTATTTCAAAGATAATACAAACAAGCAATCTTACAAATGTTGAAATACAATTTTTTAATGAAAATCACTTTAAATTTATTTCTGTAATTTTTTAAATTCATTTGGGAATTGTTGCACATTTAGTTTAGGATATTTCGAAATCCTGGCGTGATAGACAAATTCTGTCTTTCTCTGATTCGGATTCAGCACACAAAAGTACGCCGAAAATTACTTACCACTATCAAAACGAAAGAACTTGTAGGTCTTAAGAACTTGTGGATTTTCGAAGCCTCAGGAACAAGATCAAGGTTATCTATCTTAATAATTTTTCAATGTACATATATGATCAAACGTTTAAATATTTCGAATAGGTCTTTGATATAAAGAACAAAAATCTATGTTTTTGTTTACATTTCTTTCTATCATTAACCCGTAAAGTGCGTCGTGGAAAAAGTTGCATGGAAAGAGTAGTGTGTTCCAGCGGACCGCAATTGTATATTAATTATTTTTTGTTCAATTAGAACGATACTAAAAATTTCGATTAGGAAGATACCAAAAATTTCAGAAAAAAATTCAACGGAGTGGGGATAGTTTTTGTTTTTTTAAAAGTAGAGCGGTCCCAGGGACCACACAACGTTCTTTACGGGTTAATAATTTCCATACGTCAATTTCGTTCTATGAAAAAAATCCAATGAAAAAAGTCGTTTTATTTACGACTAGCTAGTTACCCATTTTAGGCATCTCAACTCAAGCAAAGCACTAGAGCGAGAGAGGTGCTTTATATCACCGCTATTGATGTTTGTTAACAAGTATTAAGTCGAAAAGTACTTATCTGATTTTCATGAAACAAAGGCAAACATATACCTTGATCAGATAAGAAAAAAAGTGGCATGGGTAAGATCGTTAGGTGGTTGAATTCCAAAGTTATAGACGCGTAAAAATTTCCTTTGCAATACATTCACGTAAAAAACAAAAACAACAAAAGTACATAATAGAATACTACATATGTTCATGTTCAAACACTTTTTTTTTGCCTTTGGATGAATGAAAATGCTTTTGTTTGAATGGGGATATGTAGAATACATGCAAGTCCAATTTTTACGTATTATATAAAAGTTTTGTTTATCTTTCTTTATTGTAGGATTGGTGGCCTAATGGTATATATAGACGGCATTGTTGAGATGCCGGTAATGCGATTTATTTTTTTTTTTTATTTTTTATTTTATTTTTTTTTTTATTTTCATTATTTATTTATTTGTTGATTTAATACAAGCTTTTGGTACATTCTGTTTTGAGCATGAGCTCATTCATAACAGAGATGCACTAAAAGAGTTGGATAACATATTATGAAAAAGAAAATTACTCAGTCGTTTAACGCCGGAATCACAGCAACAGCCATTCAGTTTGATTAGGCACCCCGCATCTTAATCTCGAATTCTTCCATCAGGATTTTGCACATTTGAATCTCTGCATTCTCCGATAAGACCGCAATTTCCGAGTCTTGCTGGGTTTTTCTTATCAATAAACCACAACGGTGGTTGCGAATTAGAATTTAAAAAATTTACAATAGATTTACAAAAATTAATTTAACAAAAAAGACAGATTCAAGTTGACTCGATAATCAAAGCCAACTACATCCTGTAATGGGTTTCTTACTTTATTTATTTTTTGAATGCAAAAAATCAAATTATATAATTTTCACAATACTGTGGGCCGATTCTGTTTCCATGAAAAATATTATGAAAAGATTTCTCAGTGGAAAAAATTATAATTCGAAAGTATTTTTTATGAATACTTTATTATTTTCGTCAAACTATTTTCATATGAAAAGAATTTATTCATTGAGTATTTTGGTGGTGAGAAAATCAATAAAATGTGTATGTATCGGTGTACCGATAAACCAAAAGTTGTGTCCAAAATCGCAAAGGCTTGTGGTTGATCGCAATAAACTGATCATACTTCAACTATTTGTAGTATATGGGAGCAAGTAAACTTGGTAGTTTTGATAGTTTATGAAAATATTGAAAAACGGAAAGAAGTTATGTTCTTTTTCCAAAATCCCAAACTATGTATTTCAAATGTATATTTTTGAATTCACATTATTGTACATGGTTTTAGTTTTGAAATATTTCTATAAATAAGCCTCAAATTTCTTATTGTAAATTTCTTGAATTATTAAAACCGATTTAATCCCTAAATTTCCAAAATAGCCCTTTTCAGTCTTAATTTCAAAAATTCGAAATCGAAATCGAAAATTCGATGTAGTAAATTAAATTTAAGAGTTTTACCAAACAATAAACTAAAATGTTGTTTTAACGATTTTAGAATACCGCTTCACACAATATAATCGATATTTGAAGATTCGTCATATTCTACATCTACACCTTGAAAATAAAGAAAATTCTTAAATTCAAAAATACTTACACCTTGAAACTATATAGAACATTTTAAATTTTATGAAATTCCTAATATCGCATTTTCATAAATTTGACAAATACAGATTATTGGTGAAAATGTAGAAATTATGAATTGTTTGGACATTTTAGGATTTCAAATTTCGAGATTATCTTTATTATTCAATCAGAATATAAATATTTTAATATTGTGTATTTCAAACTCTCTTGTATTTTGTCCTAAGTATGGATGTACAAAACATCGTTATAAAATATCAAACTACAAATTCCACAAATAGATGCCTGTCAGTTAAATGTTAAGCCTACTTTAAACCTCTTGTGAACATGAACGTTTAGTTATGTTGAATTAACTAGTTTGTTTCATAGCGAAATTTGCTATGAACAAAACTCAGTGGTATAAGCTGTATTTTGTTTATGTTCACAGTTGCATGAAAAACATAATTTATATTTCCATTTATTGCTGCGAATTGCCAGTTTTCACTTATCTCAAAAGAAAACCACAAAAAATGATTATTTGGAGAATCAGGCAAGCATAATTCAATGAACAAACAAATGCGGTATTTTCACGACGTTTGTTCACTCTTCATTGCAATTTGGCATTTCAAAATTAACAAACATCGTGAATAAAGTAAAATCTATATTCACCACTATTAACTTATGTTCATTCATAATTCCTGTGAACCGTGGTGAATTATAGTCACAGACATTTCGCTGTGAACAAAATGAAATCATCGAGAAATTAAAAATAATATCGTTTTATTCATATTCTATTCATTATTTTGATATTTATTCGATATAGTTTTATTTAAAGTTTATTCCAATCAATTTGATGAAAACAAATCAAATAATTTCAGATGTATTAATTTCAGGTGTTTCATGTAAATAATATCATTGGTAGTATCGAATTGTGGTCATTAAGGTGGCATAACTTAATGAACACAGGAAACCCATCACATGCGTGCATAAGTTAGTGACTTGTTGCCACATGAAAATTACTGCAGCTGTAAATATCAGCCTCTTCATACAAAGGTCGATTAATAAGTGTAAACGAATAATTATTTGTCGTTCACTGTTACTTCGTTATAAAATTTATATACATATTTAAACTTCAGAGTAGGCGCAAACCAAAAAAAAATAATTCAAATTGTAGCTTGGCTTACACAGAATTATTTTTTCATTTCATTTTTTCATAGAACGAGAATTGACCCCCAGTAATCATTTGCCTTTTTTGCGGTTAGAATACAGGTTAACGGAAAAGTTGCAGTGATGTGTCGCAGCCTTCCCTTTCCAGAGTGGTTTAAAAAAAATAATATTCAGATTCCTTAAAAATTGAAGTGAAGGAAGTTTTTGTAGCCATTTTTTGCCCTTCGTGTGCCGGTTTTCTTGAATACCACCGATTTCACTTTTTCATTCGTCTATTCTTTTTCCCACTTTTTATGATAAAAACATCGTATTTTTAAACAAACGAAGAGACCGAAAAGAGAGTTTCAAATTATAATTTTTTATTTATTACTGCGAGACGTCTTTATTATACATGGTTTTTGGTTCGAAGCTTTATATTGAGTTTTCTTCAAAATTTTGCTTTTCAACATCTATGATATTATCTGTCGATATATAATTTAAAGAAATGATAAATTTCTGTCGATTTGCAAGAAACTGATAGAATTTATTTCCTCTCCTGGGAAATCAGATGAAACATAAACCTTTTTGATTAAAATAATATTTATTCAATACACATAAACAATCCTTACTTTTATTGCTATTTTGATTAAAACCCGAAAAATACATTTGCATTATATTTCGAGTGACTATTTAATTTTTTTCAAAATTCTAAAATTTTTCGGTTAATCTCATCAATTATAGCCGGACTTGAAGAATTCAAGATTTGTCTTTAGTTAAACTAATTTCGATTTAATCTAGATAAAAGATTTGAAACATTTTGTCAGACTTACATCAGTACAATACTAATTCTACTAACAAATTAGGCGAAGATAAAATATGAATACCAACGTTGACTATCAGCAGATTGTACTCAAACTCGCACAGTCAAAATGGAAAATCGATTTTGTTGTCGAGACAGAATGGTAAAATTTTTATGTGTCACTGTGGCCAAACTATCATATTTGTGTTTATTGCTTCGGGGAATCGTTACAAAAAAAAAACTTTTTAACATCTTCAAGTTAATTATAGATTTAAGTAAAAAGTTTAAACGAACATTGAACATATGTATATTTTATTCCACTTACTACTATTTCGTACTACTAACCACTAAAGCACTTATCGTGTTTTGAACTTAACAAAAACACAAATCATTTTTGTGTAGCAGAAGTACATATATTTACAATGGAGTATTTATCTATTTTATGTATGTACTGTAAAATATAACGATGTGCGGTAAAAAATTGGGGCATTCAACTTTTCAATAAACTTGTACACTGTATAATTAAAGGTTAGTCGCATAGGGTTGTTATTAATGTTGATGATATTCCTTATGGAGTAATATGTACATATGCTTAATATACATATTTTATGCAATAATAAGTTACTTTATAAAACAAACCATTAATTTAATTAATAACATGTAACTCTATACCTATACATAACTATAAATTCAAATTCCTCCTACTACATAAATTTATAACAAAAACATTTAGAAATTATAGTGTTATAAATATTAATTAATTAATTAATTAGAGTAGATTAACTATACACATATATATATATTTATTTGTTGACTAAGTTTATTATTAAGAAAATGAAATTCATAAAAGAGCATAAACTTGGGAAATTTATTATTTTTTGGTGAGTGAAGAGAAGGTGAAAGTTCAATCTAATTTATTTATTTATTTGGTTCGCTTTTCTTTGAACCGAACGAAAAATAAAAAATAAAAAACGAAAAACGTAGTTTTTATCACAAAATTAAATAGTATTTTATGTTGTGTACTTGTTGCACGACACACGTTCAATTATATTATATGTTTTGGCTATTTACGAGTGTATAGTAAAAAGCTTTACAAACATTTTCACTTTGTTTTCCACTTTACAATTTTTTTTTACCTTTTTTGTGTTTTTTTTTGTTTATTAATATTCTTCACTTCATAATTATTTTTTGTTTTGTTTTTTTTAAATAATTGTCAAGTAAATTTGTTTACTTAAATTACAATATCACTCCAATTAGTTGGACTAAATTAAATATTTTGATATTTTTATTTTGCCACGAGTAGATTATGAACATATCCGAATGAAAGTTGTACAGAGACTAAAAACAACAGAAAATTGTTGGTTGTATTTTGTTTTCATGTTTAAGGGAAATTTGTTTTATTGGTATACGAGTGTTGTATCATACGTATTACAGAAATACAAAAAAGAAGGAATACGAAAATAGGAAAATTTCGAAAGGATGATTTTGTTTTTTTATCGCGTCCGGCACTCTTGTCAGATGAGTCTAATTATACAAATTGTGTATCAGTTTTATGCGTCGATTTAATGTTGACGGGATAATATTTTGGAATATACCGGTATGTGAAGCAATTTATTAAATGTACCTTTAAATACAGAGCGATGTTAAACTTATCAAATCCAATAAATATAATTAGGAAGATTAGAAGTAGTAAAGCTGAAGAAGTAATTTGTCAAATAAAAATTTTAGTATGTTCTCTCAGTTAAAACTCACGTTGCTAATTTTGATAAATTTAATCACAATTTAAAATAAACTAGGAGGAAATCTATGAAAAGTTATCGTGATTAAATGAAATCCTAAAGATGTTTTTTTAAAATATTAATTTGGTCACTATTCTAATGCTCCAGAACAAGTAAACTGTTTCCAAGCATTTCTCCCAATATTTAATAAAACTGGAATAATCACAAGTAATTGTTTCATTAATTTCACATTAGATATTTTTCTTGTTAATAAGGACCCACATGGTGACTCTGCTGGTACCCTATTAAAGTTTGCCGAAAGTAAAAACATGCCGGTAATACAGATAGTATCTTGGCTAACTCAGCCGAAAATTACCATACGACATATTTCTGCCAACATATTTCATATAAAATGAAAAAATGTCAGAACAAAATAGTGATATGTGGTAAGGTATTTTTAGTGTATTACTGCTTACCATACAAATTATACGTTAAATATTATGAGAGGAGCCCAATATAAAAAGTAAATGTATTTATGTAAATTCAACCTGTAAAGTGTCATATCTGGAAAGAGGTTCAATTAGTGTACCTAGCCAACAGTTATGCCTAGAAAAATTATCAGGGCAGTTTCTTGTGGGAAGTCTGGAAAAATATATTTAAATGAACAGCTGATATAAAATTAAAAAATTTGTGTAAATTCAACCCTTAAAGTGTCATGTCTGGGAATTAGTTTAACTTTATTCTTCCCTTTTTTAAATAGGTTTTGTGTATATTTCGAGTATTAAAAAAATTTAACCGTGTGTTAAATTTGTTGTTTTTAAATCCGTAATATTGATAAATAAATTTTAATTCGAAAATTATAGAAATTATAAAAAATCGTGTTTTAATTATTATTTTTTATTTATTGGGCCTGTACTACTTTCCCCACACTGGGTGACACAGCGTACATTTTTTTCTACAATAGAAATGCGCCACAACATTTAAACAATAAAAAAACAGTCCCCTATTGCTCTTGTTACACCACAACTTGGTTTGATGATTGCAGACTGCGCGGCTTGAGAACGAAGAAGCGGATTGTTTGACTTTGTGGATGCTCCCTAACATACACGGTTGAATGATTGCGAAGATTATAATTATGGACATAACACACATGAAGACACACTATTTAATTTGTATACATTGCCATAATTTATGCGCAGTTGTGGGCTAAATTAAGTTGATTCATCAACTGAATCACGGAGTACAGCCCCAATTTCATTTATGTGGGCATTTCAATTACGATAATCCCGACTGACTTACATTTTTATGGCGGCAAGTAACGTTTATGGTTGACCCCTCCCGACGCGTTGGATTCGGGTGAGGAACTCGCAATAACTCGAGTTTGTCTATCATTTATCTAAATTCTTTGCTCTCGAATTGTCCATTATCGGAATATAAGACTTCGGGAACCCTAAACTCGTAAAATATTTTTTTTTTGTTTTATGGAAATCGACAATTTTGGTCGCCATCCTTTTATGGCGGAGCTCAAAACACGAATTTTGTCAATTTGTCCATAATTATATGAGGATCACGGTATTTCCAGCTTTGGAACGGGAATATTACGGCCCTAAAAATTCCGCGTTTTACATTGGGCGTTTTAATATAGTCAAGGTACTCAGGGGAGGCCTGAGGGTCGAACTAGGCTCTTTGAAAATTTTGAAAGTGTCTACATATGCTTTCGATTGTCTTTTTGACATTGTAGTGAGATGCGGACGGGTTGCCATGCTCTTGTAGAATTAAATCCTATTGTAAACCTTTGAGGACCCGCAACTTCCCAAATCGGCACACCAGAAAAGACAATTATGTGGTTTTAGAAGGTTCTATTCGGATATAAATTCTTTCATTTTGGATCTTTACTTTTAGCTATTTGATAGGAGACTTTCAGATTTCTTCACAAAAGAAACACATAATCGCTTCCACTTAAATATACCGAATTGTACGTGAAATTGGTTCTAAGTATGTCCTAAGTTTTTTTAAATGTTTCGTTAACGTTTAGTGTAAAAGTTTCGTTATTACGAATTTATTTAATTCATATTGAAATAATAAAAATAGTTGTTAAGATTATTTTCTCTTATGTACATAAAAATTTAGTTAATTAAAAAAAAAACAATTCGATTTTTTCTATGGTGGGATATATTCTGATGATGGTTGGATAAAATCAGATCATTTTCTAAAAACTGTCTTGGCGGTTCAAAAAATAATTCACTTTTGAAAAAAGAAGGGGATTAGGGTATTTAAGGCAACCATGTTTGACATAATCTCATATAATATATCGAATTATAACTGATTTTCTGAATTTTCTTGAGAAAATCGTGGGCAGCGGCCACCAAAATGTCCTATATTTTAATAGAAAGAGAAGTTTGTCTGTGTATTAAAATCAATAACATTCTTTCGGCTTTTTATAGACAAAATATATTAACAATAATGGCATTCACAACATTTTTCGACTTGCTAATCAGAAAAAATGAATATCTACCAAGAAAGTAGAAATATCAAAATCCCCTTCCGTGTTTTTAACCCAAGAGTCATATAAAGTGTTTCGACCCTGAAAAAAATCAAAATGAGAACCCTCCTTGAGTTCTTCTATATGGTAGTTTGGTTTCGTACTGAAAAGTTTGCACGTACAAATAGTTCGATCTACTCTTCAGGTAGCTACGATCAAACTATAAAATACAATTCTCACTTCATACATTAAGTATGAGGCAAGAACGTGCTGACCTAGCGAATTATATTCACTAAATAAAAAACTCTAGGAAAACCATCATTTCTGTGTGTTTTATGCCCACACGAATAATAGAAGGAGAAGTTTGTCTGTGTAATAAGATACTTTCGGCTAAGATACTTTTATAGACAAAATATATTAACAATAATGGCATTCTCTTGAGAAAATCCTGGGAAGCGGTCACCAAAATGTCCTATATTCTAAGTTGTCATAAGGTCTTAGCTAAGAAAATTCGAAAAACCATTATCAAACACGAGTTCCTTAGCTTTTAAAAAATGATCTGATTTTATCCAGGCACCATCATAATATATCCCACCATAGAAAAAATCTAAATTTTTCTGTAAAAGTAAATAATCTTAAGCAACATATTTAAAAAAAGTTAGGTCATACTTAGGGCAACTTATGCTGAGTTTATGACATAGGAACATAGGAAGATAGGGAGTGTGACACGACCAACCAAATTATTTAAAATGTCACCAGCCCCGCCTACTAGCCTACTTTGACCAAAAGTAAGAAATTTTACAACCAGAGCATGGAAGTAATAGGCGGGGCTTGTGATATTTTAAATAATTTAATTGGTCGTGTCACACTCCCGATCTTCCTATGTTCCTATGTTCCTATGTCATAAACTCAGCATTAAGGCAACTTAGGAATTTCTCTTTCTAATTTCACGTACGTTGCGATTGAGAAGATCGATTGATTCGAATGCTGAGAGCTTCTTTCTCAACTATACAATGCTAAAATTATATGGTTAAAGTTTGAGGCTCCATTTCGCTAGCCTACCATGCACACCTTTTAACGACATGAGCCACCTAAGTGTGGTGTGATCTGTTTTAACGGTGAAATGAAAAAGTTCAATGTACGGCCTAAATAATGCGGCGAGGTATTCTAATTTTGTAATGGAAAAATCTCCCGTATTATGATTGTCGTGTCGATCGACAATCGACACGACTCTGTATTGCGTTTTCGTTTTTTCATTTGATAAAAACAATACGAAAAAGGAAAAGGCAACACAGAGTCGTGTCGATTGTCGATCGACTCAACGATCATAATAGGGGTGAATATTTTTGCTCGCTGTGAAACAAAGGAGATGTGTCTCTCATTACCTAGATCGCATATTTGATACAAGACCTCTCTTCTACCTTCGGTACTCATATATGCGAACGAATATGGAATGGCTTAGAGTAGTCGGGATTCACGAGAACGGGAGCGCTTGTTAGTAGTAGCTTAAGGCGCTCGAGGACATCTTGACAATCCACAGTCCACACGAGCTTATTAGATTTGTTTAAAAGGTTTGTTATATGGGCGGTGATATCGGGAAAACTTGGTATGAATCTTCTGTACCACCCAGCCATTCCCAACAAGCGCCGAGTTTGTTTTACTGAAGTTGGAACCGAAAATTTGCAAATTACGTCGATTTTGCTTGGGTTAGTTTTGAGCTCGCCTTTATCTACGAAAAAGCCTATGGGTTTGAGATCTCTTGTATTATGAATTACCTTTTTGCTAAATTAATTTGCTAAGCCTGCTCCGGAAAGTAGTAGTGCTATTTTTTTCGAGAAGACCAAAATGTTCTTCTAATTTGTCAAAGTCTTCTTCAAGATCTATGGCTGAGATATATTTTGTGTCTTTGAGATGATCGAGTAGTCCATCGATTAATGGGAGAGGGTAGGCGTCATTTTTTGTTAATGAATTCAATTTGTTTCAGTCTAGGCAAAGTCGAAGTTTGCCGTTGGAATACCTGACCAGGTAGGTATACTGTCCAACTGCAAGTGCTTTTACTCTTTTCTGTTACATTCATCTTTAGCATCCTGTCCAACTCTACATAAACGAGATCTTGTACAACAGGTATAACAGTACTTGTAGTGGTTGTTATTTGGTGAACTGATAGAACTGGTGCGATGACACATCCAATAATAGAGGTTACGACTACCATTAGCCGTCTTAATGGCGGGCTTAATACTTGTGATTGATAATTTTAGATTATCTAAGAACCAACGAGCTTTCTTGCCTAATATGCTTTTATTTTAATTTCAACATGGCGTCTGGAGTCTTTTTCGCCTTTCAGTGTAATTAAGGCTGCCAGATGTTTAAAATACTAAAACGTACAATTTAAAGAATTTATGTTTCAAGGAAAGGACAATACGTTTTTGAAATATTATTTTAAGGATGTAATATTTCGTAATGGAGATAAAAAAATTATAATCTTCAGTTCAAAGGAATTTTTTATAATTTAACAAAAATTTAAAAAAAAATTTTATAGTTAAAAACTAAACTAAAAAATTATAAAAACAGAATAGAATTCCTAATTCCAAAAAAATAACACTCAGGCTTTTGGGTAATACTTTAAAAAAAACCCGGGTGGGTTTTTTTGAGGTGGTTACTTCTTAAAAAAACGTATATTTTCTGTTTAATTTTTTAAATTTTTTTTTCTAATAAACAATTCAATTACATATTTTTAACTTATGATTTGATAAAATTCATTTATTAAATTAAATACTTAATAATAAGGTAATTATAATAATATGTATAAGGAACAAATACATATCACAGATATGAAAAATTAAAAACAAAATTGATCAGTACGATATAAATAATTCACTAAATAATAAAAAAAATAAATAAATTCAAATTATGTAATAACTTTGCAATTTACCAGTCTTGTGGTTCAGATCTTAAGTGGCGATAAATTTTGACTAGAGACAACGCCTTTTCGAAACCAAGTCGGTTTCTTTGTATATTCCAAATTAAACCGTAGGTTGAGAAAATTCTCTCAATTGAAGCCGAGCTTGCTGGGCAGTTCATTAGTGATACAAAAAAATTGCAAAAATTTTCAGGCAACTTTGAAGATTTTTCGTTTTTCACGAGTATTATTTTCCACCATTTTTTTTTCGCTTAATTTTTCGAGCACCTCCGGTTTGAACATAGATTTTAGGAAATATTCTCCATCGTTAATTTTAAATGCCAAACAGTGTGCCAAAAAAAGTAGGGTGTTTTTGGCTTATCCAGTCTTCTGCTGCGCTCTCTGCTTCACTAAGCAGTTTTCCCAAATATTTTGGATGCATCATGTTTGCTAAATAGTGAGCCGGAGTGAGTACACTCTTCATTGGTTTTTCAATTAAACGCCTTATTGTTAATAAGATCTCGTTATTCAGCAAATTATACCAGATTTCGACAGCTGTGGCAATTGAAGTGTAATCACCTTGCAGACCATCTAATGCTATTTTTATTTGAGATAACATTTGTTGAAGATTTAAGGCCTCGTTGTACAATTTACATTATTTAAAATTTTGTGGATATCGTTATTAAATTCATTTAAATGCTCTGATCTTATTTGTGCATAGAGGTGAACATTAGAAATAAATGTTGTTAAGCAAGAATCATAAGAATTCCACCTTATATCATTTGGCAGTTGAGGCATAACTCCATGTTTTTCTTTTAACCATCCATGTGGCTGGTGGTGATTTCTAAAGTATTTCTGTACGCTTATTATTTGTTTGGTGATTCTACTGGAATTATATCTTTGTATAAAAGATTGATCATGTGTGCTGAGAATCCATAAGAAAAAATCCCATGGCGTTCCTCTAAAATATCCTTCATTTTTTTAATCTTGTTTTCGTTATCCGTGCAACAGGCAAATATTTCTTTATTGTATTTAGTTTTTATGAAGTCAATTGATTTTTCTGCCACAGCAACACAATATTCAGCAGTTTTTTTTCGGACCCGGTGTCCTCTGCACTTATTAAAAAACTATTACAACCGGTATGGACTAAACACGCGATAAGTGGATCATTTGAAGTGTTCGACCATCCATCTAAAATGAGTGTCAAACTGGAATCCTTCAATTCAGTTATTAAATGATCGGTTATTTCTTCATCAATTTCAAGAAGATGCTTATCAGCTAGTTGTTTTCTGCTAGGGGCAGAATACCCAGGTCGTAGAGATTCTATAATTTCTTTAAAATATTTGTTCTCAGCCACGTTAAAAGCAATGTTATTCGCGAAAAAAAATGTTGCCACAATTTTGTCCAATTTTTCTTTTTGATATAAAGTAGTTTACCAGTGGCAGTAAGAGACGTATTTCCAATTGAAATGTCAGTATCCGTATCACTATCGCATGTTGTAATTTTTTTGTTACAACTTAATAAATGTGCTCTTATGCGCTCTACTTTGTTGCTAATTTCACAATCACAGTGCTTACACTTTACTTTTGTAGAATTTTCGATACGCACTACGGCATTCCACTCAGCAGCATTTTTACGTCCACTTCCTCGAGGCATTCTATATTTCTATGGGGAAATTATTTTTTATTTCAAAACTCAATCCGACATTTTAGTATTAAATATTTACTTGTTTTAATTAGATTACGTACTTACATTAGTTTTACTTAGTTTTAAAATATACGATTCAATAAACTCACAACATTCCTCACTAAAATTCACTTTAATAATGATTGGAGTATTTTCCTTTTCAATACACACAAAAATAATAGATTAGTACAGCGTTTCCCAAACTATGTTCCGCGGAACACTGATGTTCCGTAAACGATAAACAGGTGTTCCGTGAAAAATTGTAAATTTACTAAAAAAAGTTAAGTTAGTAAATTAAGTCAGAAACAAATTGCTCATTAGTCCAGGAGACTAGATTGTAATAACATTAAATAAATAAATAAAATTTATTTTAACAAAAAAAAAAAAAAAAAAAACTAAAAAAAGACCAAAATATATGCAACATGTGCCACAAAAAGTCACTGCGTTTTGAATAGACTATCATTAGTAATAAAAAAAAACCCTATTTAAAAATATTTTGGATGTAGCCGTAAAAATTATTAATTATGTAAAATCACGACCACTTCAATCCAGATTATTTAAAGTTATGTATATGCGATGAAATTAGAAGGCTGTCCAGAGAAAGAACATTGGTGAGATTTTTCTATGCCACCGGTTTTTCCACATTGGTGAATTATTACTTTTCTTTTCTATTTTTTGTTGCTTATTTAGCAGATATTTTTACTAAGTGCAATAAAATTAACTTGTCATTACAAGGAAGGAATATTACAATTTTTAATGTCAGAGATAAAATTGCATCTTTCAATAAAAATTATTGTTTTGGATATCTCAAGTCTAACAATAATTTTGAATGTTTTCCCGCATTAGGAGAGTTTTTAATTGAAATAATGACTTTCATTTAAGCATTTTACAATATTTTCCAAAGTCCACTGAGCATAATTCTTGGATTAAGAACCCATTTGTAGTAACAGATATAATGATTTAATTGCTGACTCTGGTTTAAAAGAAAAATACAACGAACTTCCACTGAATGATTCTTGGTTAAATTTAACAGAAGAGTATTGCAACTTGTCAAAACTAGCCGTTCATGTTTTACTTCCTTTCACAACATATTTGTGCGAGACCAGATTTTCAAATTATGCTTCAGCAAAATTGAAGTACAGAAACCGCTTGAACGCTAGACTAGATATTGACTAGTGTTTGATGGTAAAAATAGGTTATTACCTCAGAATTCTTATGGGCAAGACCGATTAACGTTAAATTTTGAGAATAAGTAGGGAATGTATCAAGGAAAAAATAAGTTATATAGTGTCGATGTGTGTACTCTGGGGTGCATGCCATCCCTTCTGAGGGGTGGATATTAGTACACTCAAACTAACCACAGAAATCGATAGAGGCATAAATTCTTTTTTTTTTATAAATCAAAACTATTCGAGTTATTCGCGATTGAAAATGTTAATTTTTCATCTAAAAAATGCATGTTTGAGAGCAATCCGAACATTTCACGGTAATTTCCTTAATTTTTAAGATATCTTTTCGCTTTAAAAACCATTTTACAGGGAATTTCAAGAGCTATAAGGCCTGTGAATTTGACTACTTCATTGAACTCTTCGTTTTTGAGTTTAAAGGGCTCGGAAAAGGTGGTCTTAGCACTCAAATGCGAACATAAAACGGTGATATCTCATCCCAGAGCAGACATCAAAGATGCATCATTTATGAATGAGCAAAAAAAATCATGAATATTTTAAAACGCAAATATGGAGAATTTAAATATTCACGATTCATAGTTTTTCTATGATCTTCGTCAAAAATATAATCACATCATTTTGCTTCTCTGAGAGGGATCAACAAAACATCACACAAATCAACAAAATAAAAGATTAATACAAATCTGAGATTTTTTTTTTTGTGTTTTGTTTCAACGTGATGAAAAAAAAATCAGGAGAAATTGAGAATTTAAAAATCATGAATACAAATGCATCACGAAAATTACGATTTTAATGTTTTGTGAATATTGCGTATTTCCTTTTATGAAAAGAAAAATCTATCCAATCTACCGTATTTTTCTAGAAACAAATTTTCCACGAAAAAATCCATCCAACATTCCGTTATTTTTTCAAACAAACAAGAGAGAGTAAAAAATATTGAAATTGCGCAAATACATATCAATTCCGTCCTATTACAGTTGTAAATAAATGTTCTAAATAAATCTTTTCTTGATTTTTTTTTTTAAATATTCGATAGACAAATGACACGACTTTCTGTTGGCCATGTCCTAACTGGCCATATTCCAGAACTTTATCCATAAACCATTTTACAATCCCATTTCCGTCGCATTAGTCGAATTTTATCATAATCGGTTAAGAAACAACCATGTTCGAAAAGAACCTATACGAAATTAAAAAAAAAGGTTCCGTCCAACTTATTGGAGCAGTGATTACACCGAAAAACAAATATTTGAAAATAGTGAAATATTCATTCACAAAAATAGAAAATTGATTTTAGAAAGATTTTTTTTAATCTTTATTTCACTGTTTTCGTCGATCTGCTGATCAAAATGTATTCAGAGTTTTTGGAATATTCATCAACGTAAAACATAAACCAAGAGAATTTAGTTATTCATGAGAAAATAAAAATCATATTTTGAGATGCGTAAATATTCATGAAATTTCGATTTTGTTTTTTTCGTGAATACTGTTTACTCATATTCATCAATTTTGTAACAAAAGAGCATCTTGTGAAAGATTTTTTTGATGTCTGTCCCAGAGAAATAAAAAACATTACAAAATTTTCTGTGAGAGAAGCCTTAATCTTTGTATTTCTGCATTTTGTACGTATCATAACTGCGTACTCATAACTTCATAGAAAATGTTTTGCTTAGAATTCACCCCTCTATTGATTTCTGTGGTTATTTTGAGTGTACTAATTTCCACCCCTAGAACGGGTGGCATCCACCCGTAGGGTAAAAGCACACATCGGCACTATATAACTTTTATTCCTTGTGCCATTCCCTATTTATTGTCAAAATTTCACGTAAATCGGTCTTGTCCGTAAGAATTCTGAGCGAAAAACAGTCAAACACTGGACTAACATAAGAATTCAGCTTTCTAATATTGAACCTAATATTAAAAGAATTTGTAACTCCAAGAGCCAAAAACATCCGAGTCATTAAGAACCTAATTTATTTTAATATATTCATGTTTTTTATATCTACAATTGAATTTCAGAAAAATATACTTTTTTGTTTATAGGTAATTATTATATGTTTGTAGGTATTTATTTTTAAAAATACAAGCTTATTTCCTATATAAAAAACAAAAGTGTTCCTCTAGTATTTTTATTTATGCGAAGTGTTCCTCGGTCCAAAAAGTTTGGGAAACGCTGGATTAGAAGATTGGCCAACTGCGATGGAGAGTAAAACGACTGGTGCCTATGCTTTATTTTTTTTTGTTTTTTTGTTCTCTCTTATAGTACGATAGTGAATCAAATATGTTGTACTTAAATGAATTGTCGTGTCGTCAAATTAGTATGAAGAGAACAATAATTTTGATTTACACTGTATATTCAACATAAACATTAAATTAAATAAATAACCAATCATGAATAAGTATGAGTGCCTAAATATATTATACCACCACATTACATGCAATAAGGGGAAATGAAAGGTATAAAGGCCATTTTACACGATGCGATTTGCATATAATATTTATTGTACAATAGGGGAAATAAACGGTATACAATTTTCCCCCGCAATTTTAATGATATCTGAATTTTTCGTTGTCTACACTATACAACTAAAAATTGAATGAGCTTCCCAAAAAAATTAGAATAGTGGTTTAATTTTCTAATTATTCAGAATGAAAAACCAAACAAATTTAATGTTTATCGAGTTATGCGCAATTGACGATTGGAGACGTGATTTTAGACAGTGGGTACGACAGTTTGTTTTATTTCCGATAGATACGTTTTCTATGTATTTCTTATGGACAAGGTACTGTGTGAGAAACTTTATTTTATTTCCGATAAGTATCGCATTTTGTACTTTTCCAATCGCCAATTACGATTGCAATTATTAAAAACAGAAAATTAAAGCAGTATAAAATTAAAAATAGGACGATATAGGGAAGGAACTGGCTACAAAGACGAGATTTTGGAGAAAAGGAGGTTCATGGTCTCGTTTTGAATGAATTAAGATTAGATGGTCCTAAAATGTTTAAATTTTTTTTCAAAAATGACTCCCTCGTATTTGAAAATATTTTGAAAAAGCGTAAAATCACAAATACAACATCAACAAGACGCAATTTTAAGGTAGCTGTCAAAAATATTGTACACACATCTTATGAAAATGCGGTTGGCTGCAATTTCAACACAATTTACATGCAATTTGATTTTCGGACGTTTACACTACACGATTCCCATGCAGCAAAATATTGTACAACAATTAATATTGTATGCAATTCGCATCGTGTAAAATAACCTTAACACTTTTAAATCAATGATCATATTTATTCATGTTTCTCGCTCACACTGGTGTAAAACCAACCAAATATTTGCAGAACCAAGGGTGAATGAAACAAAGTTTAAATAACAGGTGAAAAAAAGTCAGATATAGAGACTGGTGCCTACGCTTTATTTTTTTTTTTCAAAAAAGAGAATAACGTATTTTGAGTTGCATAATCTTATAATCTATCATTCTTGATATATGTATGTATACATAATCTTAAGTGACACGATTAAACATGATTTCCTAAAAATTGAACTAACACTAGAAAACGGAAGAAGCATAATTATATATAAATGCAACAGAAATAGTTTTTCTCTACCATAGCTTATAAGCAAGAAACGAGAATATGATGTTGTAACTTTTAACTACATACTGTGTGAACAGACACAAAGTAAAATATGATCGAGAAGCAAATATTGTTTCGATATTCAAAATATTCATGATTCCTGTGCAATCGTGTTTTATCGTGCAAAAAAATCAAACTGAAAATTTTCATAAAATAATTAATAAACTTGTTTCTGATTACATATTGGTTTCTTCTTGGAACGTAATTGTTTGTTAATTTTTAATTGAATTTTAACACTTGAATAAAAACCCAAAAAAAAACCACCTAAAAACCCGAAAAAACCCACCGGGCCGGTTTTTTTTTTTTTTTTAAAATCCGGGTTTTTTCCAACACTGCGCAGCATCCAAATTCCTGTTCGGTGACAAAAGATAATGAAAAATAACTTGGTTTTTTTATTTAGAAATTTTCCGAAGTCTTTCCGAAATTCGCGTACAAGTCTACAGAATTCATTTCTTCACTAAATTTTTTCTGAATGAGTTCGATATCTGACTATTTGATGAATTACCTAAATAAGATTGGTTTCATTGATAAGAGACAGTTTGGTTTTATGAAAAATTCTTCAACTGAGAAAGCCCTTCGCTCATTTTTAACTCCTGTACATGATTATTTAAATGATAATTTGAAAGTGTCCTCTATTTTTATTGATATATCTAAAGCGTCTGATACTGTAAATCATAATTTACTTCTAGCTAAACTGTCCCATGTTGGTGTTAGAGGGATTGCTCTGAATTTATTTAAAACATATCAAATTTATAGTCATGATAAGTTTGTGAACATTGGTGTTCCGCAAGGATCAGTAGTAGGGCCCTTGCTCTTTCTGATTTACTGTAACTCAATTTTTGATCTTGCGCTGCATGGGAATATTGTTGCTTTTGCCGATGATATGTCATTACTCATTAGTATATGCAAACAATAATATGGATTCTTTGAATTGCGCAATGTCAGAAGATATGGGTTTGCTAAAGAAATGGTTCCACATACATAGCATGATTCTAAGCTCCACATCCAAATTTATGCATTTCAATTTAAGAAGACTTCTCAATTATGATGTATCATTCCTTGCAATGCAATGTTTTCAATTGCACTTCATCATGTGTACCAATTGAGAAAGTAAATTTCTTTAAATATTTAGGTTTAACCTTGGATAATCAGCTTAATTTTAAAACTCATGTGGCCAATTTAAAAAAGAAATTTGCGACAGGCGTTGAGATCATTTTACTATCTGCGTTCGATTTGTACTCCAGAATTTTGAAATGTCTTTACTATGCTCTAATTGACTCGCATCTTCAATACGGATTAACATGGTGGGGTGGCATTTACCATTCAAATATAAAAGCGTTGATCTCTTTCCAGAAAGGGGTGTTAAAAGTAATGTATTACTTGCCTAGAATCACGCCGTCCTTACCATTATTTCTGAAACATAAAATATTACCTTTGAGGTACCTTTATGTGTACAAAGTGCTTAAGGTTTATTTTATTATGAGCGGAAATCGGTTGCTCAGTAATTCTTGTGATGAGCCATACATGCTCCGCAACAAATTTAGAATTAAGATATACCGAAACCTAACAAGGAAAATTTTAAGAAATTGTTTTCCTATACTGCTCCAAAGTTGTTTAGTCAACTGCCATCACATATTATTAATGCAAATAATTGTAGAGAATTTGGGCGACTTCTAAAAGAATGGTTATTCAATATTGGAGATATCGAGGCTTTTCTCTAGTTATGTTCTAAAAATTCATTTTATGGTAATGATAATACCTATGTAATACATATTTGCTTTAAATTTATTTCGGTTTTTTTTATTTTTATTTTTATTCGTCTGTTTGTTACACCTTTTCGGTTGTTTGAACCTTTATAACCTTTATGTATGTTTTGTTGCATTTTTGTAAATTTTAGGTTTAATTTAAATATTAACTATGTACTAAAGCTTTTCATTTTCATTTTTTAAATTTTGCTTTCTTTTTTTCTTGTTTTCCCTCTTTTTTATTATATATTTTCATTATTTGAATCGTGGCTCCAATACATTTTTTTATAAATTAGGAGTTCACTAAAGTAGTTTATTTTTATATTTTAAGTTTTAAATACGATGTACAATTTGTTTTAATAAACTAATAAACTAAACTAAACTATTTTCTCATAAATTTATCATACTCAAATTTAAACTTAATATTTTTCTGAAGATTTGACAATACCATTACTATCACACACTTGGTGAATTTCACCAAAATCGTTTGAAAAAAAGTAAGTCGATCCTAATTGGATCTATTTACCAAAACTTCATATAAAATTCATTTCAGAATCTCTTGTTGGGTTTTTAAATCCAACGGAATGAGAACCTCTTTCATGGCGATGATGTTGCGACCTAGAATACAAATATCTGCACCATGTTGAGCTAAAGAATTGCAAATTACAATGATTTTAAAAGCTCTTTGTATATTGAGCCATATTCATTAAAAGCTGACACATATAAACCATTTTTGACAGTATGCCCAGGTAGGACGCCTCTTGGAAGTTTACTAATATACTATGCGAAGGTATGTTCTTTTTATAGCGCTTCTTGAGCACCATTCTCAGAGTAAAAGTTTGATTGGTTGTTGACCTATTTGGGCTAAAACCACATTGATAATCACCCAAGATTATCTCTCTATATGTTGATAACTTTGCTGCGATACTAGTTGTTGCAGTTTTTATTTATTTATTTATTTATACAAACATTTTGTGTTAAACGTTAAACAAACAATACTTAAATAATCTATTTTGAGCACGAAGCTCATTCACAACAGATTGGTTAAATTAGGTTATTTAATATAACAATGTATTTAAAAATATCAGTTTTAGAATTACAGGATGCACCACCTGCAGCCCAGCCATTAAAACTCATTAAATTTTCCCAATCCATCAATAATGATATTGTTGCTTGAAATTCGCTATTGCAGGTTTTATTTTTCAAGGCGATTAATTTTAATAATGAAAGTTGATTATGGATCTGTTTGATAATTCGCACGATGCGGTGCAGTGTACATTTTTTTTTTGCTTTATTTCCCCACAAAAAAATAAATCATTAAGGAAAACAGTATGTACTGCACAGCACCGTAC
The DNA here is from genome assembly GCA_963556165.1 of Tipula helvola. Classification (NCBI taxonomy): domain Eukaryota; kingdom Metazoa; phylum Arthropoda; class Insecta; order Diptera; family Tipulidae; genus Tipula; species Tipula helvola. Next base: position 316,475,295 of record OY744481.1, read on the forward strand.
GAATTATCAAACAGGCCCTGTGCTATATATGAATATTAAATTGTAAAAATCAGTTTTAAAAAATATTATTTTTTACGAAAATAATTAAGTTCGACTGACTCGAAAGCCAAAGCCGACTTTAATCTACCGATCACCCTTTTCAAGAAGCAGACATATAAGAGCCGTCTTCTACTCTCTTGGGATGTATACAATTGCTAGTAATTTGTGCAATTGATTTTTTTTCTAAAGCTACATAAAATATGTAATATTTATTCCATGCCTGGACCATTTAGAATATTTAAAAGGATTGCAGAATTACGGAAAATACTTCCAAATTTTAATTATTTCAAAATCTGTCTCTGCATAATTGAACATTGCTTTAGTATTTTGAACAACTGGCTACAAGTTTAGAGGATTATACAAAAAGTAAAGAATTTACGGAGATCTCTCTGAATTTCGGGTTTTTACTAGTTTTGTCAAACTGAGCATCTCTTTGAAAATATCGCGAAAAAATAGGTGTGGTTGAATTCTGTTGTTCCACCCCGTTAACCGCAAATGGATTAGTTCTTACTGGTTTCGTAAAATTTGAATCAATAAATATTTTATAGCCGACATTAACTGGCAGTAACCAACATAAATTTCTACATAATTATGCTTAGTCTACTAAGAAAACGCTAGAATTATTTTCGTTTAGACGAGGAATATTTTTGGGTATAATTTATGGAAATCATTAATAATATGCCGTTAACAACGTTTATTTTTTATTCTTTCTCTAGAACTGAAACTATCAGGCCAGAAGTAAGTGAGCGAAATACGATAAAAATGAATTTTCGGACAACGATAATTTCCAGAATAATTAAATAATGAATATGCAAAATAGGATGGAATTTCTGAGAATTGCCTTATTGGCTATTTATTACGGATATCGAATCCTTTCCTGTTTAAAATGGAGTTAGCTCCATTCTGTCTAGACAAATATTTTCTTACATACATAATTATAATTTTTGGATAAACAAGAACCAACCCGTTTTACTTGTGTAATAAAAAATAATTACCAGTTGATTCAAGATTATTTGACCCAATTTACAGTGTACATATAATTTATTTTTTTTTTTTGTGCTTTATTGTAATTTAGATTTATGTGTTTTACATAAAGCAATAAATATAAATATAAGCTCTAAATTGACGACATACTATACTACAACGACTCGCCTTATCGATATACCTGCAATAAAAAAAGATTGTTTGGGAAAAGTTAATGCGCTGATAAATTGTTTTGTGACTGAAAGCGAATCATCTGGATGAGAATATGATTTATTATCAATAATATATTGCATCCATGATGCCAGATGTATTTTGTTTATCGCGTTTTGTAAGTACATTTTTTATTTATCAATAATATTTACTGCTCAATTAGTTATGCTATCGTATATAAAACAATAAAAATAAAAAAATTCTTGTACGAGGGCTTTATTTTCCTACATGCGAAATAAGTTTAATGTTTTCTGCTCGTGCAATACTATAAAATATAATATGGTCATCTAGATTTGACGTCTATATTCCAACGATAATATTTCCAATAAACTATAAGGTATGTACATGTACGTACATATACGAACGGTTTGGCATTAATGCTCCATATGTAATGATTTCGTTGAACGATATATGAAATTTTGAATGACATGTGTAAAAGCCATAAACGAATAGGTGCATGCAAACATATTTCGAAATCCTTGCTCTAATATAAAAGTGTTTCTATAATTTACGATTTGTTAATAATTAATTAGCAATTTATTTTAAGTATTTATTTTTTACATATTTTTTAGCTTCTGGTGTTTATTTATATCAATATTTTATGTATTCTCTATAGTGACATATTCAGTGGGAAACAATCTTGAATTGTAATCTGCATAATTGCGCATGAATTAGTGTCACAGTTCGTCAATTTTTTTGGAACGTTTTTAAGAAATGTGAGGAATTGTAATTTTCATAACATATGTATTAGACGTTTTTCTATCTTTCCCGAGCAGGTATGCACAATACCTTACGAAATCCAAACCAAGACTGAGGGAAATAATTTAAGTAGTGTCTTTTATGAGTTTTACCAACTGAAAAACGAAAAGAAAAATCGAATTTAGTTTTTTCATATATGTATGTAAGTATGTAGCCGAAAATGACTATTTCTGATAATTAATAATTAATTAATAATTAATGGCTCTCAAGAACATTGAGTGCCTATGAATGTCTCGTATGATTTTATGAATAATAATAATATTATTTTAAAATAATAATAATTATTAATCTTCCTTCATTTAATAAAATTTTCCTTCACCAAAATGGTGAAATTGAACATGTACGATTAGAACTAGGAAATCGCGTTTTGAAATATCGCGTTTTGTACCATATCGCGTTTTGTACCATATCGCGTTTTGAAATATCGCGTTTTGTCAAATCGCGTTTTAAAACATCGCGTTTCAAATGGGACCCATTTAAATAAAATGATCCAATTATGATGCTAAACGTATACAATGAGGTTCGGGATTTACGACACCAAAATGCAAACCACTTTAAGAAGCAATTATCGAAAATAATCTAATTTAGTTATCTTTCGTTTTTTTATCTAAAACGATTTTTTGTTGAATAGTTGAAATAAAGTCGAATAGAACTTCCAACTAGAGCCCCACTTTGTTCATCAGAAGATATTATTGAGGTGACCGGCAATTTGACACACATACTGGTTATAAATTTAATATAAATTAAAAAGGCCACTGTTAAACCCTTGTATCGGATTTTATGTAAATTTAAAAACTTAAAAGGTTACCGCTGGTGGGACCTTTCTTTAATTAGTGAGAACAAATTAGTTGGTGTCAGTTTAAATTCTGCTTTATTTTATTAAATGCTACCTTTATATACAATTTTTAATTTCCAAAGTCAGCACAAAATATATAAAGTAAAAAAATCAAAATATGTATTTATATAGTATAGGTATATATTATTATAAATTTAAGTTAAGCGTCAGCACAATAGATGCACCAAAACTTCATATTTGGTGAAAGTTAAAATGTTGGAATGTTAATGAGTCAATATATTCCGGGCTGTAGAGTTTTGAGTAGCCCCCTGTTTACACTTCACTATTTTCATCCGGTCGAGATGTCATCCGTTACAAGCTGCGCCCAGTTCGCCTTGGGCTTGTTTAAAAGCTTCAATCTCTTCCCAATAGTTCGTCATGTTGTAATAGATCACTAATGGCCACTTCATGGCAACCAATTCAAGTTTGCCTAAATTCTCGAAATATATTGCTGTTGAGTCGTTAAATGGGGTAACCTTGATCTGAGCTTGCGCCTGTCCTAGTATGCAGCAAATTGAGAGTAATGCTAGTGCAAGATGATTTACTTTACTTAAATTCTTTGCTTGTCTGTGAGGCTGCACTCTTTTCTGGTTGTGTTTTCCGGGCACCGGTAATCTGTACACTGCGGACTGCTCATCTGCGTGGTTGTTCTTCCTGGTACTGTTTTGTCTAGGCCTTGTGGGGTTGGTAATTGTTGAGTTGTGCTTGTATCTTTAGTAACCACCGCATGCACTGGATCGTTCTTCTTGTTTTGCATGTTGATGTAGTCCTTTGGCTCGTTAGTTGTTGGTAGGCGGCATACTTTAGTAATATTCCTTTTAAACGTATTGTTCGTGTATTTGAGTGTGATTACTCTAACTAATCCATCTTGCCTTGGATGAAGTTCAATTATCTCTTGCTAGTGGCCAGTGCGTAGGAGGTAGTTGTTCGTCTTTGAGGATTACTAGTTCTCCCAATTGGATGTTAGGTTGTTTCAGCAACCATTTTGGCCTTCGTTGTAGTCGTGAGAGATATTCCATATGCCATTTTTTCCAAAATCCTTGACTGAGCTTGGTGAGCAAATTCCATCTTGTAACGATTTCGATACCCTCCATATCAGATTGTGGCATTGCTATGATGGCCCTGCCTATCAGGAAATGTGCCGGACTTAAAAACCCGTTATCATCTGAGTCGTTTGAGAGTGGAGCTAGTGGCCTAGAGTTCAAGCATACCTCTATTTGAGCTAGAAGTGTTGAGAGCTCCTCGAAAGTTAGTCTATGAGTTCCAATTACTTTGCGGAGGTCTTGTTTTGTTGACTTGACTCCGGCTTCCCATACTCCTCCAAAGTGAGGACTTCCCGGGGGTATAAAGTGCCACTCTGTTTCCATCTGAGCTATTTTACCTTTAATTTCTCCTTCCTGTTGCTTTGCCTGTCTTTGTAGTTGTTTGTCTGCTCCAACAAAATTTGTACCACAATCACTGAATATGTTCAGACAAATTTCTCTTCTTGATATGAATCGTCGATATGCGGTCAAGAAAGCGTCTGTTGACAAGTCACTTCCAAGTTCTAGATGAATTGCCTTCGTGGCTAGGCATATGAATATGGCAATGTATCCCTTTGTTGTTTTGTTACAGCGGCCTCTCCACAATTTTATATTAATCGGACCAGCATAGTCTACTCCGCTATTAGTGAACGGTGGTGCTGGTGTTACTCGTTCTTTTGGTAACATGCCCATTAGTTGGTGCGACGCCAATTTCCTCGCTCTCGTACAGACTATACATTCATGTATAGTGTGACGAATCATATTTTTGGCGTTCATTACCCAATACTGCGTTCTCAGGTGTGCTAAGGTTGCTTGATTGCCACCATGTAGTGTTTTTATATGAGCTTCTCTGATAAGCAAACTTGACAGCTTGTGGCCTCTGGGCATTATTATCGGATGCTTTTCTTCAAATGGGAGACTAGAATTTGTTATTCTACCTCCGGCTCTGAGTAGGTAATTTCCGTCCAGAAATGGAGTTAGCGTTATGATTGTACTATTCTTTAGTAGGTTTTGATTCGCTTCTAACTTCTTTAATTCTGGTTCAAAACCTTCCTGCTGTGCAACTCTGATTATCGCCCTTAGCGATGTATTCAGTTCCTCTTTTTTAAAATGGGAGTTGTCTTTAGCTTTTGATTTTGCATTTGATGAAAATCGTAGACAGTATGCAATGCTATGAACAAGCCGTTGTAACGAAGAGAATCTATCGAATTCAATCACAGGTTTTTTCACTGTTGTTGTAAATGTTCTTATTGATTTTCGTTCCATGCTGCCCGCTTGTTCCATTTCTTCATCATTGATTTTTGTTATTGGATAGTTCAAATTCTTTAGCCATGTTGGCCCTTCCCACCAAATTTTGTGGATTAATAATTGAACTGGGTTTAATCCTCGAGATGCACAGTCAGCAGGATTCTCATTAGAGACCACGTAATGCCATTGGCTAGGATCGGTGATGGCTTGTATTTCTGTTATTCTGTTTGCCACAAAGGTTTTATGGTATTATTGGTTTCCTTTTATCCAGCCCAAGACTGCTGTGGAATTGCTCCAGCAAAATGTTGATATATTGTTGTTGATGTTCAACGCATGTTTGACATTTTTGAGCAATTTAGAATGTAGCAATGCGGTGTTCAGCTCTAATCTTGGTAGTGATATTGTTTGGTTTAACGGTGCAACCTTTGTTTTAGCAGCAATTATTGTGACTTGGTTGTTTATTTTGCTATATACCACTGCAGCATATGCTTGATTCAAGGCGTCACAGAAACCATGTAGTTCAATTCTGGCGTTACTGTTGTAAATAATCCAACGGTGAATTCTAATTTCCTCTAAATGTGGTAATTCCATTTTGTAGTTTAACCATCTCTTTTCAACATTTAAGTGGAGTTTTTCATCCCATCCTACACCGGAAGCCCATAAATCTTGAAGTAGAATTTTTGCCTGGATCACCACTGGTGCTAACCATCCTAGCGGATCGAAAAGCCTTGATGCCTCTGATAAGATTGTTCGTTTGGATATCGTTGTTTTGGATTCTGGCAAAACAATTTTGAATTGAAAGGTGTCTGTTGAAGAGTTCCAGAGCAGTCCAAGTGTTTTCACTGTATCGCTAAATTCTATAGTATGGAGTCCTGTTTCTTTCAGATTTTCTGGAAGCTCTTCTAATAACGCCTTTTCATTGCTGAACCATTTTCTGAGGTTGAAACCTCCACCGGAAAGAAGATTTAGTAGTTCTCTTTTCGCAGCGATTGCTTCTGCGATTGTGTTAGCTCCAGATAGAAGATCATCCACATAGAAATCGTCTTGGACAATCCTTGAACCAATTGGATATCTTGATGCTTCATCGATGGCTAATTGTTGTAACGTTTTTGTAACCAAATAAGTTGCAGATGCTGTTCCATATGTGATAGTTTTTAATCTATAACTGCTCATTGACTTATTTGTCTCAGATCGCCAGAGGATTCGTTGAAAATCTTGATCTTCGCGGCCCATTCTGATCTGTCTGAACATTTTCTCAATGTCAGCTGCAATCACGTAACGATGTTTTTTCCATCTGATCAATATTGCCGTTAAGTTGTCCTGTAATGTTGGACCTACATGCATCATTTCATTTAGTAATGTACCTGTTGTTGTTTTGCAGGAAGCGTCAAAGACTACCCTCAATCTCGTAGTTGTGCTATCTTCTTTTATGACGGAATGATGTGGCATGTAGTAAAACCGAGAAGCATCTTTTTCTGTGTCATCTTTAACTAGTTCCATGTGGTCCAACTGGATGTACTCGTTCATGAATTTGTGATATTGATTCTTAAACTCTTCATCCTTCTTGAATCTTTTTTCAATTTGAAGCAATCTAGCTGCTGCTTTACTTTTAGATTCTCCTATTCCCACTTTTTTGAGTTTGTTGTTGTGAAGCGGCATCCGAACTTCGTATCGTCTATTTGTTAATCGCTTGTGAGTCTTTTCATAGTACTGCTCACATTCGATCTCTTCAGCAGTTAGGCTTCGTTTAGGATGCAGTTCTTCGGATTCCCAAAAGCATTTTAATTGCTTGTCTATATCTGCCAATGTGACGTGGCTATTTAACCGGGTGACTGAAATGCTGCTGGTCTGAGTTAGACGACCAGATATGATCCATCCTAGCTCTGATCTTTGCGCTATGCACTTATGATGCGGATCCCTTTTTATGCCTTCTAAAATCATTTCTCCGTATATGTCGGCACCTATTAAAAGATCAATAGGTCCGGGAGTATCGAAAGTATCGTCGGCTAGGATTATTTCTTTTTGTAGTTCGCTATCTAAACCCAATGAGTTCTTGTCTGGAAGTGTTTTAGTGATAGTTCCCAGAACTAAAGCGTTAGCTTCGATCTTGAAAATCGATGGAAATCTTGGACTTATGTCTATTGTTATCTGTTGATGGGCTCGCCCTTTTGTTGCTGAAATTCCGGAAATTTCAGTTAGAACCCTTGTCCTTGGCAGACCTAGTTGTTGTGCTGCTTGCTCTGTGATGAAAGTAGCCTGTGAGCCTGGATCGATCAGTGCTCGTAGTAGAGTAAAACTACCGAACATACTCTGTACTTTTGCTAGAGCTGTTGCTAAAAGTACCGGGCCGCTATTCTTGTCGAGTGTTGAGATGTTCAGTTTTGCAATACTGTTTTCCTGATTTTTTACGTGTAGCAACGAATGATGTCTGCCTTTGCAGGTAAAACAACTCAGTTTAATGCTGCAACTTGTTGACGAATGGTTTTGGCTGAGACAATTTCTGCACAAATTGTGCAGCATGACCATCTGATTTCTTTCAGAAACGTTGGCATGATTCGGTCCTGTGGTTTTTCTGACAGCATACGCAAATATTACTTGGTTGTGTGGCAGTTACGAATGCGCGTCTTAGCGGTTGTGGTTGAAATCTTATTTGTTGTGTTGGTATTACATATCTTGTTGTTACCTAGATATGTTGTTTTCTCTAGAGAGCTCTCGTATAGCCGTCGTGACTCGTTGTCCAACTCTTTTAACAAGCTGAAGATGATGAAAGGACTCCATGCTTCAATATCTATGCCTGTACTCCTTATGGCATGTAGGCACTCGGTTGTTGTGTCATGTAAGTATTTGATCGCAGCAGCCGACTCCGTGTTGCTCATATGCTGATTAAATAAAGTGTTCAGCAAATTAGATACGAGTGATCTCGTGTTGTGGAAGCGATTCTCTAAAATCTCCCAAGCTGCATCGTAATTGTCTCCAGTAGGTTCCAAATGACTCAATAATTTTCCAGCTGACCCTTCTACGTGACTTTTAAAGTAGTTCATTTTATGTGCCGTGGTTAGCTGATTATTGTTATGAATTGAACGTTTGAATGTGTCAGAGAAACCTACCCACTTCATGTAGTCCCCGTGAAAATGTTGCATTTCTACTGGTGGTAGACGAATTTCTAATGGTTTTATCTTGCCTAATTCTTTTTCTTCCAACAATGTTGTTAATTGTATTACAATCTTCTCGTGTTCATCTTTTAAATTTTCGTAGTGTTGGTCTACGAAATATTTTGAATTTACTTCCTGTTCTTAGGAAGTCTCCATGCATATTTGTTCATGAAGGTCGCTGATCTGCATCATCATCCTCTCCATATTTTTTAATTTGATTTTTAAAGCTGGTCTGGATCTGTTGTTACTAGTCAGTATGTCCTCAGTTGATCGAATTTCTTGATATAAAGTTCGCATTCGGATATCTTGCTGCTTCAACTGTTGCCTGAATTTTGGCAATTGGCTAAAAGCAACGTTTGACTGGATGGTTGGCCGTGATTGACTTCACTTGTTGATGCCCATGCTCTGTTGTATTGTTGTTGCCCTCCTCAGATGGGAATTTGGGATGAATCTAAACTTTTCATTTGTTCCTGCTTCATCTGATGTTGGCAATGGTGTGGATGGTAAACTCGGCGTGTTGAGTCGTTTGCGCATATCCTCAATGGTTGTTGTGAAACTTTTCGAAACCGTTTCTCTATCCTTAAAGTATTGATGTGTTGAATTCAAAGGAGTTAGAAAATCTCTAATCTTGTTGTCTTTATCAACATACTCGTTGTAAGACTTCTTCAACGCTGCGATTTTCTTCTCAAGATAAGGTTTTGTTTTCCGCTGTGCTCCATCTTTCTTGTAATTTGAGATAAGCTGCTGTATCTCTTATGCTTTTTGTTCTTGTTTTCCTAGTAGTTCTTCCATTTTTATGGTTGGACTTGAAAAAGTTTATTAGACGGCAAGTGTCAGGAACAATTTCTTACACGAATTAGTATTTCTTGGTGCAGGTTCAATGGTTTGTTGTTTGGTAATTTACTTGAATTTGCCGGTTGTTGCTTGGCGTATTTCTAATAGGTGCCAGTTGTTTTAAATGGCTCGAAGGACCAATGTTAAACACTTGTATCGGATTTTATGTAAATTTAAAAACTTAAAAGTAGATTTTTATGTTCTTGAGTTGAGCTGATGACATTCCAATATCTGGCTGATTCCTGATGAGCACTTGAGAATAAAAAATGTTAATTATAATTTAAATTTAATTAATTGTGCCCTTAATTTGTATAAGTTATCTTTTATTGTATGTGGTATATTCTCGAGTTGTCATTAATTAATTAATTGTCAAATTTGTAAACAAAAACCACTTTAACCACTAAAACTTAATAAATTAGTTCACAGAGCAGGTGGCAGAGAGCTTCTTGATAACGCTGTGATTTCGTTGTGCGCATCAAATAATATAATGTAAAGCAGATAGAAAATTGAAAGAATGTCTTTGTGTGTGGTACATGACAGATCGTGTGGAAATCAACAGCATCACAAACTTAAATTTGTACACTACTTCAAAAAATTAAAGGAACTCAAATTTTTTTAGTATTTTTTGAAAAGCTGTATCTTTGTAAAATACGGTCGTACAGAGATGAAAAGAAAAGCATTTTAAAGCTTCAAATCTCTAGTTTTGAGATTTTTGACTAGGAAATTTTTGGTGAGATACTGTTATCACGCAATCATAAAAAAGAGCGCGAAAAAAAAAATATCGAATTTTTTTTTTTTGTAAGGATCCATGGGCTCGGAAATTTTTTTTAAGTTAAACCAAGGCATAGGTCGGCTAGCCTGTTAATTAGGCGTAAATTTAATTTGTTTCCGGTTTCTCTGTCAATTTTTTGCTGAGATATCTGACTTTGAATCAAAAAAGATCCTTTTGTCTTTGATCATCCATATCTCAGCAACCAATGATTGCCCAGTAAATTTTAGAGCAGCCTTAAAAACTTGAGTAAATTTCCTACAAGACCCTTTAATGGATAGTTGAGAACAAATTTTTTTTTCACCCTCAATACTGATTTAAAAAAGTATGTATAAAAAAACAACTTTTAGGTTGTCTTAGTAAATCTACCGTTACTTTACAAATATTGATGAAAAGACTAATGTTGCCAGGTCATTTTACAGTTTAGTGTACTCCTGATAGCCCTGTATTATTTTCAAATTGATCCATCCAACTGTTTTTCCGGACAGATTGATCAAAGTTTTACAAAACAATTAAAGGAACAAGTGATCATCAAAATAAAAAAACGACCTTTTTCACATTTTGCGTTAGTTACTTGTTAACCCTTAACGATCGTAAGATTTTTTTGGTAATACTCGCCCATAAGAAACGACAGAAAATTAAATAAAGTTCTGCAATATGACCAATTATTATGGAACTTGGCCATTTCTCATCCGATTTTAGTGAAATTTGGTATGCGCGATGGAAATGGGATTCTAAAATGATTCGCGAGTGAAGTTCTGGAAAATGGCCAACTAGGAAGGAACTTGGCCATTTCTTATCCGATTTTGATAAAATTCAGCATGTACGAGTACGATGGAAATGTGATTCTAAAATGATTTTTAGATAATGGCCAATTACAAATGAACTTGGCCATTTCTTATCCGATTTTGATGAAATTCAGCATGTACAATGGAAATAGGATTCTAAAATGGTTTCTAGATAAAGTTCTGGAAAATGGCCAACTAGGAAGGAACTTGGCTATTTTTAACCGATTTTGGTTAAATTTGACATACGCGATGGAAATGAGATTCTAAAATGATTCTTGGATAAAGTTCCGAAATTTGGCCAATTATTATGGAACTTGGCCATTTTTTAACCAATTTTGATGAAATTCAGCATGCACGATGAAAATGAGGTTCTAAAGTAATTTATAAAACAAATCATTAATCATTTTAGTATTTCAGATTTAACGCACATGTCGAATTTCTTTTAATCGTTTAAAGAATAGGCAAGCGCCTTCCAACTTAACCATATAAATTTAACAACAAATAATTTTAGAGTTCCATTTCTATAGTACATGCAGAATTTGATTACAATTGGATTAAAATCGGCCAAATTCCATCCTAATACGGCTTATTCCAGGACTTCATATAAACAAAATTTTAAAGCCCTATTTTCATTATACATGCTGTTATTCATCAAAATTAGATATGAAATGGCCAAGTTCCTATCTATAATTGGCAATATTTCAGAACTTCATATAAAAATCATGAAGGAACCCCATTTCCATCGGACATGCTGAATTTCATCAAAATCTGATAAAAAAAGCGAATAATTGGTCATATTGCAGAACTTTATTTAATTCTTTGTCGTCTCTTATGAGCGAGTATTACCAAAAAATCTTACGATTGTTAAGGGTTAACAAGTAACTAACGCAAAATGTGAAAAAGGTCGTTTTTTTATTTTGATGATCACTTGTTCCTTTAATTGTTTTGTAAAACTTTGATCAATCTGTCCGGAAAAACGGTTGGATGGATCAATTTGAAAATAATACAGGGCTATTAGGAGTACATTAAACTGTAAAATGACCTGGCAGCATTAGTCTTTTCATCAATATTTGTAAAGTAACGGTAGATTTACTAAGACAACCTAAAAGTCGTTTTTTTTTATACTTTTTTAAATCAGTATTGAGGGTGAAAAAAAAAATTTGTTCTCAACTAACCATTAAAGGGTCTTGTAGGAAATTTACTCAAGTTTTTAAGGCTGCTCTAAAATTTACTGTGCAATCATTGGTTGCTTAGATATGGATAATCAAAGACAAAAGGATCTTTTTTGATTCAAAGTCAGATATCTCAGCAAAAATTTGACATAGAGAAACCAGAAAGAAATCAAATTTATGCCTAATTAACAGGCTAGCCGACCTATGCATTGGTTTAACTTAAAAAAAAATTCCCGAGCCCATGGATCCTTACAAAAAAGAAACTTCGAAATTTTTTTTTCGCGCTCTTTTTTATGATTGCGTGATAACGGTATCTCACAAAAATTTTCCGCTCAAAAATCTCAAAACTAGAGATTTGAAGCTTTAAAATGCTTTTCTTTTCATCTCTGTACGACCGTATTTTACAAAGATACAGCTCTTCAAAAAACACCAAAAAAATTGAAACAAATTTGTGTTCCTTTAAATAAGGGACGACTACAAAATGGCAGCCCAACGTGGAGCGTCGAATGTAATTTAATCAGCGGTAGTTGTTCATAGGAGTCGTCGATAAAGGGATGGTTTGGTGAATGTCCGGTTTCGAAAATTCCAAAGGATCAAGCCGAAAGCTCTCCGGGAAAATCGAGAAGTGTTACGAGAAATCAGACAAAAATGGCGACAAATAATGTTGTAATGAATGATGACCAGTTTCGGGAATTGTTGAACATGGTGAAACAACAAAATAATGATGGAACAATCAGCCCTCAAAATATTCAAATGAATACAGGTAATTTTGCAAAGCGTACGTCCCGGTTCAATGGTGAAAAATCAGTTAGTGTCGAAGCATTTATAGATGCAATAAAAAATTATAAGGACTGTACACATATTTCGGAGGGGAATGTCTGGAAGAGATCACCGCAATTTAGTATTTTGAAGGATGTTGATAGTAAGCCATTCGTTCAACAAGCTAGACCAAATGTACGAATACTAAGTAAATTCGTGGTTATATTGTATTAAATTTTAGGTGAGAATAAAACATGAGACAACGAAAAATTCTGAAAAGTCTACTAACAATTTTTAGTGGAAAAAAAGTTATCGGAAATGTTTATCAAATACATATCCGTTATGTGTTGTATCGTAATAACGATATCAAACAATTAAATTTTGAGTCATATAGTAATGAACTAATGACTAATGACTAGAAACTATACATAGTACAAGTTTGGGGTTATCTTCAGCAAACAAAAAATTTTTACATTACATAGATACAATAGTATGTAAATCACTAAACTATACCACCAATTATATTGTTTGCATACAATTCTTCAATATTTTAAATCGATCATTTAGTGTACTATTCAAATCCAGAGTGAATTGACCAATAATAATTCATTAAATTAAACAATGATATTTAAATTACTAAAATTAATTTTCTCGTTTGTTTTTATAATGACGGGCTTAGTGAGAGTTGTGTTCAACAAAAATTTGGAAGACTGCATAAAATTAGAGCCATCCAATTCAATGGATCCCACCAATATAATTAAGGCAATTGATAAAACCTTAAAAATGTGTAATAATATTAGCTCGTTGTTGTACGCTAATCGGGCGCTCACCGTTCTCACAAAGAACGCAAACAAAACAAATTTATTTAATTCTGGACAACGGGAGGAAGAAGAAGATGCACGGATTAATAAACTTTTTAATCTTTTCGATAGAATGTTACGACAACCAATAGTTCATGTAAATACCGATAGTAATCTATCAACCAAATCGCTAGAGAATTTCAATCAGATTATTCATGCATATGCAACTAGTCCGGATCTTGAAATCTATTTACAGGAGAAAAATGATTGGGCAAATATTATTCAAGGCTTGAATATAATAATGATGATAATTAATCCGCACAAGAGTAATATTACGGGTTTGGCTATTTACAGGAAAAGTTTACGTCAACCAGAAAAAAGTTTTAAAGACTTTAGGTTGCGTAAACTATTTGGGAATGAGAATGCGCACGACATATTTGATACAAAATTTGAGGCGGGTATTATTATCCCGCAAACGGTAATGAAGCAAGTAACATCAACAATGACTAATATTCGTATTGTTTTCAGTATATTCTATAAAGATTCATGGTTTCTGGATGGAAAGAAAAATGGTACCGATGGCATTGCTAAAGTTAAAAATAAAATAATTGGAGTTTCAATTCCACAATATCCAGATGCCGTACTGCCTGATGGCATAAATGCGGTATTTAGTAAACACAAAAATTTTCAAAATCGCTTTATTCGGGTGGATGATAGTTGCTCGAATTGGATTATGGGGTCGAATAAAGGAGAATGGAACAAACTGTTTTACCATCAAAACAATTTGGCCGAAAATTTACAATCATGTAATATCAAGCAAGCAACATTCGCCGGATATTTACGATACTTTGGAAATGATAAAATTATGTATTCGTCATGCGATACACAATTACACGATACATTAATCAGTGTAATGTCAATTGTGATATGCTCCATATCAATCGTCTGTATAGTGATAATGTTTGTGATGGCATGGAAAATCGAAATATGGCGGTCGTGTCATACAACACCTTTAATATTACATCTAGCCGGTGCTGATGGACTTCAGATGTTATTTTTCATCCTTATAGTCGAGCTTAAACTATTGGACCCAAAAAAGGATGACACATTGAATTTAGTTTATTGCTTTATTAGTGGCGCCATCTTACATTATTTTACTTTAGTTGGATTTTTCTTAAGTCTTTTCGCCACCGATCATCTAACTCGTACATATATTATTGCTACACCTACAACAATACCGCCTAAGTTTAAAACAAAAGTGATCACATTTGGATGGATATTACCGATGTTGCTTGTTGGATTATTTGTAGCGGTCGATATTTATTTTGAAGCCGAAATTTATTTACCCACAGATGTATTCCACGATAAAAGTTCGATTTGCTATCCAGTCGGTGATTTTTTGGTATTGTCGGTGCATACACCAATCGTGATAGCGATAGCTCTACATTTGATCATTTTCATAAGCATTATAGTACGGACGAATCAATACCAGGAGAATTTGATAACCAATATTAAGCGGATTAGGGAAAAGTGTGGCACTTATATCTATGCGGTTAGTTTATTGTCGATTACCTGGATATCGGCTGTTGTCGCTTATTACACTGATAATTGTTGGATTCGTGTTATATTTTCGTACCTCTTTGTGATCACGGCTACGTCACGAGGTTTGCTAATGTTCTTCTCGTGCGTTGTATTCAACGGGCAAATCAGGCACTATTTTAAGCGAATTTATCGTAATTATAATTATTAGTGTCGTGAAATACATTTTGTAATTAATAATTAAAGATTGAATAATATAATAATTTAATTGTTTGTTTACTTGTTAAATACCAACTTAATTTTTGGTATGAAAAATTATTTTGAGTTGAAGAAGTTCTAAGATTTAACTAGGTCTTTTCACAGTTTGTCACCTAAATTGTTTCAAACATATTTTGCACAATTCCCCAATATTTTGTTAATTTTTAAGATTGGCATCTAACCATAAATTTCTTAATTTTTTTACTAATCAAGCATTACTGAATTAAATTTACCTCAAAAAACTGAATTTTATTTTCCCAATTTAAAGTAAATAATCTTGGATATTTGGATAAATAATAGTTTAGTTGCAAAGTACTATTTACTTTGCAACTTTTTAAGTTTTAAACTTTCGAATAAAGTAGCTCCGAGGCTTTTAAAATAAGGACCGCAACAATTTAATCATTTTTCTACAGCCAACAATTGGCGTATTTTGCACAAGGATTTGCGTTTACAAACAAGTGGCTTTAAAAGCATGGCCTTATATATTGATTTATTGAAATACAAATTTGGTGAATCCATCGTTTCAACACGGCTGATTTATTTCGTATGGGGGCTGATTTGTTGATGTCAAAGAATACTTTAACAAATTTAATGGAATAATTAAAGCGGCATGAATCTAGTAAATAATATTTGGTACGCTTAACAGAATTACTCCTTGAACTGCTATTAATTAACTATTCAGACACTTCAGAAATCAAATAAACAGTAAACTGATGTCAGAATATTAGTGTGCAAAAATCAGAGCTTAACAAGCTCATGTATCATTCATAGTTATGTATAGTAGAAGTGGAATCCAGCTTACCTCATTAAACTTCTTGAAAACTTGTAGTAACGTAAGACAGAAATCGAAATAACCGTTGATCAAGGCGGTGTTGTATTTAGTACTACTACACCTACAACCTACACTGTATGTAAAATACTCCTGTTGTCTCGTTTCTCTTTCGTTTGTTTTGTATAAATAATAATTACCCTGTTGTACGACTGAGCGCTCCAAGAGCGATCAATGTTCAATCACGGTGATGATTTCTTATACCTCACCGTGATGATCATATGTCCCCATATTTCGTAAAAAAGAAACGAACAAAATGCGATCATTGAAATTTACTTCCATAAAAAACACATTTAAAAAGCCGAGCATTTCATTTGTTTTGCTTTATACTTCTGTTTCATGTTTTCAACGTGCCATCTCAAACAAAATTTCTCGATTGCTCACGCAAAGTACAACTGGGTAGTCAGTCACTTTTTAGCTACCAAGCCGAACACACGAGTCTGAATTATTATAAAAAGGAAGAAATAATTTATAGTTTATAGTTTACAATAAAATTGAACTTTTATTTTAACTCGATTGGTGTAACGAAATTTGTCGAGTGAATTCATCAAATACATAAATCGTGAAGATGACCAAAAACCAACAAACATCACATTTTTTAAATAAGGGACGACTAATTGTTTTAATTTTATCTGTCAATAAAAATAAAAAAATTGTAATTCAAACAATAATAAAATGTTTTGTTATATATTACTTTAGTAGCAGGTTCTGAAATATTTGATATGTCAGTTAACGCCGAATTAGATGCTGTAGAAGCAGTTGACGATGACGATGAAGAACGCGGTAATGATGATGACGATAATGTGGATGACGGCAAATTTGTTGGCATGTGCATTCAAGCTTGGTTTTTCTATTATCCGCTGAGTGGAATGTGCAGTTGTTATCTGTATTGGCGATCTTGTTTTATTTTAAGTATTTCCGCCCTAAAAATATCGCAAAAAATCTTCTTTATTTTGATATTCTTCGACTTGAATCGGTAATGGCTTGTGAATGGTTACAAATTGTATTTCAGTATCATCAAGCACTAAATGAAAAAATGTGTACATTGTAAATTCTCAAAAAGACAATATATATTTTTAACAATTACCATTTGTCGAATTTTCTCTAAACAGAAAAAAAAAACTTGAGAAACGTTGATTCGAATTATTAAGGCAAGGCTCCATGATACGACAAAACGTACCATTCGAATCGGTTTTTCCGACAAAAATAAAATTTTTCAAATGAGGCTTTGACTTTTGTAGCTATGTATACCACGAAAGAAAAAATCGCCGTACTGGAAAATGAGTTCGTTTTCCGGTTGAACGATTTTTTTTTAATTTTTTTTCTCGAAGTAACCATATCGTACGACGAAAAGGAAAAATTGCTTGTTTCAATTAAAATAAAATAATTTACTACGAACTGTTGTTCGAAAATTAAAATTTACATGTTCTGTTAAAATTTTTAACTAGCCATAATTAAAAATTGTTCGTGTTAGCTTTCATGGAGCCTTGTCTTTAAAGTTGTAAGCTAAGTATACTGCTCAAGCTCAAGATATCTTTTCCATATAAATTTCACGTACAACTTAGCTAACTGAAGGTAAAAATTTTAAATTTTATTTACGATTTCGCTGATCGGTATACTGAATCTGATCGGTATACGGAAGATTTTACCTGGTGCTAATAGTATACTCCTTTTTATTTGGTGATACCTTTCGTTGTATTTTGCTTATTTAAATTTGTGTTGCTTTATTAAGTCCATTTAAATCGTCGGTTGGTATCTGCGTTTTAATATCACCTTCATTGATATTATTATCGATATATGAGACAAAATATATTTATTATTTAATAAACTGCTGCTTCTTTTCATTTGATCAGTTGTGTTGATTTTATTTTCACTAATTTGTTTAGTTTTCGACCGTTTCATTTTGGTTGTTCTGTTTTAAGGCCAGTTTACACCTCTCGTGAACATGAACGTGAACAAAACATTTTTTGTTGATAAATCTGAAATTACTTGATTTTTTTCACTAAAACTGGTTGGAATAAACTTGAAATAAAATTACGTATCGAATAATTATGAAAATAATGAATAAAATGTCATTATAACAATATTTTTTTCAATTCCCCGATGATTTCATTTTGTTCACAGACATTTCATCGGGGAATTGAAAAAAATATTGTTATAATGACATTTTATTCATTATTTTCATAATTATTCGATACGTAATTTTATTTCAAGTTTATCTTAATCAGTTTTAATGAAAAAATCAAGTAATTTCAGATTTATCAACAAAAAATGTTTTGTTCACGTTCATGTTCACGAGAGGTGTAAACTGAGCTTTAATGAAAAAAAAAAAAAAATTGAAACAAAATTGCGTTAGTCATATTCAAAATTGTTGTGTAATTTGTTTTATTGTATCTATTAATAAGAATTTTTCTTTTATTTCAATTTTAATCATTTTTAATTTAGAAGGAGCTTTTTTTAACCAAACAAATTGTCTGCATAATTGTCTTAGCTTATGTGCATCATTTTTTATAATTCTAAATTAATAATTATAAATGTGAGATCACCAATTCTCACGAATAGAGGTATAATTCCAAATGAACCAACTATAAGATCCACAGTTGAGTAGTTAGTTGGTGCAATAGGTCGTACTTTTATAAACTACCCTATGATAAACTAACATTTTATTCAACAAGAAATTTCTGGGAAATAGTTTTCTGTCGTTCATCGAGAAATTATGATTATTTGGTGACTCAAAATATCACTCTCAGTTTTATTCATGGAACTTTAAAAGTTGTTCGTCAGAAATATTGAAAGATTGTTTTAATATATATTTGGAAGCAATTTGTTTTAAAACATCGGTGGTCCCTTTTACATATTTTACTAAAATTCCATTATTTTTTCGAAACAAAAATTTTAAGGGGCCACAATGGCGAACATTTTGCTAAATATTAGTTAACAGATGAACATTGTAAGTCATATGCATTTGGCCATAGAGCTGCTCAAAATTAATCACGAATTCTTGTAGATTATTACTGGCTTTTAAAAAATTGGTATTTTTTCCAGCAAAATGTAAATAGCTTCCTATAACAAGGCAAAATGATTTAAATATTCCTCTGGAAAAATATCATACAAGCATGTTATACCATAAAATAGCAGCCAGTTCCGAAATTCGTTCGCCTTCAAAAATTGGCGATCACTAACTCTGTTCGAGTTCGCCTGGTTATGAGATTTGATGGCCGATTATGGAGTAGTTGTTTATCAATTTCGTTTATATTATTGGACCGTCCAATATAATATGGATCGCGATGAGATGTTGGCGAAAACCATAAATTTAGCTACTTTCGGACTACTCCCAGCAAAATGCAATGCATGTAATCTATTCAAAATCCATTGATTACGTCAAAATTTGAATGAGTCAGAAGTGGACATAAACCTTTTATGCCTAATATAGCAGAATTGTTAACAAATGTTTCTCAAATTTTATTTGTTGTATCAGTATGGTTTCGTAATGAAACATTAGGAACTTTTGGATAGCTAATTTGTTTCGTTTTTTTAGAAATATCAACAGATTTTCCGGGATGAACGCAACAACTGCAACCAAAATACCAATTATATTGCTTTTTATGTTGAATTTTATCTTTTGCAATAGTATACTGAGTAAATTAATGGGAAAACGTATATTTGAGAAATTTGGTTGTTCATTTTAATCTGCATTCCAGAAGAACTCAATTATGAATCTCGTTTAAAAACGGCTTTAAAAAAATTTCCATAATATGTAGGATCGGAACCAAACCAAAATCCAGTTACAATGATGTTTTCCGATTTAAAATGTACGCTTTCTTCTAGTTCATTTATTCACATTTTTAGAGGCCAAAATGAATTTTTTTTGTATAATTAAATACTTGAACTTAGTAATTATAGTTAATGATATTTTAGGCTTGTTGTTAGATAACTTTTTGTATACAACTCCGTTATAAATGTTACACGTTAGGTCGTCCGTTTCATTTAAATTTAATCGTACATGCTTTTGATTAGCATACATATATGTCACTCTCTCCTTAATTGTGGCTCCAATGGTAGCGATATGAAAATTTTTTCCGAGAAGCAATATTTGAAAATTTACAAGGTTCACAAATTTCGTCATTCAGTACCAAACCACATCCGGTTTCATCATATGTTTCACAGACTTCACAAAATAAATGATAAGTCGGAGATTATTCTGAACGAAAAGCATTTTTAAAAAGGTATTTGGACGAAGGCAAAACATCAGAACCAACAATTGTGTTTATTAATAACAGCAAATCTTCTATAGTGCGACCCAAGAAAGGTTGTGGCCTAAATAGTAATCCATAACTAGCAATAAATCTGTGCGATTAGCGTTATTACTTAAAGAAAGAATTGGTGTATCAAGTTTGATGTTGAGCGGAATATTTTGATTTATTTGGTTGGTTTTGTTGAGAGCAGTATCAGAAATGAGATTGGTTGAATTTGATTCATTGTGATTGGGTTGAGTGGTATAGTGGGGCTGGGTGAGCTTAGGCGACTGTTGGTTTGTCTCCAAGAATTCATTTCTCTTTATTCTCTGATATTCGAAAATTAAATTTAGGAAATTCGTATTATAATTATATAAATTAAATTATTAAAAGCGATACATACATATAAATATTAATCGATATTTTCGTGAAAATAGAACTAATATATGTATTACAATATATATTTACATTTAGTGCATTATGTTTCCGTACTGCACCTTCACATGTAGACAAGGTGTCCTGAAATTGGCTGCTACTGGTGTTATCGTTGGTTTCCTTGGTTAAAGTGAAGTTTACTTGACTTTTACCACTTCGCACGAAAATGTTTATGTGAAATAAAATTTCCTCATATTTTTTCTTGTAATTGTTATTTACGTCACAAGGGCGGTAAATGAGTTTTTACAGTACGAGTTCAACCGTCGAGTACTGTAACAATCATTTAACGTACGTGTAACGTACAACGTTTTATTTCATACTGCATGGGACATTAATTCGATTTTTTCATTAAAAATTAAATTTTAAAGTAAAAACATGAATTTGAAATTTAAAGAAAATCAATCCAAATGATTTTCAAATTATCAAGTACCCTAGTTAGTTTTTTTTTTTTTTGTTTTATATTTTTCTGTACTGCACACTGATTCTCTTAAAAATAAGATAATGTGTAGACGTATAAACTTGTAAAGAGTTTGGAATTTTTCAATATTATTTTAGTAGTAAGTCAAATTGAAACATTGCAAACTCATAAAAGTAAGCTTTGCTTTTTACGAATTTACACGTTTACACATTTTCTTATTTTTTAGAGAATCTGCACCTGATTCTCTAAAAAATAAGATAATGGGTAAACGTGTAAACTCGTAAAAAGCAAAGTTTTCTTTTATTAGTTTGCAATTTTACGATTTTATTTAAAGTAATAATCAAATCGAAAAATTGCGTATTCATTTAAGTAGGCCTCTGTTTTTGCAAGTTTACACGTTTACCAATTATCTTATTTTTTAGAGAATCAGAGTACACTGTGCTGTAATAGCTCGTTTTCCGGACACTTTTTTCTGTACCGTAATGAGTCGTTTCCCGGACTGAAATCAATCACGTAAACATTGATTTTCGGTATAGTATGAAATAAATACATATTATATACAGGGTGTCCGGGTTTGGGATGCTGACCCGTCAAGCGGTGATTCCTTGGTTCATTCTGAGAAAAAAATCGTATGAGGAGGGGGGGTCCATTTTTGATATCCTTTGAGATACAGGGTGTTTAAAAAATTTGGTTCAGAAAAAAAGTACACTCAAATATTAAACTGTAACTTCCAAAATATTTATCGGAGAGTAACTGACTTAGTCTTATTTGACTGGTAATTGTATAGGCTATTATTAAGATCTAGGTGGTTATCTTGCATCAGCATCCGTTTGAGAGCTATGATCCTTTGAAGTAAAAAAAAAGTATTTTTTTTTATAAAATTGAGTTTTTCTCAAAAAAAACCGTTATAATTTTTTTATTTTTTTATTTAATTTTAATTCGCCATGATGTCCCCTACAATCCCCCAATACAATGTTTGAGCCTAGGAGTTATAAAAGGTGCTCAAATTACCCTCCTTTTGATTGAATATCGGCTAATACTCGTTTAAGTATACCTTTGGTTATTTCATTTCTTGGTAATTCTTTCCTTATCTAGTGTGCTGCTGTGTGAATTCGTTGTATGAGTTCTACTTTTGTTCAATTTTTTTGAAGTATACAACCGCCTTCATTGTTCCCCATACATAAAAATCCAATACCGTACGATCGGCCAATGAATTGGACCATTTCTTCCAATTCATTTATTTGGATAATTTTGGTTTAACCAATTCTTAACATTTTTATCGTAGCGACAAGATGCACCATATTGTTGGTATGTGTGCGAGACTCTACTTCAAAGGGGAACATCATCAAAAAGGAGTGGCAAATCCTTTTGTAAAACTTGTAAATAACGATCACTATTTAATCTCGATGGTAATATGAATGGTACAATTATCCCCAATTACACCAGCACATACGCGGTGCTGAAATAATGTTTGCTTTTTCGAATGAGGATTTTCAGCAGCCCACTCGTGTAGATTCTGAAAGTTTGTTATGCCATCTCTTTTGAATTATGATTCATCCCGCCACAGGATACGTTTCACAAAACTATCATTGTCCAAATTGCTTTCCATCAACCAATTATTAAACCCCAATGTTTTATTGCGGTCTATATCGCTAATAGTTCTTGAACGGGTGTTATATGGTATGGATGAAGATTCTCCTTGTGTAATTCTTGATGAATTCGGTAGCAAGAGACGTTCAATTGTACTGCGAACTTCCTTATGCTAATAGAAGGATTTGCTGTTACATTACGAATTATTTCTTCGTCGACATCCAAATGATTTGGTGAGACTGAAAGAGGCTCCGCCCGGGTATTTGATGTTGTTACGATATCTCGCAGTCTTCTATGAATATTTGTAAATACTCTTGCGTCAGGAACGCGACCTCTCCCACAAAGTTTGTAGGCAAAGAGGTAAGAAACGAGGAAGTGTTGCGTAGCAATGCATGCAGGTGTAGACTTCAGTATGAAAATGTTTAATTTTTGTTTTTTCAACATTTAAACAAAGGAAGTGATAATCGCCTACTGTTTTAGTGATCAATAAAAAAATTGTTACAATATTAACACTTCAACATCTCTTAATTAGATTGAGAATAATCGATATACGTAAAAAACTATGGTACGTGGGTACAAATAATGTATTGGGAGATTGTAGGAGAGATCATGGCGAATTAAAATTAAATAAAAAAATTAAAAAATTATAACGATTTTTTTGAGGAAAACTCAATTTTATACAAAAAAAAATATTTTTTTTTTACTTCAAAGGATCATAGCTCTCAAACGGATGCTGATGCAAGATAACCACCTAGATCTTAATAATAGCCTATACCATTACCAGTCAAATAAGACTAAGTCGGTTGCTCTTCGATAAATATTTTGGAAATTACAGTTTAATATTTGAGTGTACTTTTTTTCTGAACCAATTTTTTTAAACACCCTGTATCTCAAAGGATATCAGAAATGGACCCCCTCCCCATACGATTTTTTTCTCAGAATGAACCAAGGAATCACCCCTTGACGGATCAGCATCCCAAACCCGGACACCCTGTACATATAGCTACATAATAAAGGAAATTTAAATTTTGCAGGTAAACTTTCATTTTTTTTTGAGTAAAATATGACAACAACCAATCGGAATACGACTGCAGATTTTGTAGTTGACATAGTGAACTTCGCTTTAATCAATTTCGGAACGCCCTGTATTGTAATAATTAAATAAATTTATTAGAGGGAATTATATCAGTAGATCCAGGCTCTAAAAATATTTTGCGTCGAATCATGAAAATTCTTTATACAAAAAAATGCATGTAACCCACACACACAGTTTAGTTAATGAGATGGTATCTCTTGGGGCCCTATAAATTTACAAATTGCATTCTTTTTCTGGTTGGTTTGTTGATTCTTGGTTGCTGATAATAATAGACTTCACAGAGATACTTAATTTTAGGTTTTAGTTCTCTCATAAAGCCCAGTTAACGACTGTTGATATTTGTCTGACAATTTAATACAATTTTTTAAGTTAGCGTAATTTCTTTACTAGCTTAAGTAGATTGCCTTAATTTCAATGCTGAATTCATGAAAATTAAATATTATACAGTATTCTCAGTTGGCCACAACTTTTTATTTTCGAGATGTAGTGTTTACGAGTATGTAAATTGTAAAACTATCGACATAATAGTATCCATCATGTTGAGGACTACGTTTGAGATATTCTATAAAAGGCTCACTTGTAGATGTATAGATATGCTGGAGGTAAAATTTACATTTTACACCTAATTGTAGTTTTCGGGATTATTTGTTGTTATATTGTATTATAAATAATAGTGTATTTACACTAAATTCGCTTTATTTTTTGTATTAATCATACATACATAACAGCAATGTCAAAAAAATAGTGAAAGCTCAAACTAAAAAATATCTACTCAATTATAAGAATTTTTCGCCTCAGTAAAACAGTAAGATTATCTACTTTCTTTAGTGAGGTATTTTGCATCCAGCACAATATGAGATGTGTTATGTGTAAGACTTATTTTTTAATTGAGATCTTAACGTTAAACATTTTGTTTATTTTGGTAAAGATGGGCGATTAATTGAAGATGCAGGATTGTCGGTGATACTGACTGTGTTTTATTTTTGTTTTGTTTTGTTATTTTTAAGATGCCCCCGTTTTTTATGCTCTGCTATGCTGGAAACTGATGTGCAGAATTTCTGCACGCAGTGGTGCACACAGGTATGCATTCAAAACACATGTGCTGCATGCAGTTCATTATTGTAACGTTTTTATTAACTCGCTTTCTTGTATGTCCGGTACAAATTTTGAAATCGATTTTAAACCAACTTCCCGATAACCTAGAGACTTGAAATTTTGAACATAGCTCAGAACTCGATGACAATGCAATATTCAATAGTTTGCGATATATTTCGGCTCCAGGTGATGCTGTAAATTACGTTTCTCGAGATCCTTACAAAAGACAGATGTCATATAGTATGCTGTTTTTTTATGCATACAAAATTATAGTATGGAAAAATTTAAAGTGTATTTCAATGAAGACCTGATAAAAATTAAATTAATTATTTGGCGACAGGTAAGATAGGTTGCCGAACAAAAGTTGGTTCTAAGTTTGTTATTCTCCAAGAAACCGAATACATAATCATAAAATATTCAAGTATCCGAATACATGAATACAAAATAACCGAGTACTAGAAAATACATCAGCACCCTTGTTGGCAATACTAAAAAAGCAGAAAATAAATTTTGTCATTTACATATATATTTTATAATAAAAACAACTTAGTTATTTTTAAATGTAATTTAATTGAAAGAACTTTTCTATTTTTAATAATGCATTAAAGATTAATTTTGGATAGCTGCTCTCTTAGTCCGGTCAATTTAGACATAAAAATAGTGTTAAAATAACAAAAATTCCCGGAGAGCCAAATATTGGTGGAGAGCTGGGGTTTACCATTACAAATAAAGTTTTAAAAATCCCCATCGATCCTATGTGTGCTACAAAAGTTATTCGGGGTCAAAAAACCTCAAACCAAAGTTGTAGATCTTAAAATTCTCTACAAAAATGGAATTCATGATTTTTTTCGTAAGAGTTACTATTCCTGAGATATCGCGATTCTAAGAGTCACATTATACATGATATGCACACATTTCCACGCCACCTGTGAGGTAGTGTATTCGGCGCGTTTTTTTTTACCGTGATTTCCCCTATAGGCCTACTCCACTAACTGTCATGACAATTTTAGGATAATTTAAGGGAACAATACCTGTCCTAGTATAAGTTCTAGATATTACCTTATTATTGATATTGCTATTGATTATTGGGTTAACTATTGTTTTGATTTCTTTAGATATTTTAATCAGATTCATACTCTTGAAAGTCTACTTCAACAGTCATGTCTTCTTCGATTTCTTCTTCTTCCTCTTCCTCTTGCTGGATGTTCATAAATTGTTCAAATGTGACTGAGTCATTGGTCTCTTCATTAAAATCACAAGAATCTTCCTCTATTGTACTCAACTCGACATTTGAGCAAGACTTACCTTGGCAATTGGTACACGCTGGAGAACACAGCAACCCGACTTTTTTACAGCCACATTTGGCACTACAACCTTTTTTGCAATTACAAAAAATAGTGTTGAGGAGTTTTTCTGGAGCAGGTGGGAGTAAAGTTTGAATCGGTTCCAGAGTATTATCTATCAATTTCCAACCCCAGTGTTCTGGGTTCAGTTGATTGGCTAGCCATGTTTGAACTTGATAGTATACTCGATACAAGTGTTGAATAGCAGATGCCGATGTTGGAGGAAGACATGATAGTTGTACTTGTTTCTTGTTTCGCGTATTTTTTACAAAAGTTAAGTATCGGTATTTATCAATGCAAGTAATTTTTTTTGGAGCTCCATAAACCGCAAGAAGAAAGCGAATTCCTTCCGTTATTATTGTTTGAGGTGTGGAATCAATTTCTGTAAATACTTTAGCGCAGTCAGTCAAATTTTTTTTTCGAATAATTTAAATACTGACGTTTTGCCCTGTACATTGCTGACGAAGTGTCGCGGTTATCGCATGTAAAAATAAAATATAGTTTTGGCATTTGGGATAAGCAGATAAACTTTTTGAAGAATATATTTCTGTTCGCTGTTGAGCCCTTCCAGGTTTCAGAAAATAAATAATTTTATCCATTGGAGTTCTATTGCAGTAAGTAGTACTAACAAATCAACATCTTCACCAACTACAATTGTTGTGTTTATTGCATTAAATTTTTCTATTGCTGTTTCAATTATGAGGACATCTGCGTCATTTTGAGCTTGTTTCACTGCAATATTCACATCTGTTAATTTGTCACTTAACATGGAAATGAAACGAGATTTATTATTAATGTTAGCGAAAAATTGTTGTTGATTCGCTGGAACTGTCATAAATGCATCAAAGATAATCTCGGAACCCGATGATGTTTTTGTAGTTCGACGACGTTGTTCTGCAGCTTTAATATTCTTTGTCGAGTCACTGTAGCCGTCAAATACTACCGTCTTTGTAAGCCCATAATGTCTTCGTAGATACTGAACATATGTATTTATCAAAAATAACGCTAAAGATTTCTTCTCGATCCCACACAACGTGATGTAGTAGGTATCCTCCATCAATAATGTAAGTAGCGTTTGTACGATCAACCTCAGTATTGACTGATTGAAAGCAATCGTAAATTGCTGACTTTGTTGTTTTACGCATTCCAGCTGCATCGAAGAGTGATAAGGGGTAAGGGACTAATTTATAGTCAAAAAATTTTTCAATCTCATCCTCAAAAGCTTTATGCGTTGAAATAATAATACAGGGTCTATAACTACTTCTTTTTCGTGAACTTTCAACGGTGCTACTCGGAGCTAAAAGAGAGAGTACTTTTTCAGAGCGTTTTAATTTTATATTATTAAATTTTTCACCTGCCATTCTAGACATGGAAGCAATCCCAACTTCACGAGCTTTCTGGCAATTAATCTTATCGTCACCAACAACTCCAGAAGCAATAGATACGATTTTGTTAATTTTAGGAAAAGGATCATGGATGAAAACCAGTCAAGAAGTTTTTAACATATTTAGCATCTTTTTTACGCCGCGAATCACTTGCATCTACATGCTGATCTGTTGTGTCCATTTGAACATTAGCAAGAACTTCCAACCCCTCACACACAGTATTCATTGCATGCATTCCGTAAACCCATTTACTTATCAGTTTATCACACTTTCTTTCGTACTTCTTCCTCGAGAAATGCCCCCATCTGTTTTCATAGATTTCATCATCGATTGTTCAATAATCATATCTGTTGAAGTTCCACAACAAAGTTCATCAGAACGCCGAACAGTAAAAAATCCTTCTGTAAACCTTTGATAAACACTAGGATCAATTACTTCGTTCAATTGAAGCATGTCTTGTAAGTATAAGTGCGCAGACTTAGCATAAGGTAAATGCCCAGATGCATTGAAATAAGTCAGTATTTCTTTAACGCAGTTCAAATGTCCTTGCCAATCTCCCATACGTTCTGCTCTTATAAACTCCTTTGCAATGGACACCATCTGAAAGTATTGTACCCATAATTGTGCGGTTGGCCCTCGTTTCTGATATTCAATTAATTTGTTATTAAACTGATCAAGTAATTTTCCACATATTTCCTCATCTTCTTCAATGTCATAGTATGAAAGAGTGTTATTTAGAATATTTTCAACGGTAATAATAAGATTTGCATCCACTACATCATCAATAGCGAGTTCTATTAATATTCTTAATGCTAAAGTAAGTTGAAGTATTGTATGAGCTCGAACTGCTCTCGCGTTCCTTTAGATCACTTCCTTGCATAATATAATCGATTGCTCCAAAAAATGACATAAGCAAATGAAATCCTCCTAGTCTTATTATAATCTTCGATACTTCAGATCCTTCAGGTGCAGCAGATACAATCTCGCGAGCTTAGAAGCACAAAGTAAAGTTGTGTATATTGTATTGTAATTACTTGCTGGTTGATCAACAAATGGCAAAAATGTAATTTTTGACTTAGAAAAATCTATAATATTACTTGTCACGCATTCAATGTAACCATTCCAACCAGGTAGAGAGAAATATTTGTATTTGCCATAGAACCATGTCATTGTCACATTAAATTTTTTTTAAAAAAGATACTTTAGATTCACTTTCATAATCAAAATTTCGCACATTTATTTTGCTGTACCCAACCACGCCAGTGCCTCGATTAAAGTTTGCATTCGACGATCAACCACAACTGTTTCATCTTCAGTTAAAAGTTTATTGCAAATAAAGCAAAACTGAGACATTTTCTCGAGCTATAAAATAGCACAAATAACCTAAATGGTAGACGCTTGTAATAAGTACGTATATATTCACTTGAACTGAACCTTTAGCACTAAAAGAAACAGGAATATGAATGAGACCTACGGACAATAGAATAGCCAGATGTTTTTCAAGGCCACGTGATAAATGTTTTCAGAATAGTATAATATATATAAAAGAGACACAAATAGGTATTTATACTTGTCTTAAGTGCCTGATTATGTATATACTTACATGGCTTATATGTGCATATCACGTATAATGTGACTCTTAGAATCGCGATATCTCAGGAATGGTAACTCTTAGGAAAAAAAATCATGAAGACCATTTTTGTAGAGAATTTTAAGATCGACAACTTTGGTTTGGGTTTTTTTTTTGATAAAACTTACCGTTTTCGAGAAAAATCGAAAAAAATCTCAAATTTTGACCTTTGACCCCGAATAACTTTTGTAGCACACATAGGATCGATGGGGATTTTTAAAACTTTATTTGTAATGGTAAACCCCAGCTCTCCACCAATATTTGGCTCTCCTTGTCGATTCTTTTTGAACAAGTATTATCGTAATATTTAATAACTAACTCCGGCGGAGGAGCTATCCGAAATTAATCTTCTATGTAATGTGATGTTAAAAATCATTGTAACTAGCTATAAGGAATTTTTTTTTTTTCAAATAAATCACATTTAAAAATTACTGCAATGAAATTTCTTTAATGGAAATGTTGTTATGGAAGGAAATAAAAAAACTTCACATAAATTAATAAACTTAAGTCCCGATCCGGGTCTTTCTTACTATCAGACATTTATTTAGAATAAAACCACATCGATTTAGTTTTAAGAATATTTTATTTAAATTAATAATATTTTTTTTTCATTCGATATTTAATTATTTATTTACATTCACAGCATTTTCAAAATATATAATTTTTATATAAAGAAATATTTTTTAATTAAATTAAAAACTATATATTATGTTCATAAGATTTTGAAATCTATAATAAAAAATATAGCTTATTGTTTTTTTATTTTATTATATTGGTTAAATATAAATTTTTGCAATTTTTTTTATTTTTTTTTATTGGTTAGCTGTAAAAAATAGTAACTCTTTAGTGTTTAATTTATTTAACATTTACACTATGAAATTACACTATAATTTATCAATTTAGTTTATTAGCTGCATTAGATAGATTCAGATTGAGAAAGAGAAAGAGGGTTAGAATTATTTTGTGTCCTGCTATTCATTTTAAAGCTGATGCAGCAGCATGATATGATTAAATAAAATATAATTTCGCGTCTTAATTTTTGGAAGGGGGAAAAATATTTTTTATCATTACTATTTTATATAGCTTGCAGAGATACACAGAGATAAGCACCAAGCCAAATTATTAAAATTATTAATTTTGAAAGTGTATATAAAATAAAAGTTTGGTTTTTACCATTCTGTTGTGCGTGATACAAAAAAAAAGATTCGACTTGGTTCTCATATTATGGTAGGTTTGGTTATTTATATGAACTTTATGTCAGCATTATTCAAAAATGTGCATCAAAATGCATTCGTGATATTTTATTAACTTTATTATATATTGGACGTTTTTTTTTCTTTTATTAATAATAACATAGCATAAATTTTATTAAATTATAACAATTTTAGTTAATTTATTATCAAAATATGTTTTTTTATATTTTACATACATTTTAGTTACAAAAACAATGTTTTTTTTTAGAATTAAGCCTAGATAACTTTTTAATTTTAATGTTTAAAAACTATAAATTGTTCTTCTTCATTTCTTGTGTAATGTGTTTTGCTTTTAATTTTCTTTGTATTATTCAGCTTAGAAAGCGGACACAAACCTGTGTATAGAATACAGAATTTTTTGTTAATTTTTTAAATTTTTGGTTAAATGGTTGAGAATTTAAAATAATGAAAGATACAGATTTTTGTTTATTAAAAGTTCTAATTTTAAAAGCGCTTGGCGTTCTTACGGCTTGTTCAGGTGTTGCGATGGTGTGCGAATGGATTAATTTTATGTAATGATACTTTAAAGAATTTCTAGCGATTCTTCGAATGCGGGAAAAAACTCATTTCTATTTGCCAATAAAGTTGTTAAAATATTATCTTAATGTTCGGTTGACATTTTGTTTTTTAAATTATTTGTTCAATTCATTTGCTTAAAAATAGGTTTGATTAAGTTAAAAGTTTTTTTTTTATAAAATACCTAGAAGGTACACTAAAACGCTTACATTATATGGTTTAAAAATTACGCTGTATTAGTTAACGGAGACATTTTCGAACATTTTGCAGTTTTGATATGATAAAGCAATTTATTTCAAATTCCACTTGTACGTTAACATGTGAACTTTGGATAATTGCCAAAATAATAATTTAGGTTTGTACAATTAATGTTACTTGAATCGTAGGAGTCGCAAGTCTAGAGGCCAATAGCGGCCAATTTAATCACAAGCTTATGATTATTTCAATAAAGGATTACTTCCAGTAAATTTGAATTAATTAAAATTGAAGATTTAGATATTATTCTTAGAGAGTTTCAAATTTAACTTTAAAATTGTGACCAATAATCGTGTTGGTTGGTAATTAGTTCAGACCTATTTTAAACCTAAAAATTTAAATTTCTAATCTGAGAATTTGCTCAATTATCCTTTTACTTTTTTGTCAAAAACAAATCAGTTCGAAATTTATAATTTTTTCACAAAATTTTGAAAGTTTAAAATTAAAAAGAGCGATGTTCTGTATTCAAATTTCAAAATCAGTGGATCAGTATACGAAATCCAGAAATGCTAAAATGTATAAAACAAATAAATTCTACAACGGTCTCTAATCTGGCAAACCTTATCAGGTCATTTCTTTCGATAGATCGTTTTTTTATATTTTTTGAAATTTGAAGGCAGAGAGCTAAAATTTAAGTTTGAGAGTTAAGATTTAAGCATTTGAGCCATCAAATGATTTTGAGAATTACTCTTAAAGTTTCCGAAAAGTTCATTAATTTGAAATATTTGCGAAAATGTACAAATTTAGGTGTTATTTGAGATTTTAAATTCTCTATACAAGATTTAACAAAATGAGAGAAATTTTTAAATTTATGTAATTTTTACAATTTCAGAGACACTCATAACTTTTTTTTTTTGTTGAAATCTGTGAATTTTAATTTCCTCAAATTTAAAATATCCAGTTGTGTACAAAATTCAAACTTATTAGCAAAATTTTCTAATCAAATTTATACTCCAAGATAAAATTTGTGCTTTATGTATTATGAAATTTTACACAATTCTTAATCTCTATTTTTCAGGTAGTCGAATTTAATAAAATTAATAAGGTTTTAAAAATTTGAATTTCATAAAATAATAATTTTGGTTTTATTTGTAGTTTGGCTTGGATGGGCCAAACTAAATTTGGTGGAGTTTTAATATTTCAATTACCTACAGTGGTATCTCGCTTAACGATCATAATTCGTTCCAGGATCTTACTCGTTGATTTTTTTTTTTACAATTTATTTTGCTCGTTATGCGAGGTGCTTATTAAGCGAAGTATCACTGTATCAAATAGTTTGCAATTTTATTAATTTTTTAGTTCAAAAAACAAATAAAATAAAATTGAAAATTAGTTTTGAATTTTTAAATTTCTTGAGTTGAGAATTTGGTCTATTCATTTGAGTTTGTGAATTCTGAGTTATAAAAAGGTTTCAGAAATGCTGAGGTGGGAAATTTTCTTTACAAATTTTATCAAAATTTTAAATTTCAAAATTTATATCGTTTTTGGAAATCGATAGGAATTAGAAATATACTCACTAAAACATGATGAATTTTATTAGATTTTTAAAAATTAGGAATACATTTCCAAAAATTCACAAAATGTCTCAAAATTTGTCTTTTTTTGATAAAATTTGAAATTATTTTAGCAACAATTTGGTTTGAGAATTTAAAGTTTTAAATTTCTCCATACAATTTGTAATCTTGACCATATTGATAAATCCAGAATAAACTTTATCAAATTTAAATTTCTGTGCTTCAGTTCAATTCTCTACACTACATTTCAAATTTGGCCACAATTTCAGAGGAACTCACGATTTAAATGTATCTGTAGATACATAATAATTATCAGGCCAAATTAAATTTTAAGAAATTAGTTACATCTCATTGCTTAAACTGAACTAAGTCAAACGATCCTTTAAATTATTTCTACAAGATTTCATACATTTTAAAATTTTGTAATTTTTGGTTGCAATATTCGAATTTTAGAATTTCATGGACCGAGAAATTATTTACTTGGTATCCATTTTTGCGAGTTGAATCTAAATAAATTCTTACCCAAATTTGAAGGAAAAAATAAATTTTTAATTTTAAACTGAAAAGAAAGGGTTTGGGCTGTTTAAAAATGATGAAATTTGATAATATTTTGGAACTCTGACAGATTTATTTGGAATTCAAAGTTCACAGAATTTAACAAATTTTGGAGATTTCGTAGATTATTCTCCTCAAACACAGAACTAATATGACAGATCTTTTGATTTAACGAAATTTATGAAAATGTCAGAAATATAAAATACTTTAGATATTTAAAATTTTGGCTTTTTTGGATTTACGCTCTCTTAAAATTTTAATTTTTGTGAAAAATTGGCGCAACTGAAATTTCGTGAAATTCTGAAAATCTTGTGGATTTTCTTTAACTTAAATGTCGAATTTCATAAAATGAATTCATTTGAGGTTTTCTTAAGTTGCAATTGTTAAATTTTGATATTCACTCGAAAATACCATCTCACCATTTGAAAGTTGAAAATTCTCTGTTTAGAAATGTTGAGGTTCAAGAACATAATTTTAAAAATATTTACGGAAATTTAATTTCACGAAATTTAAATCAAAAAAAATCTTAAAACAACAATCTAGAGATTGGACAAATTTAAACAATTTTGTCGATTTTCAGAATTCGTAATGTTTACCCAAATTTCTAAATTAAGCTCGATCAAAATCTCCTGATATTTTATAATAATTTGAGATATTTTTAAAAATAACAAATTTTTAGTAGATGTTTTAAAAATGTATTTAAAGTAATTTTCACAAAATTTAAAAATATTGGAAATTTTAATGTTTAATGTGCAATTTCAAAGAATCTTTAATCCCATTTAAAATACCAATA
The DNA here is from genome assembly GCA_963556165.1 of Tipula helvola. Taxonomy (NCBI): domain Eukaryota; kingdom Metazoa; phylum Arthropoda; class Insecta; order Diptera; family Tipulidae; genus Tipula; species Tipula helvola. Next base: position 316,509,405 of record OY744481.1, read on the forward strand.
AAGACAAATTTATTAAATATATTTTGAAACTCAGAAAATAAATTTGGTGTAGTCTGAATTTTAATAAAAATTAAAAATTTGCCGAAAAAGTGATATTTGAGATATTTGATCTGCCATATTAGCCTAAAGACTTTTAAAATATATTGACCTATTCAAACTGAATTTCATAATTTATAAAATCTACCTTGGAGATTCAGGAATTGACCAAAATTTCGATGTTACATTTTATTTTAGTTTGAAATATTTTTGGGTTAATTTTCAATTTCTGAAAAACTCACCTCAAATTTTGTGGAATTTGAAAATTCCACATATTTACTCTTTGAAAATTAACGAATTTTATGAGATATGTATAGAAATTTAAAATACTTTACACAAAATTTCACGAAAAATTGATCAGAAATTAAATTTTCGAAATTTGGTATGTTCCCTAGAAAATGTAACAGAATTAAAATTAAACGGAACCTCAAAATGATAATTTGGGAATTGGACAAATTTAACAAAAATTGTTTTAATAATCTGAAATATTTTCAAAATTTAGTATCTTCCGCATTCAGAAATATTTGAAATTTTAAGGTTTAATTTGCAATTTCATAGATACTTTCACTCAAATTGGAATACCGATAAAAAGCTACTTATGAATTGAGAAAAAACTTGTGAATTTTTTTATTAACTTTTCGTCCAGTCAATAATTTTTAATGGGAATGTGAAGGTTGTCTAATTATAAAAAAATTCACAGAATTGATTTAAATTTCAGGTTAAGTTCTCTGAAATTTGTCCCTCAGAATTTATTACGGCTTAAAATTTTATCTTTTACCTCAGAAACAAAGAAATTTAGTTTTTAGTTTAGGTAGCTATTTCGGAAATCGTTTTTGTTTTATAAATTTGAAATATATTTTCAAAAATAATAAATGGAAATTTTGGAATGTTCTCTATAAAATTTGAAATTTAACTTGATTTAACTTGCAATTTTACAACATTTTGAAATGATACGAATGAAATGTTATTTCATCAATCATTTCAGAAAATTCAAAAACTTTGATTTGCATTTTTGGTACATCTTGAAAATTTATTAATTAAGAAACATTAGATTCAAATTTTCTGGCATTCATGCCGACTTGTTGTGCAAACGCAATAAAATTTGCAGATGCAAACAAACTTACTTGCGGCTTCCATGAACCCGTTTTAGGAGAGAAATAATTTGTAATTTTAACTACCCTTTCGACTAGTCTAGTCAAGTTTGTGTCTCTGGTTGTCTCATCATTAGGTAGATTCTGATAAAAAGTCAATTTGTCGTGATATTACAGAATGACGTTTTAGTACTCACAATTAAAATGTTTAGTTCAAAGTTGCAACAAAATGTGATTTATCACTCGATCAGCGAATACATTCGATGAAAAGAAAAATTACATTTATTGTGACTTTGTACTAAAAATTTCTTAGTTGTGAGTTCTAAAACATGATTCTAGCGAAATGAATGTTAAATTGGCACAAGTGCTATGAAAAATTATCATTTCATCAAAATCTACCCCGTAAATCATGCCCTGGTTCGAAGCTGAACGTAATTTTTTATTAAGTATATTTTTATTTTGTTTTGTGTTTGGCACTTGGCAAGATTAGCCGTGTTTTCCATGAGAACTGCACTAGAACTCGATAAACTTTAAACTCCTTCTAATTCTATGTAAACCGAAAAAAATAAATTCAGAATTCGCGAATATGTAGTGCATTTAACATAAATACATATTTTAAGATTAAAAAATTTCCTCTAAAGTTACTTCATCAATATTTTCTTATTTCTTGCTGACGTCATTACACGCGACTACACTCGATAAATTTTCGGGTTTATCAAGTGTAACTAAAAAATAGGCTATACTTGTAATTATTTATTGCTGTAACGGCTTAAAATGTGAATTTATGTTAAATGCACTACACATTTGCCTTTCATCAATTTATTTTTTTTCGGTTTACATAGAATTAGAAGGAATTTAAAGTTTATCGAGTTCTAGTGTAGTTCTCATGGAAAACACGACTATTGTTTTATTTAATTTTTTTTTTCGAATATTTAATTTTCTCAAAGTTCTGCGACAAATCTAAATGATTTTATAACTGAAAACTATTACTTGCGCGCGGTGCAAATAAAGCAGTGCATCGAAAAAAAAAATGTACTTCTAACTATGTATGGCTTATTAAAAATATTTTGATAAAATAATTGAATTGAGTTTGTTTAAAATATTTTTTGTTTGGCTTTTTTCCATTCTGTTTTAAAAATTATTTAAATTTTTTTATTTAATTGGCATAAAATATATTTGTCACGAATCATTTTGTCTCAATATTGTTATTTGCGTTTTTTTTTGTAATAAGACGACGACAAAAAATTATATTATGTTTCAAAAATATTTATTTACTGTTTTATGTTTAATTAATTGTTGATTTTGGTTGTTGTTGTAATTTGCAAAAATATATTATTATTAATATTATTTAATTATAATTTAGCGATTTATAGTTTTTTTGTTTATACATTGTATAGCTAATTAGTAGTCTAGCTCATCTTCTTCCTCGTCACTGCGGCAGAGTAGTTTGCTATAAAATATATAATTAAAACAAATCATAATAAAAAACCAAAATATTTTTTTTTTTGTTTGATTTAATTATTTCAGTTAACATATCTAGAAAAAAAATGTTTCCAAAAACATATAAACGAAAACAAACCAAACATTATTTTTATTTTTGTTAATTTATTTTTGTTATCAAAATCTAAAAAAAAAAAAAACAAACAGCTTAATAATATTTCGATCTACTATGATATTAAACTTCTATGTATATGTTTATAATAGGTTTAGTTAGGCGCTAATATAGTTCAAACTGCTTCTTGAACGTGCATGGTTTATTCCTAGCGAAACTACAATTAAAAAAAAAAAATACAAAAAACAAAAGAAAAAATATATTTGTTTAATTAAGTATAAGATAAGAATGTTTTAAATGTATGTATAATAGTGTTGTTTTATTGTGTGTGGATTGCGGGTGGGGTTTGGTCTTTTTTGTGGAAGCACTCCTAGATTTAATGTAAAATTACAAAAAAAAAATATTTCACTTTAAGCTGATCATGAGTTTTATGTAAATTTAATGCTAACATTTTGTTCTTAAAAATATATGTGTATGTACAATTATTGTTGTTGTATGACAATAAAAATCTGGAAAGAACCTATTTACAAGGGTTAAATGTACCTAGTAACTTAATTACGATTGGTATCTTAGTTTCCTGTATATTTTGGAATACAAATGATGAACTACGAAAACCTGTCATCGAAGTAACATTTTTGGTATTTCAAGTATAGCCCAAAAACTAACCCGAAAAATAATTTGGGTATAAAATGGTTTGTGTCATAACTAAATACAAAAAAAAGCCTCTAATCCCGAAAAAATATTAAAAATTAACCTCCAAATCATACTCAATCCCGATAAACGAGTATACTGTAAATCTATATTTTCTTTAGAGATTGAAAATGAATTACAATATACTCAAAAACGCAATATCTCAAACAAAATGAAGCTAAACTTATTTAAGTGGCTACTAATAGTTCATCACAAAATTCTTATTCCATCAAACCATGAATCTCGGTTCATAGAGGTAATATATGTATATGAAAGTAATGGCTGCCTAAACAATGAAGAAGAAAATACCTGTCTTCAAACTAAGAACTAATACCTGTCTTCAAGTTACTGTGGCCATAGACATTTACATTTAACTTGCCGGACATTTGAGATTCATCGTACACTTAGTCCCGTCATACATCCATTAAAAAGATTTAATTGGACAAAGAGTTATAATCGAAGTATTTATAAAAAAAAATTGTCAGAAAAATCAGTATTATGGATGAAGTTGATTTAGATGAAATTAAGGAAGTTGCCTACGAAGTTGATAGTTTAAATAGCTTACATAATCCTAGTTTTCTAAATTCAATATCAAAAAAATGTATGACGTACTTGCCTTTATGGAGAGGTATTTAAAAGGATGGTGTCACCCACAGTAACAACCACGGTGAAAATTATTTCGCCATAATTAAGCGAAGGTTCAAAACCTCAGGCAATGTAGGCTAATTACCTACTTAAAAACCTTAACAAATCTACTTGCTGACTTTCTTTAAGGAATATAATATGCTAAGAATGACACAACTTGCTGATCGGTTAGTTTTGATGAAGACAAGTGTTAACTCGAATTTAACTTAAATATATGAGATACTGATAAAGTTAGCCGAAAGTGAAAAGTCGATAATGCAGATCGTATTAATCCAGTCAACAGGTTACACTCGAAAGTAAAACACGGTAATGCAGATTGGATTACCCCATCACAGAGTAAAAAAAAAATCGGTAATGCAGATTATGTTATCTCAGCCGAAAATAATAAAATGAAGTCTATATCAATCGGTAGAGTTTAGCCTAAAAATTACTAATAAATATGAATGATAGCCTGAAGACCTTTTTTAATATTCTTATATGGCAAAACCTGGTTCCAGTTCCTCGTGGAAAATTGTGGAAAACTCGCGAAATCCAAACAAATATTTTAATTGGAATAAAATCGGCCTCTAGAGTGTTATGTCTGGAGATGTATTTTATTGATGTGACTTGTCAATAGATTTTCAGTTCAAGTTAAATCGAATTTTCCGAGATTTTCCACGGGAAGCTTGAACTGATTTTTTTCCTGCAGTAGCGATTGACAAGTCACATTAATGTAATCCATTTCCAGACAACACTCTAGAGGATAATTGTATACAAATTTTCTAATGATTTTTGGAAAACCGAATTTCCGAGATTTCCTACGAGAAACTTGAACTGAATTTTTTTGCCTGCGTTAGCTATTGACAAATCCAATAAAAACTATTCAATTTCAGATATACACTCTAGAGGTTCATTTTATTTCACTTTTGTGAATTCTGCTGATTTTCCGATATTTTCCGCGATTAGGTTGAACAAACTTTTCCACGTAAGACTATTTACAAAATTTTTTTATTACATTCCATGTATCCTATTTACCGAAAGTTGGGACCCGAAAGTGAAATGTCGATAATGCAGATTGTGTTAATTCAGTCAATGGTTTACAGTCTAAAGTAAAACACGGTAATGCAGATCGGGTTACCCCACCAGGAAGTAAAAATGGTAATGCAGATTGTGTTATCTCAGCCGAAAACAAAAAAAATGAAGTCGATATCGATCGGTAGAGTTTAGCCTAAAAATTACTAATAATGAATGAATAGCATGAAGACCTTTGTTAATATTCTTATATGGCAAAACCTGGGTCCAGTTCCTCGTGGAAAATTGTGGAAAACTCGCGAAACCTAACTTCCTTATTTCATGGTGAGTTGCGCCAAAGCCCTTGTGGCTCCATTGACAAAGATTTTTAATATTATTCTTCGGCTCGGAGTTTTCCCCTAATTATGGAAATTATCATCGATTATTCCAATAAAGTTAGGTTCACGTAACGTAATTCGAAATTCTAGAGGAATACATTCAGGAAACCCAACAGTTTTTGAAAGTCTAGTTAATGACCGATTATTTTTTGATAATTACAAATATTATAATGACTAGACAACACGGTTTCTATAAAGAAAGAACAGAACACGAATCAGAATATATTTCAGAGGCGATTGAGTTAGGTTTCCAAACCGATGTATTGTATGTAGATTTTAATAAGGCCTTTGATAAAGTAAACCACGATTTGTTAATTAATAAACTCTATCAATTAGATTCAAATCAGATACCAGTAGAAAGCATTTTGTTAAATTTAACAACTCCATTTCCAGAAAGTTTTTAGCATCTTCTGGCGTACCTCAAGTAGATTTACCTGAGTTTACTTCCTTTAAATATTTTTGTAAGAAGTTCGTATATACGCGGATGATTTAAAAATATATAAATCTATTAGGAACATTTCTGATGCCTTATAATTTCAAATTGATATCAAGAATTTCATTGAACGGTGTAGTATAAACTCCATATGGCTCAACATTTCCAAATGCAAAACTATGATATTTACAAGAAGTAGGAATGTTGTTTTAACGTATTATTTAACCGTTGAGGTGCTGGTTGAGTGAGTTTCCATAATTCGAAACATAGGAGTACTTTAATCACCTTACTTGTCTTTTAATCTTCAAATTGACAGCGTCATTGGAAAAGCTAACTGTATGTTAGGTTTTCGAAAAGACAATGCCGGAAATTTAGTGATCCATATACACACTGCGTACTTCATATGGCATTTGTTACGTCCCATATTGAGTACGCTGCTGTTATTAATTGATCTCCTTTTTATCATAACTATTCGAATAGGATTGAAAGCATTTAAAAGCGTTTCCTAAATGCGGAGTTAGCCCTTTAATCTTGTAAAACATAATCTTGCAATACAAAATCTTGCATTACAAAATCTTGCATTACAAAATCTTGCATTACATAATCTTGCACAAAAAAAATCTTGCATATAAGAATTTCCCGTACATTTATAGAATCACACGCGCGATTCTATAAATGTACGGGAAATTCTTATATGCAAGACAAAAAATCTATACTGTGTTATAATAAATACAATATGTATAATCAGAGCCTACTGTATAAATAAGAGCCTCCAGTATCGACTGTATTTTTTACTAAGCTTAAAATAAGGTACAAACAATTTTTTCTTTACTATGAAACTATATGGGAAAACGCTTATTTTCATTGACAGATTTAGTTTATTAGAAATGTGAGCTTTTGTTTTGTTTTTATATGAAAATGTTCATGAAACATGTAATATTATTTGATTGAAAAATCGAGTCTTGAAAATGTTTATTTCTAAGTGAAAATCGTCATGAAAAATAATGTACTTTTAAAATTTAAAATATTGTTGTTTTTGTAATACTATACGTCACCAATATAACTAGAAATTTATAAACAAAACAATAATCATCTCTTTCATTGCCTCCATTCCAATTTGAATTCGAATGTTTCTATAGTTATTTTGAATTTGCAAAGCATGCTAGATTGTTTTGATGTTTTGTTTTTTTCGCACTCATTGTATTGATTTAATTTATTCTGTTTGGCTCTTTTTGATTTTTTTTTAAATTTGATTGTTGAGCGGAGACGTGTTGTCTTTTTTCTTACCATTGAGTTTAGATGTGGAGATATGATGTCGTCATTAAACTGAATTTTCTCTTTTTAATACACATTGTTGTTGTTGTAGAATGTTTTTTAATTTAATTTCCCTTATTTTCTTTTGATTATTGCTGGAAAATAGGGAAATTTGAGAATCTGTGTTTTAAATGAGTAAGACATTGAGTTGTTTGTTAGCGATTTCTTAAAAAATTATTTAACTGGGTTTAACTTTTAATTCGTATTTTATCGTCAATCGAAATCGCGTTTTTTCATATAAACACTATGAAAATAAATGAATTTTTAGTGTTTCTATATCCCTTATTTTAAGTTCATTTTTCACATGCCGGCTCTATTCACATCAAGATGGTTCTGGTATAATGCAATCAAAGTTGCATTTGCCCCGTCATATACATATATAAAAACAAAAGTGGAAAACTACACGTACAACATAGAAAATTTTCTGTAAGTAACTTTAAATTTTAATTAAATAATAATGTTTCTAGTTCGTATAAGGTAATGTATTTCTTTTAGGACTTTAATATGAATATTTCAGTTGTAACTTCCAATAAGGGCAAAGACAAATTAATTGTCGATGGATACAACTACCATTTGAATAGAAAAACAAAAAATACATTTAATTGGGTTTGTAGCAACCAGAAAAATTTATCATGTAAAGGACGTGTAGTCACACGTAAAGTGGACGATAAGCATGAGATTTTAAAATCTTCGGCAAATCATTCGCATGAACCCTTGACTTTTGAGAAAGCAGTAATTGATACCAATAATTTACTAAAAACTGCGAGTAAAAATTCGGATGCTGCGCCTGCCGTGATTATAGCAGATAGTATTACTAATATGCATAGTAACTCACGAGTATACTTACCATCCAAAAAGGCCCAAAGAATTAAAATTCAGCGTATCCGAGGTAATAAAATAATAGAACCGGATAGTTTCCAATCTATTAATATCCCGGAAAACCTCAAATATGTTGAAGGCGAATTATTTGTTTTATGCGATGAAGAATTTGATGGCGTTAAAATAATATTAATGGGAACTGTTTCATCGTTAACCTTACTGGCGGAATCAAATTGTTGGGTTATGGATGGAACCTTCGACGTAGTTCCATCCATCATGCGACAACTCTTTTACATTCATGGAAATGTTGAAGGGCAAATCGTTCCATTGGTATTTTGCTTAATGAGCAAAAAATCGATGAAAATATGTGACAGATTATTCTTTAATATAAGAAAAATATCCTTGGAACTGGGTATTATTCTAAAACCGACAAGAATAATAAGGGATTTTGAAACGGCAATAGTGTCGTCGGCATCTGCATTTTTCCCGGAAGCTACCTTTAAAGGTTGTCTTTTCCATTTTTGCCAAATAATATGGCGAAGAGTCCAAAAACTACGGTTGGCGACTAGGTATGCAAATTCCGAAGACTTCTCACTACAAATTAGAATGCTTAAAAGCTTAGCTTTCGTTCCACCAAACGAAATACCAACTTATTATCAAAATGTATACGAAAAATTTGGTAATAGTGGAGTGAAATTAATTGGCCGGTGGTTCCAAAAAAATTATATTGGCGAAGGTAATCAGAGACCCAGATATAGTCCACAATTTTGGTCAATTGGTGATGCGGACTTGGGTACAGAAAATTTTCCTCGTACCCAAAATAATGTGGAAGCTTGGCACAGGTGCCTGAAAGTTGTGGTCGAACAACGGCATGCTGGAATTTATAAGATTATAAAAAAATTGTCAGATGAACTTATTATAGCAAAAGCTCAAATCGAAAAAGTGAAATCCGGAGAACGCCTTCCAAAGAAAAGGAAAACAATAATGAAAAATAGAAAAATTAAACGGATACTTAAAAAAGGGGAAAATCTGTAAGACTGATTTTTTAAAGAGAATCGCGCACAACATCATACTTTTTTAAGTTGCCATATAATTTATTTTATGTTATGTTTCTGTATTTTTAATGTTACCTATTAATTTATAATTTTATTTTATTTTTAATAGCTATGTACATAATATGTGTTTTTATATGATGAAATTGAAATAAAAACATACTTGAAAATATTTAAGTGTGTATTTAAATTTTTAATTAAGAATTTATAAACTTTTAGGAAAAGCAAGATTATGTTGAAATTAATAATAAAACTGCAAGATTTTGTAAAGCAAGATTTTGTAATTGCAAGATTTTGGATTTGCAAGATTTTGTAATGCAAGATTTTTATTAAATGCAAGATTTTGTACTTGCATGATTTTGTAATGCAAGATTTCGGGGCGCTCCCCTAAATGCGCTTATAGAAAGTAACTTCCATTCCCTACTAGTAAACCTCGAAGCTGATTGAATCGAAAAAGGGCGCAAAAATATTTAAAATGAAAACTCCAAATTGAACGTGTATGCTCTCACTCCTACTTGGTGTCATTGTTGACTAGTGCAAAACTGATGTCGACAATTGTGTTTACAAATCCTTATAATATATTCACTTATTCGAAATGGTGGAGTGAATTTAACGCCCGTGAAATTAATACCTTGCTTATTTCTTTCTTTTTTCAAAGGAAATTAAAGTCCACCATTGTAAGAAAATAAGGGAGTACGGTCGTTATTACCTTTTCGAATTGTTGTAATGGTGGTAATTCTGAAAAATGAAGATTTCTTTTTAAAATATTCTAAAAAATTGAGATTCCCAATTTTAAACTTAAATCTCCATGTTACAGAATATTTGTCTACTGAATCTTCTTTTTCCAATCCATTCGTCGATTATATTCTACACAACAAATTAAGCCCACCAAACAGCAGCTTGCAACATTCGTATTGTAGGACCAACAATTTGATCCATTGATCGGTGTCTGCAAGGTTGACGAAACATTTACCAATTTAACCTAAATTTACAATGCGCTACAATTCCTTCGTCGATTCTTTTATAACACTAAACACAACGGATTATTCAAAAACTAAGATGAAAAAAATATTTTTTGAAAAATGTTCAAATTTAAATCCGTTTAAATGGATTTTCTATAAATCGCTTAATGGGGGTTTAAGGCAGCCCCATTTAAAAAATATTCTTTTTTGGTGGTTTTTTATTCGGATTTTTTTTTTTTGTATTTTTGTAAAGGGGGAAGCAAGCAAATAACTCCCACGAACCTTAATTAATTGAAATAAAAGGAAATACAGAATTAATCCCAAGTACGTTAATTCATCACACGGTTTCGCAAAAAGTGTTAATATTCGATTAACTTGGGTTATTGGACCTGTGTTAAAGAACAACGGCTGATTTAATTTATTAGTCTGATCCGAAGAATTTTGCTTGGTTCATAAAAACTACAAATTAGTGTCAGAATAGCTTGAGGCAATAATCATGCAAGGCCCAAGCGAAATTTGACATGATGGTTCATTAAAGATTAGAATAACTGGAGATATTACAAAAATGTGTGTAATTTGTTATCATCTTCCGTTTGAAACAGTATACTCCTTTTATTAAGCTAAATTTTCTGGAATTCCTGAGAGTGTTACGGATTTCAAAGAAGAAAAAAAACTCTCAAAACATTAAGTGGAAAACTGCCATTAATAAAAGTTTTAGTTCCTCCGATAGAAAAACCTTCTGAAGGGTAACTTACCAGTTACGTAAGCTTCGATCTATAAATTTCGACAGGAGTCTATCCTTCGGAAAATGACTTCTTAACAAAAGTTAAAATTTTTAATTGAAGATAACCTTTCCAGATATCCGTTTAAAAATTCTCTTCTAGATAGTGTATACCCGCCTTATCCCTCGCGGCATTACAAGGACTCTGCACTTGTTAGAATGTACAGAATTTATTCTAGTCAATCCGAATGCTTTCACCTAAAGATATTGTTGCAATATGTCCGTGGCGCTACTTCTTTTGAAAACTTACTGTCTGTCGGCTGTTAATGAACTTATAATGGCTAGGCCTACATATCAAGCAGCTTGCAAAAAACTTGATCTTTTTGAACATGATAAACAACCGAAACATTCTGATCATTTTGTTGCTGTGCCAACCGTCTTTTATTCTCAAATTATAAGTTTCTCGAGAAGATCTTTGTGAAGACATTCAATTTAGGGAGCAGCAACAAAATAATTATGTGACTTTTCCTTCCTCAGATAGTGCTATAATGAAGGGTTCATAAAAATTGAAAACTTATTATTTTAAATATGTGAAAAACCCTAACTGATTTTCGTTTCCTCACTGAATCGGGATGCCCATACGAATTAAGGGACTTCTTCTCAAATAATCTCTCAAAATTAGTACCCGACCAGTGACGTATAAATATGATGCAATAACACATAAAATGAGAAATAACAAAGGCCACATGAGTATTGATCGACGCTTTATTCTGGGTTTAAAGTTAGATGCTTTATCTGGAATGGCAGCAATGCTGGTCAGTGGTGGGAAAAATGTTTCTTTTCAACAAGAAATAGTATGCACAATTCACAAAAATTTTCTACTTGGATAATTCCTCCAAGGGATGGCTCTAGAAGCGGTAAACAGAACTTTGAACGACATTAGGAATTTAGAATAAGGAATAAGTGGTGTCATTTTGTCATCGCTGGAGGCTTTCGTTTTCTGTTCCTTAAGTTATGGTGTGGACGGAGGGAGGGGCAGCAAACAGAAACCACATAGCAATTTTTCTTCCCTACGAAACCATCTAATCCGATTTAGTGAATTTTCGAGATTAGCCGTACTTAGATTTACGGTATTTATGCTTTATTTTGAGTTTAGTGACTAAAATGATGGAATGGGAGTGTATTAGTTTGATAAATATTATGAAAATAATAACAGTTTAAGTGTATTTACCGTAATTGAAACCGAGTTAGCTAAATTGGATTTAATAAATCGCAATCTGTCAACGGTATAAAAAAAGCAATCCAAATAAATTCTTGACAAAATATTTAAATATTTATTTAGGTTTGTCTTTAGTTTGTCCGGATGTCTGCCTGAATGTATACCACCATAGTTACTGTAGATTAATCATCGACCAAAAACACACGAAACAAATAAACGAAAAAAATTCGTATACTTGTTGTGTTTAGCGAAATTCGTATAATTTTCAATTATCTCTACGGAACACCTACGGGAAACACAAAGTACCTTGAATGACCCCGAACAATCAACTAATCTTCAGTATTCCTAAAGTCTCGTTTAATAACGAAAATAAAACTAGCGATAAGCAAAACAGGCATAATCATCAATAATCTTGATAAACTCGTATAATCTCTATTTCAAACAATTTTATTTTCAACATGGCGCGAAACCTTTTTTGAATTTGAATTTCTACTCGCATTGCTTAAAACAAGAATTTAAAATACTGCAAAATACGAAAAGAATAACGGCTGATTTGTATTAAGTTGTTGCCGTGCCTATTATGATAAGAATAATAGAAATTCCTTGAACAAAGTAGGGAACTTAAGTTCAACATTTGAGGAACAACGGAGTTAGACTTGCCACATTTGGAAACTTGAAAAATGGGACACCTCAATTTGTATTCAACATTTTGTTCAAAATATACTAAATATTCGATATAATCACAGTTTGTTCCGTTTGCTCTCCTTTAGTTCTTTACTAATTTAACACTGTAAATTCATTATTTGGATTTCTTTCTTTCATTCTTCGCATTTAACTTCCAAAGTTTTGAGCAACAACTATAATTGGGCATGCAAGTGACCAAAATCTTGTTGTATCGATATTTGCACAACTTACATAACTCTCTTTTGTGAACAAGATTTCAAAAATTGTTTTGTTTTAATTTTTACCCAAGCATTGAGTTTCCAAATCTCTGGAGATGGAGAAGCACAAATCCGTGTTGATGAATAACGAGGATAGTCCGATTTCTTCTAATTTATTTAACGTAGCAATTTCTTTAACAAATAGAATCTAATTTTCCTTTATTTCAAATTTTAATCGACATTAGTTTCTTGTTAATTTTTTTCCTTTTATTTACATTTTATTTTTGACAGTATTGTATTTTATTTTTTTATCTTTTATTTTAATTTCCCTGTATTAAATTGTACATACATATACATTAAGTGGCAGTGAAGGAATTTCTCCTCTCTGTGTTATTTTTATGTATTAAAGCGCAAATAGATACAGAAGTAATTACGCGGGCATTTTAATGCCTTTAGTCATAGTTGTAAATGAAATCTGAAGATGACCACTTAGTGGTCGAAAACGTTCATTAATTTTAATAAATAAAACAGATTTTATTAAAAATTTTAAAGTTTGTCGTTTAATTTTAAATTTTTTTAATTGAATGTGTTGTGGTTTCGAGAAGGTGATCATTTTACGAAGAACTTAAACATTTTAATATAAATGTCGTTCGAAAATTTCAAATATGTTAGAAAACTGCCATCTATATAACTTAACATCCTACAAACTAAACTTAACTGAATCTGTACGTAATTCAACATTATGCAAATTCTTCAAATTTTAAAACAAAATTCTCGATAAGTCACTAATTTTGTAACAAGATGCAACAAAACCCATTGCAATTTCCAAGAAATATCGTGTAACACGAGTAATCTCGAAAAGCTTGTATACTTTTCTAATATAATGAGAATTCTAGAATAATCTCGATATTTACATAAAATTTCGATATTCCAGAAAAACTTCGATAAACTTAAAATCATAGAATAATCTTGAAAAATTAAGAAATCAATAATTCAAAAGAAAACCCACGCAGTCTTCGCAAAACCATAAATAATAATGACAATAATTCGAATAACTTCGAAATTAAGCTAAGCTATACCCAACGATATTTAAATCTGGAAATCTATATAAAATCAAAATTCTTGAATTTCGGAAATCTCTCCAAGCCAATTCAATTGAGTTCTAAGCTTACTTGCAACTCAATTCCAAGCTAAACTCGAATAATATCGAAAATCTCGAATAACATCGAAATCTACATAATTTCTAATAATAAACTAAAAAACCTCGGAAAACCGGGGGAAATATCGAAAATATCGACACCACTAATTCTGGAACATCCGCCTTAGAAGTCAGTGAAGTTAGCCCGAACCCGAATTGTTTAGGTTTGTGTCTTGACTAAAGTATAGCTATGCAGAAAAAGTGTATACATTTCTTAAAATGTAGCACTAGCCCGAAGAGAAATAATTTTTTTAAAACGTAAGCGATTAGAAAAAAATCCAAATTAAAAGAAAACGTTTTTCAAAATTACTTAGAAAATAAAGTTTATTAAAAAATAATCTATTTGAATTTTTCTGAATAAATTTAAATTTTGTAAATTATTAAATTGAATGCTCGTAACTAATACTAGAGATAAATCTTATAAGGATTTTATATGGCCAGTTAGGCAATGGCAATATCAAGAGTTTAAGAACCCCATCAGACCCATATTGATTGATTGATTGATTTGAGTGTACGATCAAGACTAAGCAAGGTTCCCGGTAAGACCCAGAAATTAATTTAGAAAAATATTGAAAAAAATGATTTTATCCCCATGATATGGGTCTGATGGGTTTCTTAGAATCTTGATATTGCCATTGCCTAACTGGCCATATAAAATCCTTATAAGATTTATCTCTAGTATTGGCTCCATATAATTTAAGAATTTGTCTTATTATGTATTAGAAATTGATTTAGAAAAATATTGAAAAAAATCATTTTATCCCCATGATATGGGTCTAATGGGGCTCTTGGCCTCTTGATATTGCCATTGCCTAAATGGCCATATAAAATCCTTATAAGATTTATCTCTAGTATTAGTTACGAGCATTCAATTTAATAATTTACAAAATTTAAATTTATTCAGAAAAATTCAAATAGATTATTTTTTAATAAACTTTATTTTCTAAGTAATTTTGAAAACCGTTTTCTTTTAATTTAGATTTTTTTCTAATCGCTTACGTTTTAAAAAAATTATTTCTCTTCGGGCTAGTGCATCATTTTAAGAAAAGTATACACTTTTTCTGGATAGCTACACTTTAGTCAAGACACAAACCTAAACAATTCGGGTTCGGGCTAACTTCACTGACTTCGCCTTAGACATACACTTAGATTCTTGGAATAATCTTGAAAACTTCAAAGCTAAAGAAAAAGCCCGAAAAAATAACTAGAAATGTTGAGTAATGTTGATAGTTTTGAATAAGAACAAGCAACTTACCGCTATTCAATCACATCTAGATTATTCTAAAAGTCGCAATACCTCGATTTTCGGAAATCTTTATAAATGTATTGCAGTTCAAATTAACTTGGACAATATCGAAATCTTCAAGAATTTCGAAGTCTGAAAGTTTTAGAAAAATCATATAATATCTTGACTTACTGGAAATGAGGAACTGCCTTATCGCTATCAGAAAGCTTTGTAGGAAGAAAGGACCAACAATTTCTTCTCGGTCAAAGATAGTGAATATCCAAGTAATTATTTGTGATTTGATTGATTTTTATTTAGTTAAACTCGTTTAAAAAAAAATGTTCGACATAAAAAAATAACTTCGGTAACAATTCAGTGTTTATACAAATGAAATTAATTAGCAAAGCACGAAACACATTCAATATGCTTCATAAGATGTGGAATGCGCCTTCACGCCTTTAAGGCATTGAGGTCGAATTCAGAAAACACAAGTGGAGATGTATCAAACACGTATTGTAGAAAAAACGTCATCAGAATGGAATCCGTAAGACAAGCCGAATGTGGAAAGGTCAGTCATGCCCTGTAAAGAAGGGTGTTAGCTAAAGCGAAGGAACTTGGCAACTTATGGGGAGAGCTGAATGCAATAGCCCCCCAAAAGAGTGAGGTAGTATATGCCCTATGCTCCTAAATGGAGATAACGGAAAAACAAATGAAACTTGGGCAAACCAACTTTTTTCGAATCTTACATGTTTTTTTACAATAAAGCGATTTGCAGCTCTTCTCATTTTTTAAAAATCATGCAAATCAAAATCTTGCCAACCTAAAATGTTGCAGTTACAAAATCTTTCAAGTACAAAATCTTGCAAGTACAAAATCTTGCAAATACAATATCTTTCATTTAAAAAATTTTGCAGTTTTAGTATTTGTACCTGTCTTTAGTATGTAACATAATATTTATTGCGTATTCATAAAAGTTCAATATAATTAAAAAAATTAAATAAAAAAAAATTGTGCAGATAGCGATCCGGATAACTATGCGTCAAGAAATACGGCTAATACTAGAATTAGAATGGAAATCTCAATTTTTCAGAATATTCAACAAAATATTCTGGATAAGGAAGATTTAATCTTCATTTTCCAGAATTTAAATTTTTGTTTCTGATTAATGAAGATTTAATATTAAAATTAAAATAGAAATTTCTATTTTCCAGAATATCTCAACATAATACATATTCTGGTTAAGAATATTTAATCCTGGACATTTGATTTTTGATATCTCAAGCAAAATTCTACTGTATAATTAATAATTATCATTATACAGTAGAATTTTGTAAATGCGATTTGTTATCTTGCATAACAATCGCGCGCGCGATTCTATAAATGTACGGGAAATTGTTATGCAAGATTTTGTAATGCAAGATTTTGAAATGTAAGATTTTGTACTTGCAAGATTTTGTAATGTAAGATTTTGTAATGCAACATTTTGTAATGCAAGATTAAGGGGCTAACCCCTGCTCCTTTTGTAAAATAGCTCTATAGCCAATAAATGTAGTTCTTGTTCCCGGGGTATGTTTGGAAATAGTGAGGACCATTAAAGAAATTTTTCAGTTTCTCAAAAAGTAAATCGCTTATTTCGTGTAATTTCTTGATTAATTCTCGCAACCAGAAAATATTATCCAATGCAAAACTGAAAATGACAGCAACTTTTGTTTTACCCTTTTTTATTTTTCAAAATTGCTGGAGTATAATTATTTTGGCCAAAACGGGACAAACAACGTCTCACTCATAGTAACACCGGGACACGGAAAATTTGATTCTAAAATAGGTCTGTACCGAAGAAAATGAGACGGTTGGTAAATCTATAAATGGGATATAGGTACTCTTGTTTAAAAAGACACACTGTTGTGCCTGTGTGCCTGTCTACAACAAATTCAATATTTTAGTAGTAGACAAACTGTGGAAATAAGCTAAATAGACTTTGTGGCATGACATGAATTTAATTTACACAAAAACAGGTGGATTAAAATTTGATTTAATTTAGTTGATTTAGGACCATTTTAATTTAATAAACTTTTCTAATGATTTAGTGAGCCTGTTCAAACAGACACACCGATAAATTTGAGACTACTACGTAATTATACTCAAATAAACCATCGTATTTTTTAAACCGATCGATAAATCCACACCTATCTAAACTATTATAGTTTTCAACAATCATGATGAGTAATATATTCCTATTTTTATAGCTCATGACCATTCCTCTTAATTCCTTATGGAGATAGCCCTGTTGAATAGTATGCTAAAATGGTGTAATTTGTTTTTTCCAAGAATAATTTGATCAACATTAAGTTTTATGCCAAATATGTTTATGTATATAAGTGTGATGTTGTAAATATGTACAGGGTAATACAAAAAATATAAAACAACATGCAAAACGACGAACATGAATAAATTTGTGATTATGTGACAGAAAATTAATGATGATGATGATGATGATGAAATGACAAGCACAAAGAAAACATCAACTAATTTACAGACATTACAACTATAGATATTTAGGTATATGGTATAACAACACATGCAAAACGAAAATTACAAATCTTAATAAAAAATAAAAACGTTACAACAACAAAAACTTTCATTTTTATTAATAATTTATTTAATCAAAAAAATATTAAGAGAGTTTGAAAGACACAGCATTATATTAAGGATATTATATAGAAATGGATTTTATAGATTCATTCAAGGGATTTTTTATTTATAAATTTTTATTCAAATAACAACAAAACATAACATAATTTATATAATAAAAATGGGGTATGCAAGGATCAAAACTCACTCTTCTTTATTTGGATATTTTTCGGCGTACACCCTTGTTGATTTGTGGCATGCTTTATCACAGCACGGGCAATACCAATAGCTTAGTACACCAATTGATACGGCAAATACAACATTTGGTATGATTAACGATAGAATTAAATGTTTTATATTATCCTCCCATGAATATCGTGCGATTACCGTTTCCGGATATGCCCTACTGTAATAGCATGGAAATGGTTCGCCCGCATGATTGAAGCTAAAAAAAAAAAATTTTTTTGTTCGTTTTATGTTTTAGCATATACCGAGAATTTTTTTTTTGTTGGGAGGCGGTTTTACCCATATTGCTTTGCAAATTCGGTACAATTAACACTGGGCGGATAACCACAACCCTCTGAATTGATTAAAAATCGGGTATCCATCACATCCCATTCCATATTCTCCTTGTCTTCTGGCGTTTTTGACCATTCCGTCCATGGAATTTTTGAATAGTTTACAAATAATTGATGGCACCTGAGAAATAAAAAAATGTTATACACACACATTTATAATATTATGTATTATTATGTTTGGCGACAAACGGTGTGGCGTGCGTACAAAAAAATTTTTAAAATTTAAATTTTAACCTGACTACATATACATCATAATTTGTTTGTCGTCAACTAGTCTATTATACATAGGTAAATCAATAATAACATACTTAGTTGGTCCTGTTGTACATCCTTCACGGCAAGAACTCCATGAACAATTTCTTAATCCTTCGCCTATCGAATGCAGCGTTACCATACACGTTACTGGTATTGGATCATAGTCTGCTACTATAGTGGATATTGCGGGATCCACAACAAATGGTATTAAAAATAGGAAGGCAAATACGGATAAAATTGCGGTTGTACCTGCGTAATTTGTTTTTAGAAAAAAGTGATTAAAATATTTGATGATTAGCAAGGATAGCGGCGGTACTCACCTAAGCATAGTGATGTATAAAATTTTGCTTTATCTAATAATCCTTGTACAATTTCTTCTTTTGTTGGAGATAAAGGACGAGTAATTTCTAATTTACTGCTAGCTAAACTTGGTGCACCCGAAAATTGTGTACTTAGCTTAGCACCATCCTCGCTCCCCATACTGAATTTGTATTTTTTGCGAGAGTTGTCTAAATTCTAATTTTTTATTTGTAATTCTAGAGACTAAATTTTAACGAGTTTTTTGCTTTTTTTTTTTTTTTTTTTTTTAAGGAAGAGAACTGCTTTTATATAATTTTTTAAATATATAGCTACGAATATTTTTTTTTTTTTTTGGTGGTTGAGATTCTTCTGAAAGTCCTTCGCTTTAGTTTATTGTTGATTAAAAAAATTTGTGACTACGCATTCCTCTGTTTTTAATTTTTTTTTTTTGGTTTAATTGTGTGTGTGTATGTAGAAGATGTTTCTAGGTAGGAGCCCTCTCCCGTTTTATATGTTTCCGTTTTTTTGTCTTCTTTTTTGAACCACTCTGTATTTTAGTTTGATCGTGTTCTAATCGAGTTTAAAATTTTTGTTTTTTTTTACCCTGGTGTGTTGTAATCTATATATTATGTATATAATGTGTTGTGTGGGGCCTCTGGTGTAAATCCTTTGGAATACGATATTCTATTATTTCGTTTGAAGTGGCGCGGAAGCAGTTTATTAACTGTAAAAAAACGTTGTGTGCAATTTTTGAATTTTGAAATTTAGCAAAACTGTTTTAATGTTAAATAGAAATAAAAAAGTTATTCGATTAAAACACACGATGTACTTAAGTTTAACTTAGTGAAGAGAAAACACTCCAGATTGATGTACTGGGCTATCTTCTTGTAGTAGTAGAGGAATGCCTGAAAATATATATAAAAACAAAAAAAATTGTATTAAATTACGTTTTAATAAAATTTTACGCCAATCTTACGTGATGGATCTCAAAGGGCCATCACACCATCACCACCGCCCGCATCATGCAAACTACCCTCTTTACTGAGAGACGGCAATATTCCCTCGTTTTTACATTTAAATCGCATTTTAGCGTCATCCCCAACGACAACCGTACGCTGGCACACGATCAGTGTTAGGCACGACACAACAAAAAGCACAGACGGAACAATAGAGGCGAACAAAAATTGTTTTTTTGTAGTTTCCAAATCAAAACGGGCGACAACATCGCGCACATTATTATCCGAATAGAAGCAAGGAAATCGTGCCTTAGCATTATGATCCGTACCATCTTTACCATATTCACGCAGAAATTCTTTGCATTCGTCACGCAGCGTATTAACACACCCCTCCAGATTAATCATGAGCCGCGATTCATTCGATATCGTCAGATCAAGATCTAGCGGGCCTAAAAAGTAATTTGGATGGGCAACGGCCGTATGCAGATAGCTTAAAAACGTAAAATTTGTTAAATCTGTTAGAACATTTTTTTCGAGTAGCGATCCATTAATGCAATCAGTTGCGTCCACACCATACGATGTATTCCGTATGTCGTAACACGATGACATGACAACATTTTCGTCCGTATCATTCCAAACTATTTCTTTCGTTTCCAGATTAACCGCATTCTGACACTGTGACAGAAATACTTTGTCCCCATTGAGCAGTATCATATTTTTGTTCCGTGTTGGAATATCAACGCAGCGACGATCACAATTATATGGTGTACGTATCCTTTTGCATGTACCTCGCAGACACGAGAACAGGCCATCTATTTCGCTGCACGTGATTTTGCCACGTCGTCCGGAACACTTGATCGGTAAATCAGTATTCCTGAAGATACATTCAAATGCATCGGTTATATTGATACACATGCCAGCCGTACAATTAAATGTTCCCGTTAAATTTTTACATTCGTCCGCAATACAACGTGACTTTTTCGCATTCTCTTGATCAATGCCGTAACACGTTTTATTCGCTGAATTTGTGCAATTCGAAAATCGTAAACTCGTTCCATTTCGTCTCAAGTGAACGTGAATTTGGATGCAAGCACTAGAACTTTTACTGAGACACCATTCACCGCACGATGCCCATTCACAACCTTCCATATTGACAGCTCGTGTTGTTGTGCACATAACCGGTGTTGAAATGACACCACTCTTCATCGCCCGGGTCGATGGCATATAAATGGCAACCGTTAAATAGACGAGCGCTACCGAGCTCAAAATTAGGGTCATCTGGCATATACATATTGTGCCGCATATTTTAGTGTCCTGCGGTGGTACAACCAAATCTTCAATGGCCACCTTTTTCCCCATTGTGCCTGCTGGTTACACACGCCACACACACACACAGCACACGCACTCACACACGAACAATGTTAGTGTTTTTGGTTTTATTCAGAATTAGCTAGATTTTCTTGTTGTGTCAAATTTTTTACTAATGCAGCATATAAATATTGATCCGATTTGTGTGTATATGTGTGTGCCTATTTGTGGGCTTGAGGTATAGTATATGATTATTTAAGGAGTTGACCCAGTCACGATACTAAATTATAATGATTTTCCGCATTATTACATATCCGTTCCAAATATTGATCGAAATCCAAGTGAAAAAAAAAAATTAAAATCGAACTATAAGTAGATCAATTAAACTTCCAGCACTATAAATCATACATTTTGTTCTTTTTTTTTTTGATTTGTTTGTGTAATAGTTTTGTACACACAATAAATTATTTATTATTCTATAATTGCCACACTGGGAATTGAAGTTATTAAAAAAGGGATATTCGTGTCTGCAATGATTTTTTTTTTATGCAAAAACTAGATTATATCACACATATACACATATAATCACTAAACGTCTTGAGTATCAAAATCCAGAAAACAAAAAAACAAAAAAAAACACAACACAAATTAAAATAATTCGACGACTGACTATTAGAACGGATATTTTAATTAATATTTCGCGTAAACGTACAAAATAAAATTTAAAGAACTAAAAAACTTAAAATTCTAAGTAAAAAAAATTTCAACTTTTCGTCGAATTTACAGCACAACACAATCGTTTGGTAAAAATTATGTAAAAAAAAAAGCTCGCTGTACAAAATTTAAAATATGGATGACAGAATATATGGTTATGCTATACGATGTTGTATGTGGTTGGGAGTTTTTTTTTGTAACGGATTTGTACTAAAAAAAAAAAAAAATTGCAGTAGTTTGTGCGCGCGCACTACAACAAAATCAATATTTGTGTACAAACATTTTCAAGTATCACACAATGAAAATTAAGGCTTTTCATCAAATTCTTAATATTTTGTGCTTTAGCGACGAACTTTTATATTAGTAGATGGATTTAGTATATTTTTAGTATATTGACAATTTCTTACCGCATTATAGTTAAGGTTGTTGTTTCATAATTTTAGTGTTCGGATCAACAACTACATAAATGTAGCTATATGTATAACTGTCTTAATCTACTTTTATATAGAATGTGGTTAAGAATTTAAAAGATTATTAGCAAGTTTTTATTTTTTTTGTACAATACACTCTTTCGTTGTGACATTGAACGTTTAATTTTCATTGATGAATCGCTCTATAAATACATTGTACATTTTTCTAAAATTAATTTGTGGATGCACTAGAATTTTCTAGTTTTTGGTTTTAGAAACAAAATTAGTATATTAGTTTTATCACAGAAAAGTTTTTTCGTCACTCACACTCTTGTTGTATTTTGAGCAGATAAATATTTGTCTGTCTGAAACAATCAAAATTTCAATACATTTTGTTTGGAGACAATTTTCTCACACCATACAATTCAGGTTCAATAAAGTGGCTAGTCTGATACTCACTTACTCATGCGAGTTTATGTTGGTAGTTTGTTTAAATGTTTTTAAAAATGCGGGCCTTCCAAATATTTACTGTTCCAATAAAAATTATAAAACTCGACTATGGATTGCAAAATTTGCTTATAAATTCATTTATCGATAATTCGATATTTTTTCTCAAATTTATCGATTTATCGATAATTTATCGATCAAATTTTATTTATTGTTATTTTTAAATACGTAATTAAAAAACAAAAAATAAATTAAAAATAAGGAATCGATCACATTTATTTCAATAGTAATGGGTATACGTCTTTTAGCAAGAAAACGTTTCGCAAATGAAAATTTGTTCAAATTACTTTTAGCAAAAACATGTTTGGCAAACATTTCTTTGGCAAAGAAATATGAATGGCAAATTCACCTATGTCAAATATTTGTTTGACAAATTTCTTTTTGGCAAATTATTCTTCAGGAATTATGAGGCATTTTGATAATAATTTGCCAAAACGTGATTATTCTAATATTTGAACAAAATAAAAATATTTCAATCAAAATGAAAATTTAAATTCTGGAAAATGAAGATTTAATCTTATTTTCCAGAATTTCATTTTGAAATATTCTGGAAAATGGATATTTCAATTTTAATTTTACTAATAAATCTCTATTTCCAAGATAATTCTAAATCTCCGTTTCAAGCAAAAATATTTTTATTAATTCCAGTGCGCGTCGTACCTGCCAAATTTCATCACAATTAGTTCAAAAATAGCCAAATTACAAGCTAATTGGCCATATTCCGAAAGTTCATCCAAAAATCATTTAGGCATCCCATTTCCATCATACTTGTCGAATTTCATCATAATCGGTAAAGAAATAGCCAAGTTTTAATTTGCGATATTTCCAAAAATGCACCCAAAAATCATTTAACAATCCTATTTCCACCGTACCTGTCAAATTTAATCACAATAGATTAAGAAACAGCTTGGTTATAGGCTAGTTATATTCCAAAAATGTATCCAAAATCATTTAAAAATTCCATTTACATCGTACCCGTCAAATTTATAATAGTTTTTTTGATTAAACATACATTTGCCATTCAATTTGTTTTGTCATATGATATTTGCCAAATATACAAATTTGCCAAAGATATTTTGATGAAACGTAACTTTGTCAAAAATGTCATTTGCCATTTAAGCGGCCCCCATAGTAATATATAAATCTTCAATTAATGAATAAAAAAATTCATATTTATAGCTAGTAGCTATAGATAATCCGAGAAGTCCTTCCTGTAGGAAAAACGCTCTTAAAAAACACAGAACGTTTAGGCTTTGATCATTTAATCTCAATCGAATTTTGGTACAAAATAACTCGGCTGCCAAAAATGCCCTTTTAGATTCCATGCTCGTTGGCCTTATTGAACTTAAGTGGTAACCATAGGTAACTTATAAAAACTTATAAACTTAAATTAAGAAGAATTAAGAATCCGGCAAATGGCATTTATGTGTATTCGCCCATGGAAAACATAAATTAGCTTAAAAATTTCAACGAAGCTTCGTCAAATTATACCTGTCACTTAAAAAAACTTGTGAATGCGCAATTTTCCGTCCAAACTTAAAAAAAATTGAAACAAGACGTCAAAATCATTGTTTCCCCTTGTGCAAAAATTGAAATTCTAAATTTATCTTTTAAATTTCATATTCTCACTGGTCTTTCATTTTTAATTTGGCAACATTTGTGAAACCGAACCTAAAAAACTGATTGAAAAATTAATCCTACTAAAAACTAAATGCTATTTCTTTAGACATACCTATTTTCTAAAAGTTACACGAAATTCTCATGGAATAACACTAATTACCCTAAAATGAAAATTATAAATACAAAATTCGCTGTCATTTACTTAAAGAATTTTTAATTCCTCTATGGTTGGAAGTTTATAATTTCTCACCAGTTGGCTCTTTAAAGTTAAAAACAAGCTGCAAATATTTTCCCCGAATTTTTATATCGTTGAAACAACGACTGTTGTTTAATAGTCTTGAGTAGTTTATCTTTCAGTGATAAAAATTCATTTAACTCAGGCTGTGTTGCTATTGGCTCTACTACCGTATCATTGTTTTGAGGGAGCGCCCCGAAATCTTGCATTACTAAATCTTGCAAGTACAAAATCTTGCATTTTTTAAAAATCATGCAAATCAAAATCTTGCCAACCCAAAATCTTGCAGTTACAAAATCTTTCAAGTACAAAATCTTGCAAATATAAAATCTTGCAAATACAATATCTTGCATTTAAAAAATTTTGCAGTTTTAGTATCTGTACCTGTCTTCAGTATCTAACATAATATTTATTGCGTATTCATAAAACTTCAATATAATTAAAAAAAATAAAATAAAAAAAATTGTGCATATAGCGATCCGGATACCTATGCGTCAAGAAATACGGCTAATATTAGAATTAGAATGGAAATCTCCATTTTTCAAAATATTCTGGGTAAAGAAGATTTAATCTTCAGTTTCCAGAATTTAAATTTTCGTTTCTGATTAATGAAGATTTAATATTAAAATTAAAATGAACATCTAATATCTCAACATAATATTCTGGTTAAGAATATTTAATCTGGGGTGGGAAAATTGTACTCTATTTCGCTTTTTGATTACGCTTTTTTATTGCGATCTCTTTTTATTGCGTAACTTCTCTTTTCTTTCAAATCGATAAAGTATCACTAAACAAAAATTTTAGTGATAAATTATCAAGAGTATAAGTAGAAATAGAATGTTCTTTTGTTCGAGCAAGCTGAGATAGCAAGAAAAACAGCGCAATTGAAAAACGAAATAGATTACAATTTTATTATTGAAACATGAGACATAAAATTTATCGAATTCGAATCGAAAGTGATGTTACAACATCCCACCCTGACATTTGATTTTTGATATCTCAAGCAAAACTCTACTGTATAATTATCATATTATACAGTAGAATTTTGTCAATGCGATTTGTTATCTTGCATAACAATTTCCCGTACATTTATAGAATCGCGCGCGCGATTCTATAAATTGTTATGCAAGATTTTGTAATGGAAGATTTTGTAATGCAAGATTTTGTAATGCAAAATTTTGTAATGCAAGATTTTGAAATGCAAGATTATGTATGTACTTGCAAGATTTTGTAATGCAACTTTTTGTAATGCAAGATTAAGGGGCTAACCCTTGTTTTGAGTACGCTCTTCATGACATATGCGTTCAATCAATTCTACTATTGGTTTATTAAATCTGATCTACTTGGTTTATTAAATCTGAATTAGTTATTTCTGTTGATTCTAACTGCAGATAGTTGGATTATTAAGATAATAAAATAAATCCGAATACGTAGTCCTTCTTGCACTAATGTGATTTGTCAATTCAGATTTAAAAGCGGAACTTAAAAATTAATTTTGGCTGATAATTCATATAATAAAAATTGAATGGCAATGTCTACTGTAAATAAATTTGTGGCTTGGCAGCAGAGATTCTCTACTGCTACTTTTAAAGAATCCAAACAATAATTCGAATTCTTCGTCTGAAAAATTATTGACATGTTGTATATGAATAAGAATTTTTTAAACGCCATCTTTGACTAATTGATACCTTTTGACCATATGGAACAAACTATTCCATCTTGTTTTGGAATTAGCACACTGTAATTTTTTGTTGGCGATCAAGAAAAATGTTTTTCACCTGCGAGTTTATATCTACCAATGGGTAAATTTTTGACTGTAAGACAATAATTGAGCTTAAATTATTTTCATTTTCGGTATTGACAATAATTTTTAACCCATCACCGTCAGCGCCATCCTTTTCATCAGAACCGTCTCAGCTAAATAACTCAGAATCCTCTGCGTGTCTTTGTCGACTTCGGTACCCCGTGGATTTTGTTTACAGCGAATTGAATACTGAGTGCCAGACAAAGCTGGTGACCTACAACGATCAACTTGCCCACTATGACCATCACTGATACACCATCCGTGATAATTACAACTTTATCATTAATCGTAAGGTCAAACTCTTTTAATTTGTTCTTTATGTACTCAATCCATTTTTCTACCGGTAGCGAACCTTGAACACGAGATAGGTCGAGATTTGAAAATTTGGGACCATTATGAACATTAATATAACGTCGATTTTAAGTGAAGTCCATTCATCGAACGTTAAGCAGAACCTTTCATCACTTAATTTAAGTTTTAACTAGCTGATAATCTTTTGCTGCATAACTAAACACAATTTTTTCTAATTGTGTTAGCAGATTTTGGAACGTTATTGTAGGGTTTGGATTGAGTAATTATCTTAAATCGTAAGACGTACAAAACTTGCTAAATGCAAAACAAT
This sequence comes from Tipula helvola, assembly GCA_963556165.1. NCBI lineage: Eukaryota > Metazoa > Arthropoda > Insecta > Diptera > Tipulidae > Tipula > Tipula helvola. The sequence continues at coordinate 316,536,571 of OY744481.1, forward strand.
CTTTAGCTGTCATATGAGAGACGATAGCTTTAAAGGAATGATCTATATTTTTCTAGAAGAAATTTGTTATTTTATCTTTTTTACAAGAGCGTGGGTTTCACATTCATAATTTTGAACCTTTGGCACCAGTTGATCCCATTTCAATAGATTCATGTTATGTTAGCTTTTTAAATGTTAATGCAATCCAGTAGTAGTACTATCCACAGATTTGATTTCTTTTGAACATCCCGAAATATCACATAATCCCGCATTTCAATGTTTATTTCAACGAAAATTGTAAAAGGTGAGTTTTCCGTTTTAATATTAGATGAAAATGAGTACCGCTTTTAATATTAGAAGAATTCATCGCTCGAAAAACATTGATTTAAACGGTCAATCTGTCCAACACGTCAAACCATAACCAATTTATCAATTATGTGTTTTATATTTATTAAATAAAAATCTAAGTTGAATGTAAATCACAATTTTCGCTACTATTTATTATGAAAAAATAAAAAATCTAATGGCAAAATGCAAACACTAAATTTAAACTTGTTTCTTTCTAATAAAAATTAATATAACTGTTTTCCTCTTATTCATGTTTAAAACGATCTTAAACCAACACTTTTTTAAAATTCGGAAGACTTATTGTCAAAAGCAATAAAAATATTAGGGCACTCTATAGGAGGCACCAGATTAACTCAAGCAAGCATGGCAGAAATTTCATGATTTTAACAAATAATTTTTATCAGTGATTTGGCTAAATATTTAGATTATGACTTCCTGAATATAAATGGTGCAAGGCAAAATATGTGGTTATTTAGCGTTGTCGGATAAAAATGATGTATGGAAGTCTGAATTTAAAAGACGCTCAAATCCTTCCTTGACCTCTTAAATATAAAAGTAATACTGCAAGACAATTTCTGCAGCCATTTAACCTTTCCAAACTAGAAAGTGGTATGGAAGTCTGAATTGTATGATATGGCAAATTTCAGTTGTACAATACACCTTGAAATCAATACTCTCAAATCGTTTGTTAGTTGTAAGTTTATATTAATACCTCCAAAATATACAAATTATTCTTCATATTGTAATTAAAGAAAAATTTGAGAATAGTGAATTCAAAGCGTATTGCACGACTGAAATTTGGCTTATCCATATCCATTGCATTTGAATAAAATCCACACTTCCATGCATCTTTCTTGAAATGACGTATCTGCCCAAATGACTGCCAGCAAACAGCAAGAAATTAATTTTACTTTTTATGTTTTAAAATAAAGTGAACAAATTATGAAAGAACCTCGAGAAAATGATGTAAGCAAAAAAGTTATATTCCAGACTATAAGAATTTCTTTAATTTATGTTACAGAAACAGTTTTTTTTTTATTTTAAGCTTTTTATTTTACTAATTTAATATTACAGCTTTAGAGTTCGAACCCATAGTTATGCTTTTAAAAATGAAAGAGGTTCGAAGCCAAAGTTGCCCTAAGATACATTTTTCATTTAGGTTTGCAATACCATTTAGCTATAGCTAAAACTAGCTAAAAATTAAAAAGTTCGCTTACGATTTCGCTGATCTCTTCTCTAAGCGAAAAATTTAAAAATCTCAAAACAATACTTAATCTAACAATATCTGTGATTTCCTGGCCCCTAGAAACTTTAGTCTGTTTCGTGCCAGACGAGGACAGCTGTAAAGAAGATGAAGTACTGCCTCTTCATCCTCGCAAATTCGACAGTAGTCATGTGAGAGGAAACCAAGTCTACTCCCATGCCTGCCTATGAGACAGTACCCCGTAATCACTCCTACAACCACACTGATCTGACTTCGCTGAAGTGAGATAGCTGTTTTGGATCTCGCCAAATACAACTTTGGCCAGACCTGCCGAGTTTCGATCTTTCGTCAACTTACTAGCTTCCTCCTGAAGCAGCAGTTTACATACCGCAAGAGGCATTTCAATATCCTTTCTGCTTTTTGAAATGTGGTCCGTTGTACCACTTCGAGCCAGTTCATCGGCTTTTATATTCCCTGTACTAATGAAATGTCCTGGCACCCATATAATGTGAATGTTGAACTGATCTGTCATCTCGTTAAGAGAGACTGTTCTGGACTACTTTGGACGTGAAGAGGTGTGAATGAAGCGCTTTAATGGCAGCATGGCTGTCCGTATATATGCGAATATCACAAGTCGATATAGGGGTACATACTTGATAATTTATTAATTCGCAAACTGCAACTCGATAAATATGGCGGATTTGCATACATCAAAATTTCTTGCGTAAAATTCCATACTCGATCGTTTTCGCAATGCAATATATTTTTTTACTCAGCACGTAAATGTCATTACGCTGAATAAAAAATATAACTTCAAAACGTGAATAATTGAAAGTTTTTTGTTCTGTTTTTAATCAAATTCATAAAAATAACGTCAATAAATATAAATTGAAATAATTTAAATTTAATATATTTAAATGTTGAAAATGAGTACGAAACCTAAACTGAAATAAAAATCCTTTTTTGAAAAATTTTCAGTTTGTTTAGAAAAACCGAAAAGTCGTTTGAAAAAGTGATACCAAGAAATTTTAAAAATTTTTATTGAAAAGTTATGATTATAAAATAAATATCCAATTTTTATTACATAATTTTGTCTAAATTAATTAAATTTTTTCCAAAATATGAAATACAGTTATTTCAAATACAATAGTTACCTTTGTTTCTAAATATTTACGAAATGAAAATGCTTTAAACTGAATGATTGACATTAAACAATAATTTGCCGATAAATTAAATCGTTCGTAAAATTTTAACTATTTGCTTGTTTGCTAGCTGAAGCAAAAATATCGAATATATCATTTTTTGAAATTCAGCAAAATTTGTTTGCTTATTAGCATCGAGTATATCATTTGCCGTAATCCAGCAAAAATTGCTTGCTTATCTGCTTGCTAGAGTATCGTGTATATACCCCATTACATTATACCTCAACCAGACTTCCTTTATCGCAATTACTTCAGCTTGAAAAATGCTAATGTAGTCGGGGAGATAGAAGGAGAGGTTTAACTTAAGTTACTCGCAGAACACCCCAGCATTCCACTCTAACTTGAATTAACTATTTAATTCGTGTAATTGAAACTGGATTAAATTCAAATAAATTAAATTTTTTTATTTTTATTTTTAAAGAAATACTAAATTTAATAAACTGAAAGATACATTTTTTAAAATGAAAATTTTATTTATTCAACCAAATTTAACATAACATCTCAATCACAAAAAACGAAATAAGTAAAATTGACTATTACCAAATTCGAATTTTGCCATGTACAGATTTTTATTTAACATACGTTTTCGGAAAAAGATCCTAAATTGGAAATAGGTTCACGCTAACTTTTAATTTTTCTTATGTTGGTAAAAGTTATCTAAGTTATCCATCACATACAGAAAGTTAAGAATAAATTTTGCTATGAAAGCAATAAATCGAAAATGAAGGAGGAAAAGCAAAACAAATTCACAAAATACAAGAAACGTGTGCTAATTTTGTGATTAAATAATTTTTTTTTGTATTTTTCTGTAAACATATTAGCCATCTGTCGTACACTAGTAAAACTAAAGATACATTCAGCAAGTATTATTTTAATTCGTCAGAGCCAACTTTAGTCCCTTTCGCACGCACCATAATCAACTATCGGAATGGACTTGATAATTCGCTTTCATATGTATTTTCAAAAGCAACGAAGATTGCTAATTTGACTGAAGCGGAACTAGTTTCATTCTAAATGTTAGAAATTGGTTGCCACCAATACATTTAAATTTGTAAACAAGTTTAAAATCAATTACATATTTCTAAAATATGAATTTAATTAAACTTATCAAATTCAACTAAAAAAATACCAATTAAGAACTCAAAAAACATCTATTCAGTTTTGAGACTAATATCTGTTATTCTTTTCACACGATATTTCCAATACCATAGTGGATTACAAAGTACCTAATTATAAAGTTTATTTGATAATCCGGTAGTAGATTTGCACATTTCACACGACCATTTTTCGGATTTTGAAGTTCACTTCGGTATTGGATTATGGTGCGTCTGAAAGCAACTTTTGATGTATTTTACAAAATTAAAGTTCTAAAAATATATTTTAGAAATAATTTAATTTTAATATTTCTGTAATTACTATTTACTTAATACCCATATAGCCTTCTGGTATATTGTTGTTAAAGATATGTAGAAAACATTTAAATACTAATCAGTTGACAATATTTTTTTTTTCTTTCATTGAAAAACTTGAAGCTAAAAAACACCAGATTTACTATGGATTCCTGTGGAAATCAGTGAAAAGTTATACCACTAAGAAAGCTTCTAAAAAATACGTCATGATGATTATGGCTCTATAATCTAGAAGGCTCTGATTAGTAGCGCTTATAAGTCCAACGCTTAGTATTTTGGACTTTAAGGCCCCTATTCACAAAATGTGAATTCGCTCTATAAACGTAAAATGTAACTAGACTCTTTAAGCGAAAATTATGCTCTGTAAGTTTACAATATTGGCCCATAACTCGGCCGAGTAATAATTTTTCGACATGATGTTTTCAGGAAGTACATACTACTCTCGATAGCATCTATTTATCTGCAAGTTTTTGAGATTTCCACTAAAAAATTTTCTATTAGGATTTCTTTGTGTTCTTAACGAATCAATATAGGTATCCTTGATGGTGTCTGTAATTCGTATCAAACGAATTTTTTTTTTCATTGTGGAACTGGAAATGAGTCCAGAAAACAACATCTGAACTCTTATAACTACACATTTGAGAAAGTGTTCAGATTCTTGTGAGATTTCTTAGCCCCATCACATTGGTTTATGGGACGCCATAATCTCAAGGAACGCCGTACCACCAGCAATCTTCTACGCTTTCTACTAAAGTCAAAATAATTACCTTACACATTCCAACAAACTGAAGGTATAAAGTAATCACCCCGTTTATAGTATTTTAGTGTGAAATTTTAGGCTACCAGATTACAAAAGATGGCTGATGAAATATAAAAAACAAATTTGTGCATTTATGCATTATTTTTTTGAAGAAACCCTTCTCGTTCAGTTGACTTTCAAGTCGGAATGATTTGTTATGATTTGGTTTTTGACATTTCGATGCATCAAACACTACTACTATTTTTCGTACATCGGCGAATTCAAATGTATTTATTTACAGTGGCGAATTTCCTGCAGTTTGTGAATACAAATTTTTATTACTCTGTAACTTTTGCTCTATAACAATTTCCGTAAAGTTATAGCTAAAGAGCATGTCAAACTGTCAAGAAAATACTACTTTCGCGAACAGTACCATCTGTTAGAAAACATGACCTTCCAGATGATGCCACTAGTTGTCACTACTAATATAATAGAAAATAGTCTTGAAGCTAGCTGTCACTACTACTGACAATTTTTCTTAAGATAATGCTGCCAAATTATTTTATAAAGGTATTTTTTTTTGACTATGTGAGTGTTTTTTTACGATTTAATAAATTATTAATAATCGTAGTAAACTTTGAAAAAGAAAGGTATGATACATAGTGATTGTTTAGGATTTAGCATTACCAAAATATAATTTAATAATAAATTTAAAAACAAAAAAAACGATCATTTGTACACCTTACCAATTGATGCGACATCTACATTAAAATACATTTGATGGGTTTCTTGGATACGTAACAACCAACCGATGCGACCTCTACATTAAAATACATTGATGTGTTTCTTGGATTCATAACAAAAAATTGTTTAGTTGTTATGTGAATAAATTAAGATCTACTGTTAGTAGATAATTTTTATACTAATACATATGCACAATATTTTGCATCTCCATTATATTTCGAATATATTTTAATTTTGTGTCATTATCAAGCCATCAGCACAAGAAAATAGTTGTCAAACATAAAAATTTATGCAATAAAAATAAATCTATTGTGACATTTGTGTATCAATTATAATTTAATTGAGAAAATTTTATAAATACAATTTTGTATTAAACCGCTTAAGTTGGAGCGCAAAACGCCTCATTTTCGTCTGTTAAAACAAAGGGTTTTAACAGTGATAAATGAGCAAAGATTTTACGACTGGTGTCGCTTAGTGCTGCTATCTTTTGTAAAACGTTAAGTACTTTCATTCTACTTTAGTAGTGACAACTAGCGGCAAATGTACTTACCATTATACTACTTTCGTTCGATCTGCTCTCTTTCGAAAAACAATCTATAGCATTTTTACATTTTGTGAATAGGGGCCTACAGCTCTAAGTGTATTGCTTTTATAAAAATCGATTAGATCTAGGTTTGGATTTAAAATTTCCCAAAGCAGCACGCAAAGATTTATTTTCAAGTTAATTTTAGTTGGATGTGTTTCATATGAAGCAAATTCATTCTAGTGAAAGGTACTACATATAACTAAAAATCGGATTTGATTTACGTAAATTCAGAAGATTTATCCAATGCAATTGTTGATATAATATTTTGTAAATTAACCAAGAAAACATAAAAAAAAAAAAAAATTGTGAAATTTGTGTTCCAGAGTGGAAATAGTTTTAGATAATATTTTTTGGGTTGATTTCAAAAAGTAATGACACAATAACTTGTTAACAAATAAAATACTTATAAAAATTTAAATAAAATCTTTTTTTTTTTCAACCAATGAAATTTTATTTCAATTTTTAAATTAAACAATCTCTGGAATACTAAAGTTATCATATATACATCATCATATACGTATTATGCTAGACCCTAGAAATAATCTACAAGTGGGTTAATGGGTTAAGATAAACTGTATAAATAAGTACTTGTAGCCCACGCTTTACAAATTTATTTATACCTGTTGTGAAAGTAATTTTATGGTGTAATTTTTTTAGAATTTTTTGTTTTTGTTTTGTTTGATAGAACAACCGGACAAAGAGAAGTGCAGCTGGGAATTTAAGCCGATAAATTTCCAGAAAACAAATTGGAACAAGTTGTAGAATGGTAAATTAAGACGCACCCCATACTTATAAGACTTAAATAACTTTGTTACTCGATTTGTTACTAAAGATCATGAAATGCAAATTCAACCAATTGCGTAGAGTTATAAAATTTTAATTTATTTGATGTGCAATAAAGCCATTGGACGAACATGAATGCAATTACAGTATCAGAAGACTGAGTTAAGACAAATTAAAAATAAAATGAGGTCTAAAACCGATTCCTGTGGAACTCCACTCCGAATGTCTAATAGAGTGCTATATACATCTCAAATTTTCACTTTTCGCGTTATTTTGTTGAGGTAGAATTCAAACCATTTACAAGCAACCTTACGAATAACAGCACAATGTAGCTTATATAAAAGCAATTTATGATCAAAATCCCTAAAACCGTAACCACGATCAAAAAAAAAAAAAAGGAAAACAATAGAGTGGGATTGATTTAATTTGGCATCTTATCAACAAAATATTTTCGTTAGGATCACCGAACAGTCTTATATGGGGCATCAGATTATTTTTCTCTTTTCGTTTTTTTTACTGTGAGTTAATTTTTCTCATGGAACACAGGCTTTAATGGTTATATTCTGAACAGGATGTTAGGCTGCCTACTAAAACAATAAAAATAAAATTTGTATCTAGTGGTGTAGCGCTTATCGTTTCAAATGTTTGTAGGGCGTACGCTTCTACATTCTTCCGATTTAGTATATTTCGCTATTGTTGTTGTTGTTGGAAGGTAGTATCGGGTTTCCATTTGGGACTTGAAAAATTTGAACTTTCACAAACTGTCAGTCAAAACATTCAGTAAAGACAACATTTTCATCATGGTGAAGTACAAACGAACAATGTTTACAAATAATTAAAATTTACTACAAAAATTCAGAGTGGTGAGTGCAACTTCAAGAGCGTTAATTCCAATTTTTGGTCGTAATTATCGTCCCAGTAGACAAGGCATTCGTAATCTAGTGAAAAAAATTGAGTCTAAATATTCGCTATCGGATGTTCCTGTGCCAGTGACACAACGGGTTGATCGAAGTGCCGATAATATTGCTGCCGTTTAAGCGTCGCAAACGAACCAAATTAGTCGATTCCACGGCGTTCTCAAGAATTGGGCATCGCACAGACTACATTTTGGCGAATCTTGCACCCTTATAAGATAAAGTTGACACAAGTGCTAAAGCCATTCGATCATATGAAGTGAGGTACTTTCTCGGATTGGGCTCTGGAAATGTTAAAAGAAGATGACCAATTTCATCGCACAATCATCTTCAATGATGAAGCGCATTTTTGGCTAAATGGCTTCGTCAACAACAGAATATGCAATATTGAGATTCAGGTGAAAACCCTCATGTGCTTCAAGAAACACCACTTCCTCCACAAAAATAACTCTACGGTGTGGTTTTTATTTTGGTGGTGTCATTGGACCGTTTTTTTCGTTGATGAAAATGACCGTCACGTTACAGTCAATGGAGACCGCTACAGAGACATGTTGCAATGCAACGTTATTTCTTTGGTCAATTGCATGAGCTAGATATTAATGATATTTGGTTTCAACAAGACGGTGCGACATGCCACACAGCGGGTCTAACAATCGGCTTATTGAAATCCAAATTCGATGAACGTGTTATATCCAGAAATGTTCCTGTCGATTGGCCGCCTAGATCGTGTGAATTAACAACTCTATACTTTTTTTATCGGTTAAATCGTTGGTCTATGCCAACAAGCCGGCGTCGTTAGAGTAGCTCAGAGCCAATATTGATCGAGAGATAGCGGCCGTTTCCGTCAAAATGTATGGCTGAGTCATCGAAAATTGGGTTCAACGAATCGACACATGCAAACGTTCCTGTGGTGGACATATGAACGATGTCGAATTCCATACATTAATGTTTTGATTGTACTTTGAGCCAATAAAATTAAAATCAATTTAATAATCAAAAATTGTATTTGTGACGTAAGTTCGGTTTATGCCATTTAATGTTTGAAAATAATTTCTTTTAAATGTTGTCCGCGAACAACAAATGTTGTCCGCGAAACGTCAATGGCGCAAACTACAGAGCAATGCTCAATGAATTTTTATTGCCAAAAGTTCAAGATATTGGTGTAGCCGACTTGTGGTTTCAACAGGATGGTGCAACGTGCCACACAGCAGGACAAACCATCGATTTATTGAAAGAAAATTTTACTGAGAACATCATATCAAGAAAGGGACCCGTGAATTGGAATTACTTTTTATGGGGGTATCTGAAATCACTGGTTTATATCGATAAACCACAATCGGTTCCTGCATTAGAAGCGAACATAACACGCGTAATTAATGGAATATCGGCCGAAATGCTCGAAAGAGTGTTCCAAAATTGGACCCATAGAATGGATCATCTAAGAGCCAGTCGCGGACAATATTTAAAAGAAATTATTTTCAAACATTAAATGGCATAAACCGAACTTACGTAACAAATACAATTTTTGATTATAAATTGATTTTAATGCGTTTTATTTCAAAAATACTTCCGGAAGCTCTTATTGAATCACCCGTTATTAATCAAATCACTTAAATAGGATTTTGAACAGTTTTCTGCCATTTTAAATCGAGATTTTCTCTTACAGTCTAAACGCCAGAAAAACAGCTTTATACTATGTACTTTAAAATTACGCAGTCACGAGTTCTCTCGAGTCATAAAAAAATGAAGTTAGTAGGGGTAAAACTATGTCAAAAATATACCGATTTTGTATGTCAAAAGCCATCAGTGAATATCTCGATATTACAATAATTTACGACTCTGTTTTGAGCAGAGATGGGCAAAACGCTAAAAATTCACAACAACAATTTTGTCAGAAAGTACCACTGTTCGATACTATCCATCTCTGGTTTTGATCTGGTCAATCTCGAAACAAAAAAAATGTAGCACTGTTCACTGCCAATCTAGCACTATTTTGACTACAATTGGCACCCACTAAAAATAATAGTTGGCAACACTATAAACGAATAAAAATTGATAGAACTATTATCTTACCCAACGAATTCGTTGGATTTATGACAAACGCTTGGCTTTAACAGCCAATTTTTTGGAAAAACCGATAAATTTAAAATATCCATTAATAATAATTACCATCGTTTGTATATTTCTATGGTCACAAATTATAATGGCTTACGGTGAGATAAGCTCTTTTACGTATTATCTTAAATTCGAAATCACCAGATTCGATTTCGTATCATATGAAGTTTTTGTAATATTCCGGTAACTACAAACAACCGTAATAATCGTTTATAAAAGCAAGAATTCAAAAACTCATACGATTTTGAACGACTCTTAATTTTAAAAACGTTTTTACACTTAAACCACTATGATTTGTGACCACAGATTTGTCTAAATAACAGCATAACAGCATGGAATACTTTTTTTTTTTTACAAAAAAACGCTTTTTTTGTGAAAGATTTTTCTGTTTCGTGTGACTCCTACTTGTTTTTCTTGTACAAAATAAATCTTGGAATTGCAGAAAAACGTAAGTTGCGGATGAACCGTGATCGATGAAAAGATGGATAGCACAAGTTTCTGAACAAGTCCCCAATTTTCTCTTCATATAATATGTTACGACATTTCCTCTGCGCAATAATTAATCATCACGCACGTGCCGCTAATTCGAGTGTAAAATATTGTGAAATTTCTATCATTTTGTTAGTATACATTCATGTATGTGGTATATGGTTATTTATTTAGTAAACAAATTTAAATAAAATGGAATTAATTTTTTTTTCTACTGCAACAGAAGGACAAAACATGACATTAATTAAAATAAATTATCTATAGAATTATTAAACACGATGGTCATTTTCCCCACATTCACGATTGAGCATAAAATTCTCAAATACAAGGATATTTCTGTCAAGAATATGCCAAAACAGTACTAACAATGATGTACAATATTCATAATTGTGAGAAGAAAAAATGGAACTACATAAATCTAGATTTGTAAGACATTTCACAGTCAGTTTGTTTTATGAAAAATTATATGATTTTTTGCTAAATTTATTATCTCGATGTTTTATGACGGTAATAGTAAATACGACAGCATTGTTGATAAATGAAACCGCAACCATAATTAGAATATTTTCTTTTTACGCTTTTTATAATCATTTATCGGTTTTCGGTGGTACTAGAGTTTGTCTTAAAACCATCGCATGAGTTTTCAGGATTGTTACCAATTCTATAAAATAATTGAAAATAGTCGATTTACTTTATAAAGGTCAAAAGTAAATCTAAAAATAAATATGTAGGTATCCGAATAAAATTACTTACATAAAATAAGGCATTGAACTGCACCCGTTAAATTCAACTCTTTTATACCCATACCCGCATTTTAACACTCTTCCAATAAACATGTTACCTGTCAATGATCGATATAATTATTGTTCGACTATCGTTATAAAATTCCCCTACTACTCATTTTCATGTAGTGTCTTGTGTGCGTGTCAAAATCTAGATCGTCACAATAACATAGTAGTTTGCATATTCATGTGGTTTTTAAATGTTGAAAAATTTAATTGTTCGACACAAAAAATGTGTTTGAGCTTCCATTTATCTTTAGTTCCGTATTCCACATTTAATGCTGTAGGTAATATTCAAGATATGTTTGTAATTTTTTGTCGATATATTTCTTTTAGCATACAATTTTTAAACATTTATTATTTAACATGAAACAATGCCCAGGAGACCGTAGACGACAGATTGTGCAAACAATATTTTTGTAACAAAAAAGTACAACAGATACTGACTGCACTACTGAGACTAATTTACATGTTTGATTTGAATTGTAAAATTTACTTTAAAAACAGCGAGTGTTAAAAAGTTTGTAGCCAAATTATTTTGTGTTACGAGGGTCGCTAACCTTATCAGAAATGGAATATGAATTCATAAGAAAGCCATAAACCGAGCTTAATCAGTTGATGAAAACTATAGTTTTTATAATCTACTCCTATGGGAAATCGAATCCGTTACATTTGGTCGGTCAATTATTGTAAGTTGTTGAGCTTAAACGAAAACTTACAAAGGTCTGTTATCAAAAGTTTCACAAAAAATTGTGAATGCCAAATTAAGTAACAAAATTTCAAACTTTATTGTAAATAGAACAACGCTCTATTTATCGAGAATTCAAAGTGACACAAGGAATTTTGTGTGCCAAAAATAATTATAGTTTGGCAATTGTAAGGACAAACTCTGATAAGGAGACCGGCATTAGCCGACATAACATGTTACGTGGCATTCCCTTATTGTCTACATTTTTAGCTACCAAATTTGTTCCAATTAAGGAAGTAGAATCCAGTTTTAATCCAAATTATTATTAGTCAAAAGGCAACATTTTAAATCGCGACACGACCTCTGCATAATTTTAAATTGTATGATTGTGACAATTGTCATTGTATGCATGGGACATACGTCCATTAGTTGGATGAACCCAGTATTAGCAGACGTACTTTACCTAATTTGTGTGCTCATGTATCCCATGCTTTAAAGTGCTGCATTGTGACCGGTAACAGTTTATTTAAATATAAAAAAAGAAAAAAATCATAAAATTTGAAACGTGTCCAAACCAGATTAATTTATTTCGGTGTTGAACATTTTGTAGTGAAAGTGATTAACGTGTTCAGACATGATTAGTTTAGTTCAAAATTAAAATTGACGTTAATATTATTAAACATTGAGAATTATTATATTTCAAAAATATTTAACATTTAGTTCTGTAGTGGTTGGTAGTGGATGCTGTTAAATGTGGTTTGCTAAAGGGATGATCACTGACACTGACATACAAACCCAAAGTTTTGTGAAGTGATTAAAATAAGTTTATAAGCAATATTTGAAACATGCTATATCGACTATTAAATGGTACTGAAACATTCTTTTCGTCGCAATGTGTTAGATTCTCCGATTAATTGGTCCAAGCGATTTTGTCGTAACAAAAAAGTTTGAGATATGGAAATTGAATGGTAAGTTTTTAATCATTCATTAATATCCCTGATTTCTGGTTAAATTTTCCATCTGATAAAACTATTGGCTGCATTATTTGTTCAAATGTTGAACAACAACTTACGCTCCTTACGCTAGAAAGCTTTACAAAAGCTTTAACATTAAAATAAAATAAAATTGATTTATTCAGCAACTTGTAATCTTTTCCGAAAATTAGTACTTAGCTCAATTTCAAATTCAAAAACCTGCATTAATGGGGGATACATTACTTTAGTTATAGTTTTGAAATCTAATTCAATTTAATCAAATTTCTTACTTTTTTATTAAGTTCCTCATTTTTTATGGCAAGCTAAGAATTTGAAGTTTCGAAATATTTGACCAAGATATCTCGTTGGTTTAATCCTTCTTCCGATTTAATAATAAGGGGGTAATGGGAAAGATACAGAAGGAAGGAAAATGAGTTTCACGTAAAGTGACCGAAGAAAACAAAAATCGAAGAGTTGACATCGGCATGAATTTGCTTTCTCGATACAAAAGAAAGTATTTTTTGCATAAAATCATTACGGGTGATGAAAAGTGGATTTTGTACGACAATCTTAAATACAGAAAAGCATTAATTGATCCAGGCCAGCCATCAACATTAGTTGCAAAAATGAATATTTATGCCAAGAAAATGTTACTTTGTGTTTGGGGGGATTGGGTAGGAGTCATTTACTAGGAGTTTCTGGAACTTGGTGAAACTGTTACAACTAAATATTACCAGGCCCAATTAATCAAATTAAGTGATGCTCTGGAGGAATAAAACCATTTACAGGCCAAAAAGGGCGGAAGGTAATTATTACAGGAACTCATCTTTTCCTTAGTTGCCTGTAAATTGTGTTAGATAGTGCTGCCGTATTTATCGAATGTACAGAATCTGTAGTTTTGGTTGATATACTACGTTGGTTTGCAAACATTACCTTATTGGTATGTTCGACACTGGAAAATACAGTGGGAATTGTAATAGACTTGGAAGTTGTATCAGTTTCCTGTACGAAACTAAATAGTTTTCGCCGGTCGGTTACTTCCCCATGTCCGGAGCAGATTAGGTTGTTAATCGACTCGGGACTTTAACAGTTTGCTGAATTTGAACAGTTGTTTGAACCGAACGTGACAGTCCCAAATTGTATACACTCGGCTTTCGGTTTGCCGCGTTATTGCTTTGACAGAATGTCCTTTGGTTTTATGATATATTTTTTCCTACGTCCATAGTAGAAGATTCCAAATGGTGAATGAATGCAATTCTGATATCGAAAGAATTTTTTCACGATATCACGATACTTTTTCGCCATCTATTCGATAAAAAAAATAAGGCGGACAATTTTTCGATTGATTTATTAGTTTTTGAAGACTCGCCGGGGAAATTATGATAGAGGCCCTGATTCACGGCAATTCCAACGAACCAACTAGTTACTGCGAATTTGTTTGGCATTCTTTTGGTAGGGTACTGAATATTGTTAGTGAATATAATTGACTTGTAGTACTTCGTTCTTCTTACCAGTAATTCATTTGAGGCTCTTAATTGGCCGTGACCATAATTTTTCGTACCGTCGTCTAATTCTAATGTGCCGTACATTTTTCACTGTAAGAATTGCCCATTTAGTCCTATTTTCAAAATAAAATCGTCGATAGTATGTGAGTGTGCCTGCATTTTTTTTACTAAAATACTTCTAAACAGACATCTGGAAAATCCTTAATGGTGGATTCAGCGAGAAAAATTTGCTAGCTTGTGATCACGAATTATTGAAATTTCGTCATCTTTTTTACCTCCTCCAATTTTTTGTTTATTTTTTCTTATGGTTGCTGTTTTAAAAAAGTAAACAAAAAATTGGAAAGTGGTTCTTGAAAGGGGGGAGGGGCATTTTCAATGTTTGCTTGTTTGCTGAGATACGGTGCGTTAAAGAAAATAAGTTTGGAGTGGTAGCTTCATCCATAGTAAAGATTGAGATTAATCAAGGAATGATTCCTGAAAATATTTTCACTCAAGTACAAAACACCCTGTAGAATATAATAAATGTCTACCGTTGATATAACTGACGAATTGATAGAATTAATAGAATTTTCAGAAATTATAGAAATTAACAAAATTAACCAAAATATGGAATTTATGACATTTGTAGAATTTATGTATATACCGACCAAACGGCGAAGTGGTTAAAGCTACGGCGGTTGGATCGGAAGGTACCGGTTCGAATTCCTATAGTGGCGGAATGCAAAATTGATTATCATCATCTGATTACGATCGGTGATGACGATGAACATATTTATGACCCCTGTTGAGAGTGCGGAACCCAAGGGCCTACCCACCTTTCATGTCAGTACTATAGACTGGCATGAAGCAACACAATGTCCTCGGGTTGGCGGGCAAAACGCAAGGTAGGACGTTAAAAGGGAACTGCGATAGAGTTACGGGATTGCCTGGAGCTCCAAAAATATTGCATAGATGAAAACATAGAAAAAATAAATTTATGGAACTCAGAAAATTTATAAAATTTTTAAAAATTCTGGAATTCAACTAAAATTTTAGTTTGGGCAATTTTTAGAATTTATGGAACTTTAAAGAGTTAAAACAATTTATAAAACTCATAGATTCTACAAACTATTAATAATTTATATAATTTAAAGAATTTATTAAATTTTCAGAATTTATAGGATTTAAAGAATTTCTAGAATTTATAAAATTTAAAAAATTCAGAATTTCTGAAATTTATAAAAATTATGGAGTTTCTAAAATTTTAGTTTGTACAATTTATATAATTGACCGAGTTTAAGTTTTAGAATCCATAGGATCTACAATATTTAAACAATAAATAAAATTCAAAAACTTAATCGAATTTGTAGAATTTATAGAATTTAAACATTTGTAGAATTGATAAAATTTAGCAATACCCTTATTATGGTCCTCACCTCGCCGAAAAACTTCATACAAATCACATTTGCATAGTATATCTCGGTGAGGTGAGAACCATAATAGGGGTAATAATTTCTAAAATTTACGGAAATCATAGAATTTATCGAATTTATTGAATTTATAAAATTTATAGAATTCAAAGAATTTATATATTTTTAATCGAATTTATAGAAAATTATGAAATTTTAGAATAAGTCAAATTTGAGTTTTTGGAATTTATAAAAAATACTTAATTAAAAATTACATGGTTTTATTTAACTCCGATTCAACAAAATTTAAAGAATTCATAAAATCTATAAAATTTATAAAATTTATAGAATTTTAATTGTTGTAGAATTAATTGATTTTTCGAAAATATAAGAATTTGTAAAATTCATAAAATTTTTAGAATTTATAAAATTTATAGAATTTATTGAATTCACAAAACTTATTAAATTTTAATAATGTAATTAATCTAAGCGTCTCTCAAAATTGGACTAAAGACAATTTTCAAGCTCAGTTTAAAATTCCTCCATTAGGTGGAATCCACGGTGTAACAATCATCAATAGAACTTAAAGAATTTCTAGAATTTGTAAAATTTATAGAAAATATGGAATAAGGAATTATTAAAATTTATAGAATTTATAAAATTTGTAGAATTCAAGAAATTTATAAAATGAATAGAATTTATAGAAAATTACGGTATTTTTAGAATAAGTAGAATTTGTAGCATGGAAAGTTAACAGATCATTTATAGATTCAATAAAATGTACTGATTTAATATGCTAAAAAAATAGAGGATTTACAAAATTAAAAAATGCATACATTTTATAGAGTTTTAAATTTACTACATTTTATCAAATTCATAGAATTTGTAGAATTTATACAATTTATAAAATTTATAGAATTTATCGAATTTATTAAATGTATAAAATTTGTAGAATTCAATAAATTTGTAAAATGAAAAGATTTTATTCAAAATTATGAAATTTTTATTATAAAGAAATTTATTATAAAATTAAAAAAAATTCTTCCATTTATACAACTGACAGAATTGATAAAATTAATTGAATTTGTGCTATTTATTAAATCTTTATTTTTAGTTACATTTTATTAATTACATTTTTAGGTTTATTCGAATTAATTAATAGAATTTATCGAATTTGTTGAATTGTCATAAATTACAGAATTTAAAGAAAGTATAGAATTTATAATATTCATAGAATTTATAGAAATTATGAAGTTTTGAGAATAACTAAAGTAGACTTTGAGTAACTATAGAATTAATAAAACTTACAGAGTTAACAAAATTTAAGGAATTTATAGAATTTATTGAATTTACAGGATTTATAAGATTTAAAGAATTTATAGAACCTTAAGAAATTTTGGAATTAATTGAATTTAAACAATTATTAAAATCTATAGAATTTTTCGAATTTATTGAATTTATAAAATTTGTAAAATTGAGAGAATTTTAAAAATTTATAGTATTTATAGAAAATTATGGAATTTGTAGAATTAGTAAAATTTGAGTTTTTAAAATTTATAAAACTGACAGTTGAAACAATTTATAGAACCCATAGTGTCTACAGAATTAACAGAATTCTCGTAACATTTATAAAATACATAGAATTGTTAGAATAGAATTTATTGAATTAAAACAATATATAAAATTGATGGAATTTATAAAATTAGAAAAAATTATAAAATTTAAAGAGTTGATAGAATTTGTAGAATTTATATTATTTCGAAAATTTATGAAATTTATAGAATTTAAAGAACTCTAGGGTTATAGAGTGCCGCTAGCGGTATCGCTATCAGTTACCAGAACATCATTTGAAATATGTAGTCGCAAGTTGTAACTTAGTATGATATTTTATTTATTTTTGTTAATAATAGTTGCTTCGTCAACCTTGCACACACAGATCTTAGTTTATTTTACCCTTATTGCTTCTCCTGATTGTAACACAAATGTTAAAAAAAGCAACTTATGTAAATATAACAATTTTTTTAATTAAGTTGTATACCTTAGAGGATGGGGCTACCGCCACCCAAACCCCCGCTTTTCCAGAATTTATATAATTCTTCCTAAATGAAACAATCACAAATCTAAATACAGCAAACTACCCTCAACACTCAACTAAAATAAACAAATTACAAGTGAAATTGCAATACGTCTTGGAGGCTACTAGGATACATTAAATTTTACGGTACTTTAACTGAGAGTGATAAAGTGCAGCTAGCGACACTTAATAAACTTCCTTGTTTTATCAAAACTATTGAATTTCTAAAATTTGTAAAATTTATGGAATTTACAAAAAATTATGGAATTTTATAATAAGTAAAGTTTAATTTTGTAAAATATGTAGTACTGATAGTTGAAACCATTTATAGGACCCACAAAGCTTTTGTATGTTCTAAAAGAGTGTTCATAACATTTATAAAATTGATAGAATTTGTAGGATTTATAGAATTTCAAAAATTTATAGAATTGATAGAATTTATAAAATTCAAAAAAGTTGTAAGATTTATAGAGGTTATAGAATTACTACTTACTAGAATTTACAAAATTTAGGGAATTTGTAGAATTTATATTATAGGAATTTTAGAACTTAGCGAATTTGTTGTATTTATAATATTTGTGAAATGATTGAACTTTTAAAATAAGCAAAAATTATGTTTGTAGAACTTTTAGAACTCATGGAATTTTCAAAATTTAAAGAATTTATAAAATTAATAAAGTTATAGGATTTTTAATTACTTAGGCTGCGGTCGAATTCTCGGGTAAATCATTTACTGCGGTAAATTTAGATTTTTAATGTTCGTTTTCTATTAAATTACGCATTTTTTTCTATTTTTTACTCGTTCAATTCTTATAACAATAAAGAATAAATTATCTAAACGTAAAAGATTTACCTATTTTTATTTCCCTTACTCTCCAGCAAAAAAAGGTAAATGCATTTACCGAATTTTGCGGATTTACTCGAGAATTCGACCGCAGCCTTAGAAAATTTATAAGATTTATAGAAATCATGAAATATTTAGTATAAGTAAAATTTGTAGAATTTGGGAAATTTATTATAGAATTTTAAAAATTCAAAGCGATACAAGTTATAGAATTTTTAATATTTATTCAATTTGTAGAGTTATTAGAATTAGCTGATAGAATGTTTTGAGCTTATTGAATTTACAGAATTTATAGAAAGAATTTAAGGTGTTTGTATAATTTATAGAATTTATAAAAATTATTAAATTTTTAGAATTAGTGAAGTTTGTAAAATTTGGGAAATTAAACATAGAATTTATAGAACTAACAAAGTTGACCAAATTGAAGGAGTTTATAGATTTATTGAATTGAATTTACTCGATTGTAAATCTGGATATGAATAAAGAAATTAGGAAATTTAGAAAAAAAGTAAAATTTGCAGAATTTGTACAATTTATTTTAGAATTTTTAGATTTTGTTACAAATTTCATTGCTTTCAGTGCTTTTTTGCATACATATTTCAATGTTTCCTGGAGCATATTCATGAGATATACATATACATATAAGACGGCACGAATATAAGGATATAAAAGTGTAAGATTGTTGTTTGATTTGAATCAGATTCGCTCGTCTCTTGTTTAAATCAAATACGAACCGTTAGTAGAGTAATTCGTTTGGTCCATGATCTTCATTTTGACCTTAGTTTTGAATTCGGATAAAATACCGAAGGTTGTTTAGTACAGTAAAATAATGAATATTAGTCGGTTATTTTGAGCTTAATTAAGGTGATGTTTTTCTTATAAGAGCCTCTTATCTTCAGGAGGGCATGGGCAATTTCAACGTTCTTATTAGTCGAAAGTAAAATATATAATGATAGCTATTCATTTTGAATTTGAGTGATTTTGGATTGAAATAAAACTCCTCAGGTCTTACAGAGCAACTAACCGTAACTCATTATTTGCCCACTATCCACATTTCGATCTTAGTTTTGAGTAGGTAAAGTAAAATATTTAGTTAGCCATTCATTTTGAACTTGAGGTAATTCTGTGCCGTATTAAACCCGTTCAGCACCAAGAGAATCACTTTAAAGTTTGTCTGGAGTGGGCTTGTAAGGTTACACACTAAATTATTAACTCTCATCCAATGGCAATTGATTGGTTTACTATTCCAATTACACTTTTTGAAAATAAGGAATGTATTATTAAAGTGAAGTTAGATTTATAGGAAAGAAATTTTGGTATTGTGAAATTATTGCAAAATTTATTTGAGTCATGACGGTAAGCCGGAAAAAGATGCATCAACGTCAATAACGGGGAAAAAATTACTAAAGTGTGTGAGTTTCAGAACTTTTTACTTTTATTTCATTTTACATATTTATGGATATTTATACTGTTATAAATTGTTAGTAGCGCCGTTTAACCAATTATGTACCTGATATAAATATTTTTATCCATTTGTTATAATACCGCGCATAGAAAAATTAATTGTTTACACAAGCAAAAAGTAGCAATTTGTTAACTATTTGTAATCCCAATGGAGCAATGTTGACCTATTTACTGTGTTAAATGAATCAATAAATCAATTTTGTTTTTTAGAATGAGTTGTAGGTATGTAGTTATCAAACCACCAATTACAAATTGTAAATACAAAATAGTTACTCGAATGTCATGTATCAAGGTTCACCATACATATTGAAAAACATATACAATTGATGGTCACTACAAACGTATCTGCATTTTAGCATAATGTCATTGAGCAAAAGCACTCGTACATACGTAGATAGATACAAAACCGACGGGATAATTTTTTTTTTTTTTTTTTTGGCAGCATAATTTTCCATAATATTAATACAAAAAATGTACTGCAGTATTTAAACGATTTTCCAATAAGCAAAAAAAAAAACAAAACTTTGTTAGATACATCATTAAATAATTATGTTGCACGTTTTACACTCGAAGTGTGGTATAACATGGGAATTTTCAGGAGTGGTGGATAATTGAGACCGTAACATAAAAGTTATGTATTAATTTCGTTATATGATTGTTGACCAAACCCAAATATTGAACATTAAACTCTTTACATGTTATACACATACATAAATATGCGTTTGTCAGTCAGAATGATGTCATTTCGAATTTTAATGAAAACCAAATTTCCCAATATAATGTGCACAACATAAATTCAAAACAAACCAATTTTAGTTTTGACCTGTTTCGTCGCTTTTATGTTTATAGAAATATAATTAAGTGTAATTTAATGTTATGTATGTACGTTTATGTATGTAATTATTATCCCTTTTATATACCTTTTTTTGGTTTTGTTTTATGTTATAACAAACATTTATATAGTTTTTTAGTACTTTTTTGTATTCAAAATCACTGCGTTTACTGCAATTTTATAATTATTAATCCTTTTTTGTATATTTTTTTCGAAATTTATTACTTTTGTTTAAGCTTCACAACACTTTGGTAATATACACGTAAAAAATGTAATGTAATTGAACATTTTTCACACTATTTGTTGTAAATATTTTCACTTCGAGTCACATTTTTTTTTTTTTTTTTTTCTAAAAATTACTTACAAAAAACTAAAAAAAAATTTTACACAACTTTCATATCACAAAATCATTTTAGGTGTTTTTTAGAATACATTTTTTATTGGTTACAGCGCGCGGCGAGGTGTTCTTCATCTAAGACGTATCGGTTGAACATTGATGTTTGCCAATTTATCCAAATATGATGTTGATCATTGGGATATACAAACAATTAGCGATTTTTTTTTCTTCGATTCTTGTGATAGTTTTTTATATTGTATTATTGTAGAAGAAAAAGCAGATGATTGGCAAACAATATGGTGAGCTGTCTCGCGTTTTTAATATTCTGTTCTCTATTTAAGAGCATGCGTGCTTTTAATGTTTGGGTATGACGTTAAATGAATAAAACAAGAAAATATTTTTTTTGAAAATGGAGTCTTTCCTCCGAATTGTACAATATATTATATCTTTATTGGGGTTGCGTGACATCTATGTGGAAATTGGGGCAAATTGTGTGAATCGATGAAAAAAGCTTTTTTCCGTGAGCTTTGGTATATTGTCGTTTAAAGTAAAATTTTAGTTTGAATAATTATAGGCTAAAGTCACGCAATTTAGAAAAAATGAAATTTTTAAAAATTACTGTGCGCTCGAACTAGAACAAAATAAGGAGAGATGTTGCAACACTTTTCAGTAGGTTAAAGGTAAGCCAATATCAAATCAACCAAACCGAGCTTTAGAAATAATTTTTTGGTATGTAGTTTAAAAGTCAAAATCAAAGACCCATAAAATTTACTATTGTACACCTAGTGCGTACAGGAAAATCATAACTCTGAAGCCTCATTTTGAAGCACCTGAAGCACAGGTTACTTGCATTTAAGTTTGTGTTATAGGGTAAACGAAGTGAAATTTATCAATATACTTTTTGAAACTCAAATTACTCTTGAAAACAACTCATGCAGCCTCAACACAAAATAATGCCGTCTTTTCGTATTGCTTACTGTGGAATCGCACTGCGACCAATAAGATCTATTGAGCATCTCAAGAAAACATTTTCTCAAGAAGTGAAGGCGCAAGTCCCTGATAAATGTCGCCTGCTGATGCATATTCAATGAATTGTCTATGCATTTTGAAATTTAAGTAAGTTTTCAGATGTCTCATTCTCCGGGTTAAACAATCTGCAACGGTCTGTAGGGAACCTTCCCATTATTTTTAGGTGGTCATTAAAAGGGCCATTTCCTGTTTAATACCAGGTGAGGGATTTTAGAAATTGGCGATCCACATTAGGTCTCTCTCCCAGGTGCTTAACGTTATAATTATACCGTAAGAGTTTTTTGGCTGGTCCCATCCCAATGGAGGACTCTCAGAGAAATTTCTTGCATTTTGTGCCCTAATTTCTGATGCCGTTCGCCAAGTGATTCTTGGAATAAGCGGTACTAGATTGGGCAGTTTGCCTCCAATGGTATGCTGTCTCGTTTCTTTTAATAGCAGAGTGACCAGGAGCCCACACAAGGGTGATCTTACCCTTTTTTTCCAGTTCTAATAGTTTGCAGTAGCAGCTTGAAGTTAGAAACTGCAGCTCCTAAGGCTGGTAACACCGTCTGGCTGTCCGAGATTATATAAATCTGACCTTCCTATATATTTCTTTTGTGCTCGTAGTTTTTGAAACTGTAGTTGTGTTGCTTAGTATACAAAGTTCGAGACCAGACCCATTTTTCCATTTAACTATGTCCAAGCTGGCAGATCTATTAGAATCCATAAGATCAGCTATCCTGCCACCGTGTTCAATACATTTCATCAAGACAACCTTCAGTGCCTTAAGTCAGTTTGGCTTTACGGCTCCTCTCGTAAACTCATCTCTTGCCATATGTTTCTTTGGACGAGGTATCTCGACCTCCCTGAGCATCAGGGATGCTCCTCTTATGATTTAGTATCGCAACTGTAGCAGTAACTCGGTCCTCGAAGCAGTGATCTTTCGAATCTTGATCTGAGCCTGTTGCAACTAAAGAGGCCGTATCCACTACCTTCTGTGAAGGAACGGAAATTTTGCCTCGCCGGTGAATTCTTAGGAGTAGGACTCTCTCCTTCATCTTTAATTGACACTGCTCCAAAGCGATGCCCTGGGGTACAGCTGAACGTTTTAGAGGGTCAATCATTTCTCGAGGCTCCGCTAAGGCATATGCTTTCCTTGGCATATCCTCGAGATTTAGGTTCTCCCGATCCTCGCTCACTTAACCATAGTACCTCTAATTGAGTATTCCCTACTCTTGTACACCGAAATTTTACCTATTTTGTACATTTGTCTAGAGTTAACGGTAGATTTCAAATGAATTTCTCTTTTTTGATTCGGATGTGACAGAAAGTTTTCGTTTATAATTTGAAAGAAGCAACAAACATATTGGACGAATTTATAAAATGAATTCTGTAGAAATGACGGCAGTTAAAATAAAATTAAATATGCCCATATCATATCTATCTCAATGGTGTTTACGACATAGCAATATTCACTATTCAGTCGACGAAATAATTTGACAAGAAGCGGCCAACTATATATGAACGATAGATTTGCCTTTCGCTATTTATGGTACGGTTTCTCAACCGCTCGGATTTCTAATTGACCAAAAACCGTCCGGATTTCATCGGGTCACAATTTTTTTATCTAAGTTGGTTTGAGGGTTGATCTGGGTGTTGGGTTTGCATTTGAGTTTTGGTTGAGTTGAAGTTGTGTTTTGAATTAGTGAGCAGTTCAGCTAGGAAATGTATGTCTGTTGAATTGACGGTTGACTTAGAGTTAGGTTGAGTTGAGTTTTTGTATGTATGTAGTTTTTGGGATCATCTTGATTTGTGAGTCCAGTGAATTTAGGGTTGATTTAAGGGATGGGTTGGGCTAGGATTTAATTTGGGTTGAGTTGGAGCTAAGCGGAGTTGAGTTGAGTTTGATTGGCCGGCTAAATTGAAAATTTATTTGTTTTTGAGTTGGAAGTTAGGTGAGTTGTTTTGAGTTGTGTCAGGAACGAATGTAGATTTCCAATCCGCATTGATTTGAGAATTTAGTTGAAAAGTGAGTTTGGGGTTAAGTTGAGGGCTGATTTATGACTGAATTGGAGGTTGAGTTACGATTTTAGGATTGAGTTGAATTCATGGATACATCTCGTTTTCGGACTTTGTTGAATTTAGGGGCTGAGTTAGAGTTGGGTTAGGATTGGGTGGTGTTCATTCAGCCGTTCAGTTGGAAATTTATTGGGGAGTTTGAATTGATTTCAGTTGGAGGTTAGTTATGTTGTTCTGAGTTGAGGATAGAAAGAAGGTTACTTAGATGGTTGATTTCTGGTTGGATAACGAATTGAATTGGTGTTGAGCGATTGGGTTCAATTGAGTTCATGTAGTTTTCATACTGTATTGATTTAGGGTTTGAGCTGAACGTTAAGTTTCGGGTTGCGTTGAGGGTTTACTTTGGAGGTTTAGTTTAAATTTGAGTTGGGGTTGAGTTGTGGTTGAGTTTAGGGTTGGGTGGTTTTGGGTTGATTTGAGGGTCGAGTTGGGGTTGAATAAGGTTTGAATTGAAATTTAATTTAGGGAATAATTTGGAGTTGAATTGAGGAGAGCCGAGTTATTTTCGGGTTTGAATTAGCCATTGAGTGTAGGGTCGAGTAGCATTTGGAAAGATGTGAATGATGATTGAAAAGCAGTGAATTTGGAATTTATAGACTTTAGCATAATTTAGTATCAAAATGTTGGTGGTATGTGCTCTAAATAAGTTTTCAGTTCCGAATTTTTTACGGATTATTATGTAGTACACAGATGTGACCGATTAACTCTAACAAGTACTAAATCAGGTGATGGTGGTGTGCTGGCAAAACTCAATTTTAAACTGTGAAGTAATTTGTCCGAATTATACCATTGAATTTATTGCTTTGAAATTGTCATGGACTGTTAAATCATTATATTTATATATGGCGTATATTCCACCTCATAGTTCTACTGAAATTTACAGTTTATCACAGTGATAACTTTCACCATTTTGTTCCGGATTTTAATATAAATAAAATAATATGTGTTTCAGGAGATTTCATTACTCCTGGTATCCTGGCACAACCAACATTTTTAACGGTGATGAACACATTTTTATTGACTCTATGTCATCGCTAGATTTGCATCAAATTTGTAAAGTCACTAATTTAAACGGCCGGATTCTTGATTTAGTATTTATGAATGATCCTAATTATTGTTCGATTACAAAGTCAATGACACAATTTGTTCCTGAGAGATTACACCATTGGGGCTATTTTGTAAACTCAATAATCATAAATTACCTACGATGAATTATAATTTAAAAAAAGGGATTTTTCTAGATTGGATGTGTTTTTTGCAAACCTGAACTTGAATGAAATTTTTAATTATAAATGGAGCGATGTAGATGCTTTAGTTGATCCATTATACTGTGTTTTATTTAAGGCTTTTGATAAATATGTGCCTTAAAGTTATAATCGGATGAATAACCATCCACCGTGGTTACGCTGCAGTTCGACATTCTTTTTGGAAAATTAAACAGATTTGGGATAAGCAAGTTGCTTTTGGATTTGATTGGCGCGTACCTGTGTGAACTAAAGCAAGTGGTTAGATTAAATGGCATTATATCTAAAACCATTGATGTTCACTCAGGCGTTCTTCAGGGTTCTCACCTTGGACCTGTGCTATTTATCATATTTATCAATGAAATTGCATCTATATGTTCAAATATTGCGGCTGAGAACTTTACGCGGATGACCTGGAATTATCAAAAATCATAACTATTTCGCAACTCATGTAGAAACTGCAGAGTGATCTAGATTTATTATACAAATGTACCATAACGAATAAATTATACATAAATCTAGAAAAATCGGGGGGGGGGGGGGGGGGGGGGCGAGTAGACAAGAGAGAAGCGACGCAACACCTTCAACAACGATGTCAAGCATCATTTCCTTAGGTTAGTACAAATTTGGGTGACCGCTTGAGAACATGATGATGGAACGAAATCTCGCGCCTCCCACCGCCCAACTGCCGCTGGAAATACACATGCATACATACATAGACACACTACACACACGCACACATACATACATACATACATACACATCTAGTATTATTCCAGAATTAATCATTCTTATGGGATTAAATTTAATCCTAATTTTCAGTAACAAAAACAGTTATAGCCGAACTCAACGCTCCAGGCAAGCAGTTAACGTAGTTAAGAAGTTGTCTGTCTTATTTACTAACTATCAACCGCCATGGTACCTGGAACCGGGTTGATTCTCTATTATTAACATACCTTTCCTTTCCCTCGATCTTGTTAGTCGTAAAAGGGGTGTACGGTGGACCCGGCGTATCCGGGAAACTTGCCTTATGCTTGATTGTACACACTAACTCAATCAATCAATCGTCATCAATCAATCATAAATCTAGAAAAATGTTAGGTTATGAGTTTCTTCAGGAGCGGAAAGGATTACTCATCCTTATCATATTAATAATAATGGGCTCGACAGAGTGCCGACATTTAAGAATGTAGAACCTATCTTGGACCATCAGCTGAATTTCCGGGACCATATTAACTTAATTGTAGCTAAGTCTAATATTGTAGATTACTTGGATTCGTTTCTCGTGCCACCAAGGATTTTCGTAATCGACTTTCCATTAATTGTTTGTACTGTTCTCTTATACGGTCAACCTGAAGTATGCATACAATTAATTCTATATACTTGCTTTACAAAATGAAGTGGCCGTTTGATCTTAAACTTCCAATGTGGCGGAATAACATTAATTTACCACCTTATACCGAATGCTGTAAAATTGTAAATTTTGAATAACTGATTGCCAGACATAAGGTTGCAGCTTCTATGTTCATCGCTCTCATGTTTTAAATAATGCAGTTGATTTCACTGAATTTCGTGCCAATATAGATATTCATGTGTAAACTCGTAAACCTGTTCGGGTCAAACATTTTATTAATTTACCGATTTTTAAGTCCAATTATGCACATGCCCCTATTCCGGCTGTGTGTCGCAATTTAATGTTAATTTTAATGAGTTTGATTTCAACTTATCCGAATGTTTATTTAAAAAGCAAATTAAATGTAAATTGTAGTTGTTTGATGTTCATAGGTTATAGGCCCAAAAAAGAATAAACATTTGGATCAATTAGGTAAAACTGAACCTCAAATTTCGAATTCATATATGTACTAATATATCGATCTCGAACATATGAACTGGAAACAGAGTTTCAACAATTTTGCCTGACTATTGCTGAAAACGATTCGAATTCGAATGTATAGGTAAGATTCGTATTGGATTTTAGTAATAAATGAGCTAATCGGGGATACCCCCGGTTCAGGGATACCAGGTTGCAAGTTGTATTCAATATATCGTAGAAATCGGAATTTGGTATTTCATTAAACGATACTCAATGAAGTTTTCATAAAATGAACAATTTAAATTAAACAGACATTTAAACATACACGCAATATTTCAATTACTAATAACCGGCTTCACTTTCTAAAAGTAAGTTTCCTACTTGCATATGCTGATGCCAATATAAACATCTAAACGATTTTATATTGACACTATAAAATTGATCGAACAAGGTTTGAAGGTATCAATGTTGCCATAAAAGCAAAAATAAATCTTTTCTAGATGAATGCAAAATGTGCAGCGGATTGTCATCCGACGTCATCGTGACAGGACTTTAGTGCGCTTTCATTTTGTAAAATATAAAAAGAGCAAGCACCGAGTCGAGTTGTATTCTTTTTTTGTATGTATCGGTTGGTGATCTCCCATGCGAAACACCTGCTCGTAACCCCACAAGCAGACCGGGATTTTGAATTAAAATTTGATAAAATTAATCAAAAATTTGACTTACTTTAACCTCAGTCAAGGTTTATATCAGCTACTAATAATAATCAACTACCCATAACTTCTTTTTGTGTTTACATATCATGTCATTTGTTCATTAATCACAATATTTGATACAACAAAAATTATATCAATTTAAACCTAATTAATTTGAAATTAATCTGTTCAATTAATACTCGTAGTATCATACTTTCAAATATGAAAATATATGCCAGCCTAACTTTACCGCTATTTTCAAAAGATAGTTCTCCTTTTACAATAATTCCAGCTCCTTCTTCAACCAAACCGCCCAGTTTCCAGAATGGTCGGCCTGCATTCACAGATGAACTGAGATTAGACATTTATCGGTCGAATAACTTCATGCAGTTGAAGTTAATTTTAGTTTGTGTCATCGTTTCAAAAAAGCATCTACATAAGTGGCCTTAAGTGATTTAATTTAGCAAAATGAAAATAAATCAGAAAGATAATTATTGAAAATTTTATTTAATTTTATTTTGTTAATTCGATTGATATATTAATTTACGACCAAAGAAATTTGGCGTTACTCTCAATCCCAAATGTAAATCAAATATCGTATATATGTACATACATATGTATGTTCAACTTCAAGTATCGCTGAGATTAAAGAAATAGATAAACATGGTTAAATGATGTTTGAGCTTGTTCAATTTAACTTAATTTTATTGTATTATATTCTTCATTATTCTTCTTGTCGTTAAAATTTTGTTTGTTTGAAGGACAAAATGACGCCCAATTGGCTCAACAAATATTGCACTTGATTTTGGAATATTGACCGATGTCGAATCGATTTCAATGTTGAAATAAGCTTTTCAGGTTGGACAATTTATTAAATGGTGTAAATTTAAGCCGACGGGCCTTTAACCCAAGAAAAGGTTGTGTACAAATTTCTTATCAGACCATTGACATTTAGATGTAAAAATGTGATTTTTCCCTAATATTACGAAAATTACAAAACATTTAAAAAACACGAGTTTATCAACATCAAAGAGGAGACAATTTTTCAACAAACAGAACAAAAAAACAGCTGGTCATGGGGAACCGTTCATAATGCCGCGTTTTAAAATGTCGCGTTTTAAAATACCGCGTTTCAAAATGCCGCGTGGTACAAAATGTCGCGTTTTAAAATGTCGCGTTTCAAAATGCCGCGAGGTACAAAATGTCGCGTGGTACAAAATGTCGCGTTTAAAATGTCGCGTTTCAAAGTGCCGCGTGGTACATAATGTCGCGTGGTACAAAATGTCGCGTTTCATAAAACCGCGTGGTTAAAAAAACCGCGTGGTACAAAATGACGCATTTTAAAATGATGCGTTTTAAAATGACGCGTTTTGAAAAATCCCTTATAAATCAACACAATATGATGTGAAATAATAAATAATTTAATAAAAATTATTTGAAACAAGCAAATTGTGTTTAAACATATGTATAGTAAAATTTTCCTTCACTGAATGGAAATTATTTATAAATGTAATTTTATGTAATTATAAAGTGGGTCTAAGAAAAAGAACGCAAATGTTGAAATTTATTAGAATATTCCTTCACTAAAATGTTAAAGTTAAGTCCTTATATATCAGATGGAAGTTGATATCAGATACACAATTTAATCCAAATTGAACATTTTGTACGTCGTGGCATAGTGAAACGCGACATTTTAAAACGCGTCTTTTTGTACCACGCGAAATTTTGTACCTCGCGGCATTTTGAAACGCGACATTTTAAGACGCGACATTTTGTACCACGCGAAATTTTGTACCTCGCGGCATTTTGAAACGCGACATTTTAAGACGCGACATTTTGTACCACGCGACATTTTGTACCTCGCGGCATTTTGAAACGCGACATTTTAAGACGCGATATTTTAAAACGCGACATTTTAAAACGCGGCATTTTGACCCGGACCCCTGGTTATGTTATGTCCATCACTGAGGCAATTAAAGAATTAATTCTGGTTATTGTTATATCTAGGCTGCGGTCGAATTCTCGAGTAAATCCGCAAAATTCGGTAAATGCATTTACCTTTTTTTGATGGAGAGTAAACGAAATAAAAAAAGGTAAATGTTTTGTGTTTAGATACCATGCCATTGTAGGCAGGTGCATTAGCTACAAGCTATGTAAGGGTTTCATAAACTTTTTCAACAGTCATACCAATTTCGTTTCGGCTTTCTCGGTTAAGAACTCGGTAGAATTGATTAGCAAAATTCAAGATGTTGATATTCCACTACACTCAAAATTAGTTTCGTTTGACGTTGCTAGTCTTTTCACTTCTATTCCAATTAACATTTTGTCTCAAAGAGTTTATACTTACTTAGATAGGGATGTTGCAGATGGAAGCCTTCGGAATGAACTGAAGCTGATATTTGAAACTTGTATTAAACAAAATTATTTTTGCTTTGATAATAAGTATTTCAGATTCACTGATGGTCTACCGATGGGCTCCCCTCTGTCACCTTTGTTAGCAGAAATTTTCATGAATTTCTTCGAACAAACGATTGTATCAAGCAATAATCCTTATTTCCGTCATATGATCTTTTGGTACAGATATGTTGATGACATACTATGTCTATGGAATGGAACTGATAGGCAATTAACCTCTTTTCTCACTTGGTTAAATTCTCAATATCCCACCATTAATTTTACGGTAGAAAAAGAATAAAACAAATCTATTAACTTTCTAGATATAACAATAACCAAAATTAATTCTTCATTAGAGTTCAAAATTTATAGAAAACTCACGTATACAGACGCCATTATACCTAACTCGTCAAACCATCCCCATAATATTAAAATGTCAGCTTTCCGCTCATTCTTAGATAGATTAATAAACATTCCTTTGACAATATCCAATTATAACAAAGAGCTTAATATAATTTTAGAAATAGCAGCGAATAACGGTTATGCAGCTAAGACTATATTAAAGCTATTAAACAGAAAACTGAAACATAAAGCTTTAGCTAACATTTATCCACCTGATAGCCCAATGCCGAAAAATTGGCGCCGCTTAGAGTATATAGGAAAAACTAGTCAACGGATTAGTAACAGCGTGACACAATATACAGATATTAGCTTTGCTTTTTATAACAATAATACAATTAAGAAAATGATTTTTAACAACAAACCAAGAATTGATCGCCTTTCCAAGTCTGGCGTTTATAAGATCAATTGCAATGATTGTAGTTCCTCTTATATCGGACAGACTGGGCATAATTTTGAAGTTAGAGTTAAAGAACATTTATCTGGTAGCCATGAATCATCCCTTTATAATCATTTAACGTTAGAAAATCACACATCCAGTTTAAGCAATTTAGAAATATTGCATGTACAACCAAAAAGCAGACGTTTAGACAACTTAGAATCTTACGAAATCCGAAAAGCTATATTTCTTAACTAAAATATCCTCAACGAACAGAGAGAAATCCGTTTCTCACCAATTACCGACCCCGCATTGTTTTATTCACATACTCATTCCATACCATAAAATTACTAATTCGTCGGGTTATAAAAAAAAAAAATCAACATCTGGAATTTTGTTATTCGACCGTTGACTAATCAATAATCATATACCTGTGTTTAACTCACCCCCTTTTAATTTTTATTTTTTTAATGTTTATTGCTCTCACCAATTTTACCTGTGTTTAACTCACCCCTTTTTTAATTTTTAATTTTTAATGTTTATTGCTGTCACCAATTTTATTGTTTACCACTCCCACATTTTTTTATTGGTATATTTTGGTTTCACTTTTTGCTTTTTCCAACTATATATATATATATATATATATATATATATATATATATATATATATATATATATATATAACTACATTTTTATTTTTACAGTTTAGTAGATACTCCTGATGATGGCCTAATAAGCCGAAATCGATCGAGTGATTTTTTAAACCTTTTGTAATTTTGCGAAATATTTAACAAGTGTTTTTAAAAAAATTTTAAAAATGTGTGTATTAAGTGTGTTTCGCCAAGTGCCTACGGCAGAAAGTGTAAAAAGTAGTAGTATATAAATTTATCCAATTTATTTTAAGGTTAAGTGTAGGGTCAAAAAGTAATTGAAAATTATATAAATATTTAATGTTAATCTTTATTTTATATATTTTTTTATGTATTATATGCATTCGAGATGTGCCCTTTTCGAAATTCATAAAATATAAAGTAAATCTAATTAAAAACACAACGTATAAACTTTATGAACCTGTTATCATAAGTAACAAAATCACTTTAGCAACAGATAGAGATATATCGCCATCGCCGATTAATAAAATGCATTAAATTTGAAAAGGGCACATCTCCAAAAGTTGTGACCTTTTTGAAATTATCGTTATACAAACCGACACTGATTGCCGTATTAACACAAGACATGTGCCTATTTCAAACCAAATAGGTGCGGGGATATATTTCCATCACATTAACGTGGAAAAACGGTTTTGTTGAAATTTTCGAGATGTTAAGTGTAAGGTTGAAAATGATCAATTATGCCCAAATTATTGATAAAAGCTGAATAGCTTTTCTCAGCATTGTTCAACCCCTTGTTAGCATAATATGCTGTAGGTAAGTCGGCACCATTCGCCTCTTGGGAGAAAACCGAACGCTATTATCACTTGTGTCGCAGGTTAGCACAAACTCCTTTGAAAAATTCGGAAATTGCAAGACTGGAGGATTTCTTAGAAATTATTTTATTATTTGGAAAGCTTTATCAAAAAAAGCATCCCAATCAAATTTTGTATCTTTTTTTTAAAAAGATACGTCATTGCTTTGAAAAGTTAGGATACAACTTGCGGTAGCAACAACAACACCAACGAACGACATCACATCGCAAGACGTTTTAGGTATTGGATAAGATTTTACTACATCGCTTTTTGTCGCATCTGGCTTAATTCCCGTTTTGTGTTATCAAGAGACCCAAGTAGTAAATCTTTTTACTAAAATGAAATTGACATTTCTCGGAATTCACCTTAAGGTTGTATTGCCTTAAACAAGAAAATACTTCTTATAATCTCTCATTGCGCTAAAGAAGACTCCTGCCAAAAATTACAACGTGGCCAGCGTAAACTAGGCATTTTATTCTATTTAATCCACACAAGTCGTTATTCATCAAACTGGTAGTGTCCCGTTTCAATACTGCCATTCAAAATCTGCATTTTCGCGGTCGACAACAATAAACCATTTTTTCATTAGATTTGTTTTTTAGGAACACAAAATAAGGGAAAGTTCTATATGTACTGGTTTTTTGTACTGGAAATGACTTATTCCACTTTCAAAATAAATCTTTTTAATAAAAATGACTTATACTATCATTTCATATTGATTTAATTCATTAAAGGGAATTTTACATTATAAATGATATCCAGTTATTACAAAGAGAAAGTTATAATGAATTTAATAGGTTTTGGTTTCATTTTACTCCTAAACAAGTTGATCCGACTTTTTTAAGTTTTGAAAATATCCATGATGAACAGGTGGAATAAACACGGATCCTTACATTAACCAGCCGTGATTTTTTCATCACCCGCCAGGAATCGAACTCAGGACCTCCGGAGCAAGCATGTTAACAACTTTGCCACCGGGGCGGCAAGTTACATTACACTGAGTAATTAAAATACTTTTACAAATTACAGCAAACTCAGTAATTAAAATACAAATTACAAATACTGTTACTTGGAAAACGAGTAATTAAAATACAAATTACAAATTGTAATTTGTGTTTTCATTTCCTAATTCTAATAAATGTAATTCGTTACTGTTCTGCCTTGCCGGTTGCCCACAGTAACGGCAGTAACTCTATAGAACTAACATTCTTTGGTCATCCCTTTTTAGTGCTAAATCCTAAATATAAAACGCTGCATCACTATAGTCAAGGATGTTTTGTAGTACATTTTATAAGGAGAATCTCTTATAACTGTGTCCAAAAAGTAAAGCCATTTTTTATGTACATATGTCAAAAAATATTTATTTATTCTTCCAAAATTATTTCGTCGCAACTCAATTTTATAAAAAAAAAATATTTTTTTTTACTTTAAAACATCATAGCTCTCAAACGGATACAGATGTAAGATAACCACCTTAATCTTAATAGGAGCCTATACAATTACCAGTCAAATAAGACTAACTTGGTTGCCCTCCGATAAGTATTTTGGAAGTTACCGTTTAATATTTGGGTGTACTTGTTTTCTGAACCAAATTTTTTAAACACCCTGTATCTCGAAGGATATCATAAATGGACCCCCCCCCCCACACATACGATTTTTTTCTCAGAATAAGCCAAGGAATCACCCCTTGACGGGTCAGCATCCCAATCCCAATCACCCTGTATATCACAATACTGTCAACTTAGAAAAAAAAAATATTTATGATGTATGGTTTACCCGCGCACAGCGGGTTTTTAGACACAGTAGTAAATCTAAAATCTTTAAATCTTAAATGTTAATGAGGCATGCTTATAGTAAGAATATTCGCCGCCGTTCGAATAACCTTTATCACGACGGTGATGACATCTGATGTGCGGAAATAAAAACAAACTCTTTTTGCATGCCCCATTGTTGTTGTTGTTACATTTTTTGCTTTTAATGCCTTCTAGATTTATAATATACTCATCATACTATTAGTTGTTATGTCATTACACAAATGAACAAGCATTTAATGTGACTTATCCCACTTTCATAATAAACAAAATATTGATAGCGTTTAGTATTCATTCTATAACCACTATTTCTAGGAAATATTTTACAGTTAAGCGCAATAATGTAACAAAATATGAAAGTTCACTATACTTTAACATGTTGTATAACGTTAACTCAATTTTTTAAAAAATTGACTTATTCCACTTTCAAAATAAACGGCTCATTTATATCTCAATAATGGCTTACCGGCCGCTGTATGACTAACAATAACACGTAAGAAATCTTCGCCGTTAAAGTGTAGAAAATATTAAAATATAGCATGTTTTTTTTTCTTAATAGAGAGTCGCCGTTAAGATATTTTTTTGTTCTAAGCACAAAAACCTTCTTAAATCCAGAATTTCAGCCTAGAGCACTTCTTATTTTTGCCTTCTTGCCAACCTCTGGACCTTTGTTCGAGATTAACTGTAAAATTTAACATTTGTTGCAAAAACACTTTTGTTCGAATTTATGCGAATATATTATATTAGTCATAAAATTATTGTAATCATTTGGAAATTAAGATACATAGTTAATAATTTTTGTATGCGGTCGCGATAAATACTCGAACCAGAGAGACGTGTTTTAGCCTTATTTGTGAAGAAATGAAATGAAATAATTTTTAAATTTAATTTTGGTTTAATTTGTTTAATTTCTTTAGTACAAATTTATCTTGTTAATTTATATTAACTGTTGTACTAGTGAAATGTTTAGAAATGGAAGGAATATTTAAATTATGAATAAAATGTATCCGAGTAATAGTGCAGGTTTATTTGTATATTGTTTGTGAAGTAATATTAGTGAATTAATAAAATGAAGTGTGGTATTTGAACATGTGGCAGAATTACTTATGTTCAAAATTTACATAACGGTACTGTTCGGGTATCGCTTAGCAGATAATTTCACACCATATTCGTTTTTTTGCATACTGTAGTGAAAACAATTAATTTGTAAAAATTATATATGATTTTGTAGTATAATGAGATTCTGTCATAAATATTTGTTATTGGGAATTTCATAATCTTATAATAAATAGTGGTATTGAATGTATTTTTCGATTGGTGTGTATCTGTGTGAAAACAAATAAAACAAACAAAACTTATTTTGGCAATTCACCCATTTCAGTAATCAAATTACTCCCGATTTTTGTTTTTGCTTTTTTTTGCACTTATATTCATTCTCAAAAAACTTTTATACAATACATATATGTATTTATTTTTGGATTCAATGACGTTTACGAAGTTTATCCTAAGTTAGAACAAAACCATCGAAAAAAACAGAATATGTAAATGGATTATGTATTAAACATGAAACTATTAAGCAACTAACTATTTAGCACTTAGCATTTAGGCGAACATTTCTCAATAAATAACTGTAAAACTTGTATTGATTGCTTTTCACTTAATCATATTGCCACATTTTGAAATATACAATTTTGGATTTTCCTATGAAAGTGCCTATCTTAAAAGTTTCCAAATTTATGAAGAAAGTCCGTATCTTAAGATTTTTCATATTTATCACCGACATCATTATGAAATTTTCATAGGTCTGTACTAAAACTTGAACATGCCAAACCATATGAAAACCTAATGCCTTTTACATGGTCAAATTATCATATTCGTAAACTTACATTTTAGAATTTTCTTAAGAAAGGAAAGTTCGTATCTTAAGATTTTTCATATTTGAGCCGTTAATTTTGAAAGTGGTGCAAGTCCATTTTTCAAAAAAATTAAGTTAATGATAGCAATAGACAAATAAAAGTATAATCTTTCTAACGGTGAACAATTTATAGTCAAAATAAAAAAAAAATAATCCCTAATACTTGTTCAAAAAATAAGAAAATTCAAAATCCAGTATATTTTTCCATTTATTGTTTCTCTATTCCTTCATTTTCTCATTTCAACAAAATGTGGACTTGCCCCACTTTCAAAATAAACGGCTCATTTATAGTCAAAGTAATTATAATTTTTTGATAGGTCGCCATATACATTTATGTTGTTTTTATTGTTTTAATTCGAATTTAGGAAGAACTCTATAATAGTAATATAGCGTCTGAATTTGGTTCCATTTAAGTCTAACTTTACCTGCATATTGACCGTTAGATATAATAAAATTAGTGTTCAGAAGTAAATGGGAAAAATTATGCTATTTTGAAACTAAATTCAAATTAAAATAAAACCAGGTTTAAACAAGACATATTAGGTTCTAACTTTAAAAGTTACCTTAGTCTTACTTAAGTCTTGGTTCAATTTATTTTTAATATTTATGTCATCTGTACAATTGTTCTTCTAACTGAAAGGAACTGGATTCAGAACATAATGCCTACAGATCGAAAATAAGAACGTTCTAAAAATAAAATAAAATCCTTATAAAAAAAACATTTATCAGGTTTTTTCCAGACGATGAATCACGATAAACCATAACGTTTTTAATCTACATTCTTTTTAGTCAGTATTAACTTCCCCCCATCCAAAAACAAAAACAAAAAAAATAACAATAACACTACGTACATACATAATTGTGGCAACCCTGCATTGCACCAAAGTGGTTAAGTTATAAACATTTATAGAGTTACTATATTCTTGATTATGAGCCCTTCGTACACATTATACAAAACAAAATACAATCGCATACATACTAACAAAAAAGTTAAATTTTCCCCGTGAAAACTAGAAAAATTGGAAAAGGATAGCAAAGTTTATTTTTTGATATAATTGTATGCGCACGCACATAAATACATTTACACAAATAGACACACACACAACCTTACATAGATTTGAATATTTTATTGTTTTAATTAATGATTAAAATAGCAGGATTCTAAAATAATTATATAAGCATATGAATTAAAAAGCTTCAAAAGCTTTTACAAAATCAAGCATTTTCTATGGAATTTTATAATTTAACCGTTTAAAATTTTTATTGTTATTGTACATACATATATTTGTATACAATTTTCCCAATTTTTTGTTTTTTGTTTTTGTTTTGTTACCCCGCACATACATAATATTGCCATGGAAGTGTATTTACATATGAAGTAGTAGCACATACAAAAATGAAAATTGTCTAGTTTTTCCTTTCTTCAGTTTCATTGTGTGACCTGCTCCGTTGGGTTTGAAGACCATATAAATTCTAAAAAAAAAAAAATTTGTCGCAGAATACTTATTTATACATAATAAGTATATTATAAAAGACAGTTTTTATTATTATTATTATGATTTTAACTTATTATTTTGATTAATTTAAATTAATAACGATTAATTAAAGAAAAAGAAAAAAGAAAAGTTTTTTTTTAATAAGCCTTGTTCTAACCCCCTGATTTTATAATATAAACGGGAATGTGAATGTAAATTATTATACGGATATAATTTAGTGATAAAAAAAACGAAATTTGTATAGTTTTTAGTTGTGTGTTATGTAAAGCTTGCCGAAAAACCGAAAATCGAGCTTTTCTTCTATGGAAAATTAACTTTTTTTTTTTTTTTTAAATTTAACTAATACAAAATTTTGGTGAATAATTGTGAAAAATAATAATAATATGGTATTGTTATAGTGCTAAAAAATAATAAAATAATACAAATGTAAAGAAAATGATGGAAAAAGGAAAATTATAAAATTTTCTTGAAAACCTGTCAGTTGTTCTTTGGAAATCGATTTTTATTCTATTTGGTTTATTTTAACTTTTCTTGTATATTTGTGTATACATTTTATGTGTGCGGTTTATAGTTTGGGGGGTCGGTCGGTCAGCATTATCGCAACATACATAATTCATGTACATCTAAGATTTTTTTGTTATGCCATCGCCGACATTGTCGTTGGTGTCGTTATTTTTATTTTTTTTTATTTTGTGTTGAAAGGCAGGTGTACACACAAGAAGGTGAATCTCTATTGTATGTACATAGATATATACAAGAAAAATACTATTGACGTAAGCAAAATCACGTGTTCGGGTGTATTCGGTTGGTGTGTATGTGTCGACAGTCAACAGCTAGGTTTTACTTAGAGTAGCTGCTAAGGTCTTACCTAACACTATATTCCTATTTTTCTTTTTTTTTTAATATTTTCGGGTCGAAGGTAAATCTTCCTGTCAAATAGGTCAGCATTATTTGTTTATGTATTTGTTTCTGTTTGACATTCGAACTTACAAATTTAAATTACATTTTACATAAGGTTATGACCTAATTAAAGTTTGTTTGTGTTTAATATTTTTTTGTTCTGGACAGGTCACTGGCTCTCTATTTTTTTTTTTTGATCTAGTTCATTGCGATTAATCGACCTTATTATGTAACATGATTTTATTATAGCAACAGACGCACGATGCATTCAAATTAATAAATTAGCAAGTCTGAGATGAAGTGAGAAGTGAGAAATACGACGAATCAATTCGTTCATTATTTTAGACCTCAAAAGGTGTCCATATTAAATTTCAAAAGGTTAATGTTCACTCGAAGAAACTCAATTTTTTAAGCTAGGTGAACGATAAATTATGTAAATAAAGTTTATGTCGAAATAATGGTTTTTGGCACAATTCCAAAAAAATTTGAAAAAGATGCTGCTAAATTATTTTAATTGTGTTACAATATTCAGTTTTTAAACCGAACTTTTCGTTTTATAAACGTTTCGAGCCAAACTTTTGATAAGATTTTTTAATTTATACTTTGAGAGACTAAGTGCTAGCTTTGTGGCAGGAGATGTACCTGGACGTGTTTCACTTTTGAAAATGCACGGATAGTCCACAGTCTTCATTCGAACAAGCTACTCGAATATATTCCAAATTAGAAAAACTCAGGGCGACTTTTAAGCAAAAAATATTTTTTTACGATTTTATAAAATTTCCAATCTAAAAGCTTATTAAGCTTAATTTTATAAAGTGTTTCGGAGCTTTTTGAATTAGGCAATTAATATAATGTTGTAAATGATATTTTTGAATGTTACAACAAGATCATAATCATAACATTGACCAGGAGAGGGGTTATTTAGGGTTGCCATTTTTCATAAAGTAAGGTTGGGATATTTTGAAGAAAAAAAATTACTTTTTAAATGTTTTTGTGATATGCCACATTATTTCACGAAACCGAATAAATTTCCATTTAGCTACTAATTTTGACACTCCATTAAGTAAATGCCTTAGAGGACATTGTGGCCACATTGGCTAATGCATCTTTTAAATTACCGTAAATGTGCTTAAACATCGTCTCAAAAATCCAAAATTAGTCTTGTATAGTTTTTAATTAAAAAATCTCAATAGAAATACCGAATATTATGGATTTTATCGAATAAACCGTGAATCTCAAAAAATCTTGAGAATTTTGAAATTAAAATGTTGAATTAGTGTGAGGTTTGACCTCAACGATTTCCAAGAATTTTTAAGAATCAAATGATTTTGAAAATTAAACAAAATCTGAAAAAAATTAAATCAAAAAAATAAAAAAATTAAAGATTTTCGAAAATCTTGAAAACCATTAATGATACCTAAAATTATTCCGAATAATCTCAAAGTCAAGCACGAAAAGGATAAAATCAAAGTCAAGTAAATCTAAAAAAATTCAAAATCACGAAAAATCTCAATAATATTGAAAATCTCGAATTATCTCGAAAATCTCGGATTTTTCAAATCAAGTGCAGTAAGCTGCATTTTGCTAGACGAGTAGCGGCGGCTTAAATCCTTCCGAATTTGATTGAAAATTGAGTCGTTTTAATTGTTACGGGGTTTAGAGTAATTTTCTGCTAATACCTGGCACCATACTGCGAAACTGGTAAATTAAAATGTTTGCAAGAGCTTTACATAATTGTTTAAACCATGCATCGCCAAAAACTTAGCCTAAATATTAATTTACAAATTTCAATGATGAAGGCAATGCTCACTGAAAATTTATAAGGGTTAAATTGTTTACTTAATTTACCTACTAATATTTTCGAAAGCTCTTCTAGTAAAAATAAGTATTATAACTTTAAGTCTAATAGCTAACATGGGTTTGCCCAGAGTGAAATCCTTTATCTTTCCATTTTTAAAAAATTATCTTGTTCTAAAACAAGCTGAATTGCGTACAAATTTACTAAATCGTTAGCAAGTTGGCATATCTCATTATCTGTTTCCATCAGTTTTGAGCTTTTGCTAATTTTTAAAGTCGCAACTATTTTTCAGATTGTGTTCTGCTCAATTTTTATTATCTCTACACTACACAATTCGTTTTCTAGACCGATTAATTTAAAGAAATAATTCCAAGCTTTATAAATTCTAAATTGTTAGATATCAATATAATATTTCAAAAGTTCTAGTTTCACCGTCTTTTTATATGGCATGCCGGCCGAACATTTATATTTTGATTATCAAGCTTTTGAAGAGAAAATTAGTGGCAAGGGTTTCCAGTGAGCTTTCAATATTTTTGTCTAAAACTTTTGGTTGTATTCTCCATACAATTTTCCAGATTCTCTAAACTATTTAAAATGCTGAAAGCTGGAATATTTGGTTGGCTCAGAATGAAATCCATTGAGCTCAAGAGTTATTAGCGTGAGCTTTCTTCATTCTCCTAAAAATATAATTATTTTACTAATACCGACGTGAAACTGGTTAAGTTGAAATTCACAGAATTTCGATTTTTATTAACGATTTTTGATAAGCTTTCACGGCCACTGAATGTTGGATTTCTTGTGCAATATTCCATTTTTAATGGTAAACATCAATGTTAAATTCTTCTTGTACCTCGGCATTTTCCGAAATACAAGATTAGTTTTTTAACTTCATGGTTTCAAAGTTTGGTCGGCCGTAATGATGGGATTTGCTAAATAGCTAAATGTCTTCCACTCTCAGAAGATACTAAACACAACTAAAGACAATTAAACTAATGATGTCGATAATGTAGATAATTCACGTAATGTTGGCTAAAATATTGTTAATTATATTTTTGAATGTTTTAACATGAGCCGAACCGAAACATGGATTGGGAGCTTTCCCTTATTTAAGGTTAAAATTTAACAAAACGTAAAGTCAGTCGAAAAAAAATTACTCTTTTAAGTTTTTTGCTTTTTACCACATTATTTCATGAAAGCTGCGTACATTTCCATTATTGAGCTGCTAATTTTGACACTCGATTGAGTAAATACCTTACTTTAGGCCAGAGGACTCCCCCCCCCCCCCCACCCAATAACTACTACATTTTGAAATTTCCATAAATGTTTTCGTGCATCGCCTACAAAACCTAAAAATAAATAATCTAGTCTAATTTTTAATTTAGGTTTTCAAAAATGTTGGTAGAAATTTCGAAAATTTCTAATTTTTAGGAATAAATGTGAATAGCTATTAATTATTTTTATTTATATTGAGCCAAATCTTTTAATTTAAACAATTATTTTATTGGTATATAGGGCTCTTTATTTTTATTTTTATTTATTAGTACTTGAGCTTTCATC
This sequence comes from Tipula helvola, assembly GCA_963556165.1. Taxonomy (NCBI): domain Eukaryota; kingdom Metazoa; phylum Arthropoda; class Insecta; order Diptera; family Tipulidae; genus Tipula; species Tipula helvola. The sequence continues at coordinate 316,578,924 of OY744481.1, forward strand.
CCACTTCGGGATTATTTTCAAAAGCATAATGAAAAATTATTTCCAAAATAGGTTCCTTTTATATAAAAATTTTTACATAAAACAATCAAACATTTGTTACAAAAACCAATTTTTCATGGAAACGCACAGCCTAGAAAATTTTTCGAAAAATAATTTTCTTTTCCTGGCTAAAGCGTTTTTGATGTAGAAAGGTTGTACAATTGAATAAAAATAAAATGAGGTGAGACAAAAAACTTATATTGGCAACTCGTATGATTTATTTATATAAGTTTTTTGTCTCACCTCATTTTATTTTTATTCAATTGTACAACCTTTCTACATGAAAAACGCTTTAGCCAGGAAAAGAAAATTATTTTTCGAAAAATTGTCTAGGCTGTGCGTTTCCATGAAAAATTGGTTTTTGTAACAAATGTTTGATTGTTTTATGTAAAAAATTTTATATAAAAGGAACCTATTTTGGAAATAATTTTTCATTATGCTTTTGAAAATGATCCCGAAGTGGGATTGAAAGCTCAAGTACTAATAAATAAAAATAAAAATAAAGAGCCCTATATACCAATAAAATAATTGTTTAAAGTGAATAGCTATATATGATGTGATTATGTGAACGTAACATTAAGAACCTCAAATTATCTCTAACTACTGTCGGATCATTCTATCATGCTGCTAAGAAAATTTGATAAATAACTTAATACCGTAAGCAATTTCGAATAATCTCCAATAACCCCGAAAATTTCAGATATTCGCGAATAATTCTCAACAAACGAATAATCTTAAAAACTTCACAAAATTTAGCTTTAACAATCAAAATTTATTTATTTAATAACCTTACGAATAAAATTTAGAAAATATTTGAAAAATCTCGAATCCCTTAAATAATCCCAAAATAATCTCGAATAATCATCTCAAAGAAAAATCAACGGTGGTAAACAAATCAAAGCCAAATAAATCTCGAAAAAAAAATTAAATGTCTCAATAATATCGAAAATATTTTTGAATAAATTAACAGCCTCAATCACCTGGTTGAAAGTTGCACATTAATTCTTTTGTTTAGGACGGGGCCGCTAAAGTACTGCTTTCGAATCGAAAAACATTACTGAAAAGGCAAGGCCTACTTTCTGCCCAGTAGCAGAACAAAATATTTCCATGTACATCCCTTTTTATTTTAATAAACAAAAATGATAGATCCGCATTTTTAATGCTTTAAAAAAATAAACTTCTGACAATGGCACATATGCAATTAGCAGCCGATAATTATACATTTATTAGAAAAGCTTTACAAAACTTCTACCGAGTTTTCACAGAATAAATACTAAAATAAATGCCACAAAACTACATTGATGTCAAGCTTTCAATGTAAACTTTCTTAAATTATCAAAATCCTCTAAACTCAAATTAGTTAGTGGAAAGATTTTCAAGCCAGTCATAACCCCATGGCCTTGAATTTCGATTTCCTTATTATTATTTTTTTTAATATTTGAATTATTCAATAAATTTACTGTTTTTAGAAGAGCTTTTAAAAATAAAAGGCGGAATAACCGAAATTAGGTGAAAATCGAAATACAGTAAAACCTCCAAAGTTGGACACCTTTAACTTGGACATTTCTATATATTGGACATTTCTTAAAGTCCCTACAAAAACACATGGATTTATATTTTTTTAATCGAATTTACCTTTATATATTGGACAACCTCCTTAACTTGTATGTTGGACAGAATTTCTTGACGATAAAACAATTTTCCTTGGTTTCTATATGTTGGTTCTCTGTTTTCGTTAAATGCATTACATACACATTTCCACGATGCACGATTTACGGCCTTAACAATGTGCCCGAAAGATAGCCGAAAAACTTGTATTGAATGAACTTCAAACATCCAATGGAAGAGGCTGCATATTCGAAGAATATGGGTCCGTGGAGTTGACATCATGCGTAAAGAAAATCGCAAAATTTTATTAACTGTCGACAACTCTCCAGCTCATGTTGAAGATTTGACTAACTTTCGCCTTCGCTCTCAACCGGCAAGAATGACATCGGTCATTTAGCCTCTTGGCCAAAGCATAATCAAGGTTTTTAAAAGCTACTACAGGACCATCTAATAAAAAGTTTTCTTAAATCTCGAAACTTACAAACAAAAATTTCAGATTTCTTTGATTTTAATGTTTCTTTTGAAATACAGTAAGGTAAGATGCAATACTACACTACTGTCCTATTTTTTGTATAACCTAATTTTCTTTTTTAAACGGTCTTTGTTTGCACGGTTTTGAGTTTTTAAATGATCACAATTGTAAATGAAATAAGGAAAGGATTAAATTTTAAGAATGTTTCTATAACTTGGACAACTCCCTATGTTGGACAAAATTTCTAGTCCCTTGAGTGTCCAATATACACAGGTTTCACTGTATTTATTTTTTATGTTTCAATTTGTCTTAATTTACCGTAAGCCGCCGAACACTTTATAGCCAAAATTTTTTTCCACAAAGCAGATATTACAAAATTATTGCAAGAGCTTTTCTGAATTTTTAAAACCGTACGTTGAACTTCAAAAAATTCGGCTTATCAATACTAGATTAAATGTTAATTTGCAGTTTTACCTTTCAATTTTCAACGGAGAAGGTTCAATAAAAAATATGAGGAGTAACAATTGCTAATTTTAAAAGCTTTGTTTGTAAAAATAAACATTAACACTTATTATCTAAAAGCTGTATATTCTGTGAAAGCAGAATATCTTAAAAACAGCAGGTATCCGTTTTTGTTCTTGATCTAGACAAATTTAATTATGTAAAATCTACTGAAAGTTTCAATATGCAGATTTCAAATATGCTTCTTAGTATTTGAACTTTTAAAAATATTTTTCTTTATTCGATACTAGAGATTATCTCGTTACCACTTTTAATACATTTTTGAGCTTTTATTCAATTTTTAAAATTTTCAAAACTGTTCAATTCATTTTCCAGACCGGGACAATTCTAAGCTTTATAAAGCTACGTCGATATAACATTTGAAAAGTTCTACTTTGACCATGTTTTTAAATGACACGCGAGCCGAACATTCATATTTTGATTATTTAGTTTTTCAGGAGAAAATTTCTGCCAAATGACCAATGAACGAATATTCAATTTTCCATATTTTATATACAATTTAAAGGACTGAAAGCTGGAATATTTGGTTGTTTGAAAATTAAAAAGCCTTAAAATATTTTATTTTTTGCTTTATTCATAAAATTTAAATTACTCCTTTTGCAATGAGTTCGTGAGCTTTCTTCATTGGCTAAACACCTAAAGTTATATTATTTTACTGTCAGATCAGAACTCCCAAATCAACATGCTCTTAAAAACTACATACGTTCATGAACTCAACTCAAGTTAAATCTAATTCAACCGTCAATTCAACACACAAATAAATCCCCAACTGCTCATTAAACGAGGGTTTAACCCCAACTCAACTCCTACTCAACCTCAATACAATCCGCAAACTCAATCATCAAACCAGGATATACAACAAAATGGTCATTTTGGTAATATCACCGTGGTGTAGGGTCCATTGATATAATAGGTACCCGATCCTCTTGACGTACAGCTTCCAAAAGCTCTTCAATTCTCCGCCTTGGCCATAGAAATATATTATCGAAAAAATACACAATTACGATAAGCTGTTCTCGAGATACCATGGGTACGGGGTTGGGTACGAAATCTTGGTTGCCAAAATCTTGCTTTTACAAAATCTTGGTTTTTATAAATTCTGAAAAATGGGGAATTTAATATTTAAATAAATACAGAATAAAAGCAAGATTAAAACCGAGATCTGTAAAAGCAAGATTTTGAAAAACAGGATTTAGAGACGCAAGCTTTCTTTTATTATTTTATTAACTGCTTTCAAATTAAAATTAGTTATTTTTTGTATCAAGGGAGTTGAATATCAGAAAACTTTCCATTGAATTTATGTCAAACTGGTAAATTGAAAATAATTCGAGATCATTTGTCAGTTTTTGCACTTTTAGTTAAACTAAGGTTAAAATGCTCTAATAAAAATAAACAAAAAATTAAGCTCTCAAAACTTTATAAAAATTTGAATTTCAAAGGCTTAGGAAAAACTCTGGATGTTCAAACAAAAAAGTATATTTTGTACGAAAAGAAGATCCGGTCAATTTCAAAAAGCAAATTTAAACATTAACTATTTTTATAAAGAATTTCTGATCTTTTTTATTCAAGTTTGTATTCTGTCACTTACTTGTGGTTATTTCATTACATCGAACGAAATAATCTCTCAATCATGGTTAGCATGCCATGTGCGGCGAAACTTCTATATTCGATTAGGTGTCTAAAGTGATATAAGCCTGTATAATATTTAATGTATCAAAACTGTTTTCTGAAGGTGTAAGGCAGTTTCATAATTAATCGATAAACAAATTGCAATCTTCCATTTAGTGAGCTTTTTTTATACTTAAATTTAGATTTTCTTTTTCCAATAAAAATTATAAATAATTGAGAAACCAAAAGTCGGAATACTTGTTTGGTGCTAAAATTATTCTTTGTTGAAAAAATGCGGACCAGCCATAATACGTTGATTTTGAATTTGCTGATTAAATTAAAAAACTTTAACTTTCAAATTTTGAGTTGTCCGCTTTCTAGTTCTAAACCCATTTTCGAAGTTGCCACCACGAGCTTCCCGACTTATTATTGTAAAAGATCTCGATTAAATTGTTGCATGTCTATTTGTAACAGCTTTATTTTGTACTAGGCGAACTTTTAGTTTTCATGTCATATAGAGACGCTCAGTTTAGAACTTTGCTCCTCGACTGTCTTTGGAGAGATATTTGCTAAAAGTTTATGTATTTATCTATAATTTAAAAAGAAAACATTTCTTCAAAAAGTAAGGATTTTATTTGTTTATTCTTTATTTAATCTCTAAAATTTTGGTACGCCTCTTTTTGAGCTTAAGCTCATTCATAAAAAAGCGTCAGGGTTCAAAAAACAAAGTTGTGAAAATCCTCAATAATAGTCTTCAACATAGCATTTGGTCTTTAGATCTTCTATTTCTTCTTGAAGAATCTCTTGAAAAAAAAATATTCTATTTCTGCTTGAAATATCCCTGCAGTTGAGGCATTTTGGTCCAACAATTTTTACTTTAATTTAGGTTTTAAAAATATTTAAATTAATTTTTTTTATTTTGAAGAAAATTAAAAAAAAAAATCGCCTGCCTGACTCGAAAGTCACAGCCTTTTAGCTCCGAATTTACTTCATTACTCAGGATGTACCAAGAGGTTCGACTAAGCTCGAAACACGTCTTATTAGTCGCAGTGTGTAAAATAATTGAAATGATAACTTTTTCGTTTAGAAAAGCTTTCAGTAATTTTATTGTTCAGAAATATTAAATAAAGAGCTAGTTCCGAACTAACTTTTCTTAAATGGGATTTCTAACATGATGTTCACGGCGAGGTTGATGTACGAAACACGTACTGGTACTAAACACGATCTGTAAAATTTAATTTAATATAATAAAATTTTGTTTTGCTTTCCATGTAATTTAAGGAGGTCCAAATACCAAGGGAAATGATTTCTGGTGTGTTTTCTCTTCTAACTCCAAAATTCTATGTTGATAGTTGAACAATATTTCACGATACAAATTGATGTGGCAGCTGTTCTATTAGAAAGACATTTGTAAAACAAAAATGGTTTTATCGATGTTGTGTAGGTTCCTACTCTTTCAACAAGATATTTAGCAATTATTGTACCTATTGGTCTATCAGTTCCACATTTACATTGGCACTTCAATGACACGTTCTGTTTAGCCATTTTTAAAGATATTACAATTGGATCAGACGCAATTAAGAAATTAGATATTTTTGTACAATTTTAATGTGTCATTCATTATTCACTGGACGGGAAAAGATGTGCTTTGCCTTTCTCTTACATTTAATTTAATTTAATTCAGTTGAGTTTATTAATAAACAGAATCGCGATTGAGATTTTACCAAATTACAGACAGCTGTGGATGTGTGGAAGTTGGTTTTGTAGTACATAATAATGGAATATAATAAACCAATCTTTTGAAACCAATCTTTAGAATATTTTGACGCCAACCTGTTTCTATGGTCAATGCAGTGAATTGAAAAGCTTTTGGAAGATATACGTCAAGGAGATCGAGTACCTGAAATACGAATTCACCCAAAACGACGTTTATGTATATGTACAAATCAGTGTTTAAATTCATTTTTTCGTTCCCTTCTTTTATCTTTTTTTTCTCTATTTGTGAAAGAAAACAAAAAATATTTTTGTTTGTTTCTTTCCCCGGGAACGAAATCGAAAAAAGTAAAATATCTCTCCTCATATAAAAAACAAAGAATAGGAGAGGAGAGATATTTTATTTTGTTGGATTTTGTTCCAGAGGAAAGAAACAAAACAAAATATTTTTTCTCTTCTTTCGCAAAAAGAGAATAAATAAAGGAACGAAATTTGAATTTAAACACTGATACATACATATATATATATATGTATACTGTTGAGTGAGGTTCCATTTGCGGGTTGAGTTGGGATTGAGTTTGAGTTGAGTTAAGGTTTAGTGCGCAGTTCAACTGAGGATTTATTTTTGTATTGAAATGTCGGTTGAATTAGAGTTAGCTTGTGTTGAGTTCATGACGCATATAGAGAGTTGAGTTGGGCATGCGTTTTGGGTTGGACTAGGGCTTAGTAGAGGTTGTAGAAGAGTAGGAGTCAGCCGTTGACCATCACCGTTCCGATAGTATTTTGAAGTTCTCAGTGTTAACCAAAACCCAAATTTTGTTCATGTTCTTGTACTTGAACGTTGTGAAATACTTTTTGAATCACCTCCTTACAAACAGTTTTTTTTTTTTTTTGGTGGCATAATTCAGATGTAAGTGGCTTTCCAATAGACCATCGCAAGTACTTATAAGCAATTGTGGTTCATGTCTTTGCTATATTTACTATATTTACTCTAGCAAAGATATAACCCATAAGTGCTCTTAAGTGTATACTTGCAGTGGTCGATTGGAAAGACACTATTTATTCGAACATATATGTCAAGTAAATACTTCTGAAAAGATATGTCCGTTTTACTAGGGCAGATTTATTTTAATGAATAAAAGGCTATTAAGAACACGAGGGTACTTTAACAACTTAGGCCTTTTGCCAATTACTTACTTATTTTATGGGACCTAACTTATTACAAAAGTACATTGAATAAGTTAGGTTCCACAAAATAAGTAAGTAATTGGAAAAGGGCCTTTTATAGGGTTTCTGATTTCTCGAATGTTTTTCGTTCTCGAGATTCGAGATTCTCGAATTTTACAACAATTTTGTTTCTCGAGAAATAGAGAATTTCAATAAAATTTCTCGAGATTCTCGAGAATTTCGAGAATTTTAGAATACTTATTTGGCCTTCGATAAAAAAAAATAAAACTATTTAAAAAAACAATCTTGAAAGCTAATGACAATTTCTTTATTTAAAATAGAACATAAATATTATCCACTTGTTCAGGATAGACTTAGACAATAGCCGCATTTCTTGACGCTTGATCTGATCCGGATCAGATCATGTTTCATGAAACGCCAAATTTGTAAAATATTTGTTGTTGTTTTCAATGTAAACTTTGATCTGATCCGGATCACTATGCGTCAAGAAATACGGCTAATAACAAAATAAATATCACTTCATCATTTAAATCAATATTTCTTATTAAGAATAAAAATTATACAAAAGATTCATTCTAATTAGAATAAAATAATTCAAATTAATTTATAAAAAAGTTAATTTTCGTTATTTAAAAAATAATGTTTCAAAACTTCCAAACTGTCTAACGATTTGTCATTTAAACGCACTCTTGGTTTGGTACAAAAATTTCCAGACACCAAAAAATTCCTTTCATTTTGCGTAGATGTGGGTTTTATTAATAACAAAGCATTTTTAAGATTTCCAGATTTCTGGTTATTTTACCAGTTGCTTCATATACCACCATTTCCGTAGGCAAAGTGCGGAAGTCATCCTCTACTATTGTGGGTAATTGTATGCTTTCAAGAATACTCTCCTCTAGATGTTGCTCTATAGAAATAATATCGTCCTGAGGCGTTGGTGAACTTCCAGATAAATTAAATTCAATACATGAAATGTTTTCAGCTGAACAATTCTCTTCTGGATTTTTAAATAATCTTCGCGACAAATTTTTAGCTGTTTTGATTATTTCAGCTTTCGAGCAAATTGAAAAAAACTCATCATCTTCAGCTTTGACTAGGCAATGAGGATTCTGGAGAAATTTTAATAATGAAATTATCGAATTGTCCCTTCTTTTAAATATTTGGCTTTTAATTTCGTTCAACATTTTTTTACTAATTTCGGAAATATTTGTCTGAAGAGATTTGAATAAAAATTGTAAAACACCTTCCGCAGATAGTAATGACGCATCTTGACGGCTAAGTGCCTCTATTGATTTTTTATATGGTGTAAGGATGTGTAATATATTGCCTCTAGCAACTGTATCATCATTTTTTGGCTCCCATAGTCGACTAAGATTAAGATCATTTAACGTTTTTATTATGGCTGGTTTAATTTTTATAAAACGTTCAATCATGCTTTTGATGGTATTCCATCGGGTCTTACAATCTAACAATAACTGTAATTCGTGACCCCCAGAAATCATTTCCTTTATATTAGTTTGTAAAATACTATTAAGAACCGGTGAGTTTTTGAATAGTTTTACTATTCCTCTAATTTTTATTATTGTGTTTTTAATTTGCATATTAGAATTTATTTGAATATTATCAGCAACAAATTCATTATCGCCTAAACCATCTGACTCAAAATCATTATCTGAGTCTTCATCGCTGAAATTGTTACATGAAGATACTTTTTTTCGTAGAAGATTGTCATTACAGCCAAGTGTATTGCGTCATTATAACATAATTGCTGAAAAGCCGGCGATAACTTACCATATTTCAATATTATACTGGCTTGTAGTAGAAACTATGTCTGACTCGTAATTTAAATCGAACGATTGAATCTTACTTGTTACCATTTCTATGGCTTTTTCAGCTGGACGTGAACCTTCAATTCTCATCAAACCTAAATTTTCAGATGAAACACTGGAAAAATATAAATGTACATTTAGATACCTACGATTACGGAAACTAGTCCATTCATCTATTGATAATGAGAATTTTTGGTTTTCCGTCTTCATATTAGTGATTTTTAAAATAATTTTGTTTTTGACATTATCATGAAATTTATTAACTAAATTCATCACATCTGATGGATTTTTCGGCAATGAGAATCCCTGTAATTGCAGACTATTTCGAATGAATGAACTCTTACATATAGCATTAATAGATATTCCATCGTTTGCAGCAAGCTTAGAAACAATTCTTGCAAGTCTTAAACTTTTATCGTGTATAAAGTACCTACTCGCCGATCTGTTTTCCTTTTTTGGTTGCCGGTTCAGAAACAACGCTGGTAGAACATTCTTTTAATTTTCGCTTCATATTATGAACATTAGCCAAATGCCGATGGAAACCCGTCGTAGATGAGGCTTTACATGCAAGAGATTTTGCGCATTGGGTACAATTGGCTCTATCTTTGTCAAGGCCAGTTCTTTTAAAATATTTCCAAACATCTTCGGTGATATATTCGGACATATTAAAATAATTTGGGGGGTTAAATTTATGTGTATCTTCTTTTCAACAAACTGTTGAATTTATTTATAAAAGGTATATCAAACACTAATTTATGTATAAAAAAATTAAATATACTGAACAACACACGTATTTATTTTGTGATTTAGAAAAACAATTTTGCGTAAATAATTGACAATAACAACTGACTGATGATTGAAAATTTGTAGGTTATGTGATGTTCTATTCACCCAAAAAGTTTGATCTGAATCAAATAAAATGGCGGCAGATCAAGGTTTTGTGTTTTATTTACCCAAAAAAATCAAGAGATTGTTTGATCTAGATCAAACTTCACAAATCGCATTTTTGTTTAAGATTTACCCCCACTTTTCTACCAAACTCACTAAACTCACTAATACGGAGAAATATCCATTTTTTATTAATATAAATGACAGCTAAAAATCTAAATACACCATTTTGGTGGACGTCATTCGTGAATTTAATGTTGTATTGTGAATTTAACAATAAAAACAATTTTATTTTAACTACATATGTTTACCAGCACAACTACAAAAACAGATCATATGTTTTTGTGTTCTATTAGAACCATCAAATCTAGATTTTCCAAAAGAAGTGAATAGAATTCGACATTAGAGTTACATACAATATTTTAATATGGTTTTCCAGTTGACATAAAAAAAATCGGAGCGAAACGCTCGGCCAAATTTTTCGGAGCGATTACTAACACGATTACATTTTATATGTTATTCATATGTCAAATAAAAGTCAAGAAAAATTGAAGGAAAAATATATTTACAAAATAATAAAATAATTAATATATAATTTTATTGTTTTAAGAAAAAATGTTTGCTATGGGAAAATAGAAATGTCAAAAAACCGTCATTTTTCAACCCGGTTTCAACTCCGATTTGTTTTTGTGTCAACTGGAAAACCACATAAATAAAATCATTTTAATGTTTTAAGTGACATCTAAATTCAAACACTAGGAGACAAAACTTTTGTAAAATGAAATTCAAGTTAATAATTGGTGAAGTTTTGACAATAGGCTAAATATAAATATTAATATTTCTCGAGAATCTCGATTAAATTTCTCGAGAAATTGGAATCCCGAAATTTTTCAATTATTTTTCTCGAAATTGCGAGTATTAAATTTCAAAAATCTTTCTCGAGATTCTCGAGATGAGATTTCTCGAGCAGAAACTCTACGCCTATGGCCTGAATTTATAGTCTTAACTATTGCTATTATTATAACAACGATTTTAGAAAATTAGTTTATCATTTTGTAACAATGTTTAAGTACTTTTCATACCAAGCGCCTCGGCTTTGAGCTTCAAAAATAAAAATTCTTTATTTCATTTTTGAATTATGCAAATTAGTTTTATTTGATTGATATCGTTTAATTTTATAGAAATAAATTCAATTTGTTGAGAAATAATTTATTTTTAAGTTAAAATTTAAAAAAAATCAAAATATATTGCAATGAAGTTATCTACAAGGCCAAGGCAATGCGTTCCACACTCGACTGCGATATTTTAAAGTAGTTCAAAGCGAAGAGCTTTGTCAACATAACCTACAAATCACATTTTTGTCACAACTGTTTTTTATTTACCGAAAAATCTAGCTCATATGTAGGTTACAAATTCATAATATCTCATTTCTTGCTATAATACACGTATAAAATGGACCTAAATAAAATATTTGATATCAACCGAATGTTCAAAGTCGACGCCACCGGTATGAAAGGATCTCAGCTTCACATGTGTGGTAACTAAAAATTTCGAGGCGAGGCGCCTGGTATGAAAAGTACTTTATAGTGTTTTGTTTTGGATATTTTGTAGCAATATTTATAGTGATGGATTTTAATTATAGTGATTGCGTTGTTATACCTATTACAAACAACCCTTATAGTGAGGTTTATAAATACGAAAGCTGTTATTATAACAGTAGTTGTAATTTTAGTAACGACTTTAAATTCTATTCTTAGGCCCTTTCCGAAACGGAAAATTTTTGTGGAATCTAACTTATTGCATAAGAAATTACATTGGATAAGTTAGCTTCCACAAAATAAGTATTCGGTTCGGAAAGAGCTTTATTCATCATTAATGAAAAAGCTTTTCGAACTAATTTTTAAAAAAAATTATATTACAAGTTTAAACTTTCTTTTAAAATGTTTACAATTATATTCTATTCTATAGTTAATTCATCTGATCTATACTCGAAGGTTTTACATAAAACCTAAACTAAAATTATTGTTACAAACAAAATTGAAACAGTAAAATTTTATGAAATCACAGGTTTGGATAGGTTTAAGAATTCAGTCAAAATTCCGGGATTTAACAAAATAAGCTTTATTGGAATGGCAGCAGTGGTTTAACCTGTATCTATTCTTCAAGAATATCCATTGAATATATACCTAAGTTTGTTTCATAAAAACAATGCTTCATAGTAACAGAAAAATTTCGCATCAATTTTGGCTTTAAAGTCTGGCGATCGCTAAGGTGATGTTTATATGAATACAAATTGGTTTTTAAAAATTAAAACACAAACAAATATCTCTCAAAACATTGTTTAACAAAGTTTAAAAATTTGAAATGTTTTCAAGAAGAGTTTCTTTAAAATGTAATAGATTATTACAGAAGGGGTATTTAGCTACCATAAATTTGCACAAATATTCAGCCTATACATAGTTTGCGAGTGGCGACTAATATCAAAGTATTGACAATAAAACTTTTTATATTATAACAAAATAAACTAAAAACTATCATTTTAGGGTGTCTGGCAAACTAATAACGAGACTGAAATATAAGGAAAATATGCAAATGGAAATTAGAAAAAAATAAAAACGATTTTCGCATAAAATCAGGGGAAAACTAAACATAGTCGTACAATATTTATAAATATGCGTCATTGTTTCCTGTTTCACTATGAAACATTTTTTACAACACAAAAACACTATCCATTATCATATTTATATTTTTAGATGCATAACCTATAAAGCTGTATGTATTTATATAAAAGCTCAAAATACATTTCTCATTCCTCTCGACATAAGCGGATTTTTATTATTTATTTAACAACAATTAAGAGATATTGATACTCAATAACAACGTCTCTACAATACAGCATTGGGAAAAATTATATCGCACCCTTTCCAGTTTTTAGAGTGGAATACATTTATAAATTTAACTCACACGGTGTTTGTAAAATATAAAAATAAAATCAATCTAAATATCGGGAGGAAACTATGATAGAGCTTTATCAACGTTTTTTTTATTTGTTAATCTAACAGAGGTATATGGTTACCCAAAATAAATTCGAAGCTATTACAACAAAAAAAAAAAGCTCTGAAGATATTAATACAATTTAAGTAGAATTTGTTGATCTGAAATTTTAATTTCTAGTTTTAGAACAAATTAACTAGTCATTAGGAATAATTTATCATTCCAATTTCAATTCTGTAAAAGGAGCTTTAGCCTATACTTCTCGAAATAGAGTTTTCGAATTTGTTAATAAAACATTCATTAAATCATAATTCAATCTACATAACATTCAATTGTGCAATTTTGTGCCTATAATAAGAAAATTTGTCCATAGCGTACTTTAAGCAACAGTATGGGATTTCTCACGAGATGAAATATTATGCTTAGAAGGTCTTGTTGGAGCATGCGACCATTCAGGAGGACGTTATTTGGAGAAGTACCTGAAGATGTCTTGGCTGAATGCATCAAAGACCACTCTTAATTTCGTCGTTGAACTTGTTTTTTTTAAAACAGCATGGTGTGGTAAATAATAATGCTCAGCTTCCCCACTTACTGCATCCGTTTCCTTCGTATGACTTAACAGTTCAATTCGCCCATAAATTGTAGGTATTGTAACGCCAGTTCTGTATTTTTGGCAAGACGTTTTTCGACTTGCAGTAGTCGTGCAGTAGCCGTTTTTTTTTTATAACCTATAGGTTTGGATGCCAAAACTCGATGTGTACTGGAATTCTTACTATATATCTTCCATTTGCTTGGCGCGAATGCCGTTTATTGTAGATTTCTTCACATTCAGTTTCTTCTTTTGTGAATTCCCTTTTATTATCCACTTCTTCGAGCTCCCAGAATTTGTTTAGTTGCCAGTCGATCTCTGCTGTTGTTACCATAGCATGAGTCATTATCATGTTTGCGTTAGCAGTTGTGTTACCGGTGATGATCCATCCTAATTTGGGTTGTTGCGCAATTGGATGAAAACCTCTGTCTGATGGTAAATTCTATACCGGCTTGAAATTGAGCTTATTTGCCACTTCTTCGGTTATTAAAGTGGCTTGGGAGCCTGGATCAATCAGAATCCGAACTAGAGTTTCTCCAATGTCGGTAGTTATATTGACCATAGCGGTTGCCAATAAGATAGTACCTTGTATGGATTTGGAGGTTGCTTGTAAAGTTGGCTTGGTTGGAGCTTCAGGCTTCTTTACTCGCTCCTTTTGAATGTCGTGGAGTAGACTATGATGAGTTCTATGATATTTTTCACATTCTTTGCGGCAGTATTGCTCGTGGTTTATCCGGAGATATTTTCTACATAATGCTTTCTCCTTCACAGTTGCTGTCTTCTTCAAAACTGATAAAGCTTGGAATTTTTTGCAGCTGGTAATTTCATGGTCACCTTTACATTGAGCACAGTTTGGAGATGCATCAGTCATTAGAACATGTGTTGTTCTTTTCTTCCTTGGGTTGTTTTTGGTAGATCCTTTTTAAACTTTCCATTGATTGGATTTCTTTTAGATTTTTAATTGTTGATTCAAACATGCGATGAGTCTCAGGCCACCAAGGCATTCCAGTATTTTGTCTGGATGCCTAAATTATTGAGTGCGTTTAGGCATTACAGAGCGCTGTCATGCATTGTTCTCAGGCTGTTTGCTGATTCTACGCTTAAGCTGGGTATGTCCAGTAGTGTGTTGATATAATTGCAGGCCAACATCCGTTTGTCTTTTTATCTGGTGGTAAGGGTATTCCAAGCAGTCAAGTAATTTTCTTCCGACAGCGTTAAATGATTAAAATAGCTTTGCTGGTTGTCCTCGAACCAACTAGAGTAGGTAGTACATTTTCTCTTCGTTTTCTCGGCTTCGAATTCTTCTTCATTTGAATGCAGCTCATGAATCTGTGAGCTGGCTTAGTTTGAGTTCAAAGTAAACCTTGTTGAACTTGTTAGATTCGCCGTATTGTAACATGTTGCTAAAATTTTTCTTTAGATTCTAACTTTTGCCAGTTGGAGCTTGTAACGTTTTTCTGGACGGATTCTGTCTTAACGTTCGCTGGTTTTGGTCGTTCATGGAGAAGTTGTGCGATATCAATGATGTATTATTTTATTCTTCTTTTAGAGTGTGCTCTTTGGATTGTTCAAATCCTATACCTCCAAAGGACTATGTAGTTGCTTTATAGCGTCGAAGGACCAATGTTTCTCCGCTGTTGTAGCCAGAAAAATATATTTTGTTTGTTGTGTTGTTCCTGCTTACCGTTGGTCGAGGATAATCGAAAGTAGTTTCTTGATAGTTGAGTTTTTATTACTGACTTTTATTTAATGATTTTATGGTTTTTATATAGAAAAATTGTTACATTAATTACAATAGCAATATAAAAATATAAAATCATGAGCTTGCAAATGCTGAAATTTCTTTTTTGTTTCCTGCGGAAATATATTGCATGCCAAATGAACTGCTTGCACAGCATTATTTTATTCATTAAATTTTTACATACATACATACTTAAATATTTATCGAATTGTTACGAACAGGGTGGTCATTCTATGGTGCTATATCACATTTGTGATATAAAAAATTGTCGCAGCTTACTGCGTATTTCATTGAGTACTCAAATCAAAAAGTTTCAGGTTTTTCTCATCGGCCTCCCTGATGATGGTATTATCTGTCCGAAGTACTCCTTCTAGTATATTCGAATCCTAAATTATATCTTAGGAAAGATGAAATTTTTGTAAAATTGGGAGGCCAATATTCTCTAGTTAGGTGCACGTCTGGTAAGACGAAACCTGTGACAATAATCTAGGTGCTGCTCGGGTAACGCCAAACGTCAGCAACGGGCCGGATCAAGGTGTAAAGCGACCCGAGTAAATAATCTGCCTGGCTTTGGTCCATTTAATAAAGTCCAGTCGTGATTGGAGTTCTTTGGATTTGAGTTGATACTCAATGTTATATGGGGTTGGTGCAATCCGGGCCAAATTTCAGGGTTCAGAATTAAGTAGAACTCCATGAATCAGCCTGATTGAACAGATATTACCGTTATCTAATTCCACTATTGAAGAAACCGATGAGAAAAACTTCTAACTGTGTTTAGTATTACTCCAAAGTTGAGTGCTCAATGAAAGAATTACTACACATAAATTAAAAATCAAAATCTCTGCTATAAAGTATGCTTTTAAGATTTATTTGGTTGTTGGGGTGGGGTGGGGGTCGAGTTAAGTGTAGTTGAATAGGTTTTTCAAAAATATTAAATACGTATTATTTTGTTTTTCGATGCGGTGTGTACCATTCATACTATTCGACCGTCCTGGTACATATTTTACAACCTGTATATAAAGTGATAAAAGAACACAAAAAATAAAGTGAAAATCGGCTTGTGAAATCTGGTGAAAGATGGATAGACGTTTTAAACTCAATTGCTTTTGTTACGTGTGGAATATTTAAAATTATGACCAATCGATGCAAAAATAAGTGATTTATGCCTGTATCAACCATCAAATGTCATTGTGCCATGCACAGACCACACATTGATATCTCGCAAATTCGTTTGGATAATATGGTACGACGCCTGAAACTATCGCAGCGGCAATCCATTCCTTTGTCGAAGGATTTAAAACAAGCGAACATTTTGGCTCCAAATGTTCGTATATATGAAGGAATAAATCATCATCGTCATTTTACGATTTTTTTCAAATCAATTGAGAATAGTTCACTCGCTGTTTGGACTTATATACGTGGTTTGGTTTCCACGATGCACCATGCATATAATTCCGAAGATTGGCGATTGTCTATCGATAAACCGTTTGAAAGCAGTTGAAAGGCAATTGACCGTTTGAAAGTTGTATCATCTTTAATTTCTTCTTTTTTAAATGGGCCGCCGAAATGATATTTGCAATTAAAATTTAAAAAATCGCGTTTTTTTATGATTTCTTTGTTAAATGATCAGTTAAGATTTTCTGTTTAATGGATTATGATACTGTAGAGCAAGCTGTATTTACAAATGACGCTAGTTTTTTCCGGCATTTTAGACCAACTTTTTTCGGCTTCCCGCACACCGTGCGATGTCCACAATAAACAACTGCAATAAAAACATTGGCCATGACGAGCATCGAACTATCGACCTTTCTGCCTACTCCACGCGCCAACCGTCTGAGCTATCGGCAAGGCCATCTTTACCATGGGGCTATAAGGGCTGCAGCCCTACGGCACCGCATTATTAGGGCGTCACCAAATGTCCAAGACCTAGTCAATTTTAGAGAACATCTTTTTATTTGAATTTCATTTTTCACTTCAAAGGAAATGCAAACCGTTTTATTATAATAAATTTATTCTATTCGTCGCTTGGAATGCACGAGTCGCGATAGTTATTAATTTTTGTTATTAGAAGTCTCGTAGTTCACTATTGTCCGCTAGAGCACACCATACCATCAATTGTAAACCATCCCAAATTTAAAAACTTGTTTTCTGCTAGAGGTATCTGAATTTGTGGGCTATAGTTCAGTTGATTTTCAAAAAAATCGAATTTTCCACGAAATGTGAAGAAATATTCGACCGATTTAAATGGCCGTTTGTATGACAATTACAGGTCTCAACGCCTACTGATAGAGGTATCAATCATCGAAATCGGAGCATATTTGCAGATTTTCGAATTTTGTGGCTCTGAATTTGTGGGGTTCAGTTGATTTTCGAAAAAATCGAATTTTCCACGAAACGTGTAGAAATATTCGACCGATCCAAATGGCCGTTTGTATGACAATTACAGGTCTCAACGCCTATTGATAGAGGTATCAATCATCGAAATCGGCGCACATTTGCAGATTTTCGAATTTTGTGGCTCTGAATTTGTGGGTTTTCAAGAAAATTGAATTTTCCACGAAATGTGTAGAAATATTCGACCGATCCAATTGGCCATTTGTATGACAATTACAGGTCTCAACGCCTATTGATATAGGTATCAATGTTAGTACGCATTTTCACAATCATCGGGTGTTCTCATTTTATTCATTGTATCGTTTCGTCTCCGATCGTCGAAATCCGAGCACATTTGAAGATTTAGATTTTTGTGGCTCTGAATTTGTGGGCTATAGTTAGTTCAGTTGATTTTCAAAAAAATCGAATTTTCCACGAAACGTGTAGAAATATTCGACCGATCCAAATGGCCATTTGTATGACAATTACAGTGGCACTATTCTGGTTTTCCCGGGGAATTGGGAATTGGGAAATGATTTATTGTGACTTGTTTTAGTGTATTTTCGTATCATTTTTTTTCAAAGCATACTGTGGTGATTGGCATTTTATTCCAATTTCGGGAAAAAATGATTTCATTTCAAAGCAATTTTGTTGTTTATTTTCCCTAAAAGTTTTGTTGAGAATTACACAGTAGCCTGTAGTCTGAAAATGGAATTATTTTTTCCCAGAATTTGAACAAAATACCAATCGCCACAGTGTGCTTTGAAAAAAATGATACCAAAATACATTAAAACAAGTCACAATAAATCATTTCCCAATTCCCAATTCCCCCGGAAAACCAGAATAGTGCCACTGTGGCCTATTTATAGAGGTATCAATGTTAGTACGCATTTTCACAATCATCCGGTGTTCTCATTTTATTCATTGTATTATTCATTTTATTCGTCGAAATCACTAGTTTTTCGTTTATGGAATTAATTGCCTCTCTTTCTAAATGCTGTTTGAACTTTATGTCTTGTATTTTCTCTAGAATTTTATGGTGTCGAATGTACTGGTTTTACAACAGAAGATGATTCTGCACTGAGAAATTTTTTTTTGCTTCTATAAAGGCGCCTAACATTTTTAGCCCAGGGCGCCTAAATATATAAGAACGGCCCTGCCTATCGATGAAGTTCCCAATATATAAAAATCTGTTCACACGGTTGAACACATTTCTTAATGAGATGACAGATCAGTTCAACATCCATATCGTATGGGTGCCAGGAGATTTCATTAGTACAAACAGGGAAAAGCCGATCAACTGTCTGGACGTGATACAACAGACCACATTTCAAAAATCAGAAAGAATATTGAAATGTCTCTTGCGTCATGCAAACTGCTACTTCAGGAAGAAGCTAGTAAGTTGACGAGCGAAAGATGGCCAAGTAACACCTCACGCGTAATAACTCGGCAGGTCAAACAGCTAATCTCACTTCTGCGGAGTCAGATCAGTGTGGTTTTTGGAGTGATTACGGAGCACTGTCTCAATGGGGTTCCGGTCAGCTGATCGTAAATAATTTATCGTGTTACAAATGAACGTGAACTATTGATCGTAGACACAATTGATCGTATGAACAAATGATCGTGGATACAATTGATCGTATGAATAATTAATTGTATGTACAATTGATCGTATGGACAATTAATCGTGTGGGCAATTGATCGTATGGACAATTGATCGTATGGATAATTGATCGTATGAACAATTAATCGTATGGACAACTGATCGTATGGACAATCGTATGGACAATTGATCGTACGGACAATTCAAGTTCTGGAATATGGCCAATTAAGATTTAACTTTGCTGGTTCTTGACCGATTATAATGAAATTTGACATGGGCGGTGGTAATGGGATTCTTAAATGATTTTTGGATAAAGTTCTGGAATATGGCCAGTTAAACGGTTAACAGTAAACGCATTAACCAGAAACGGAAATCTAAATTCTGGAAAATGAAGATTAAATTCCCTTATCCAGAATATTTTGTTGAAATATTCTGGAAAATGGAGATTTCCATTCTAATTTTAATATTAAATCTGCATTAACCAGAAACGAAAATTTAAATTCTGGAAAATGAAGACTAAATCCTCTGGATTTTTCCTCTGGAAAAATAAAATAAATTTATAGGGATTTTATAACTGTTAAAGTAGTGATTTCATAACTATTTAATTTAAGTAATAATCCATTTTAATGATAATAAATATGTTGTGCTAAAGTTTTAATGCATAATAAATGTACAATTGTGGTATTAGTTATGCCATTAGTGAAATCTATCCTTGACAAATTGGTGTATAGTGCGAATGTGGACATAGTTATCTAGGCTGTATGGCTATTTTCTAATGAAATTACTAGTTAAAATACTCTTGTATGGGCACTGTTCGTTAAAACTGTACATTTAGATTTAAACAGTGGTGTATTATCGGGTTATTGTGTTATCTACATTCTACGGTACTTAATGTTAATTCTTGGATACACATCAACTTCATTTGATTGTCGTTAAATTTAGTGCTAATTATTGGGCTTCTGCATACTGCCTATAGTGTTGCAATTGCGGATAATTTAAATAATGGTTGGTGGTGAAAGCAAAGCGAAAACCAGGGAAACGCTGATGCGCCTAAAAACCTATCCTGGAGGACATTGATGCCAAAATGGAAAATTGGTTTTCATTGTTGCAGCAGCAAATAGTGAAGTCTACTTCAGCATTGAGTGATGATATTAAAGTTGTCAAACGGGAACTTAATAAAAAAATTAGTGTAGTAGAAAAAAAGGTTGATTTTATGGATGGTAAAATCATTAATGAAATGGACGCGATTAAAAAAAGCACGAGATTGTAGTTAATGGAATACCAGTGTTGGATAATGAGAATTGTTCACACATATTTAACTTGATTTGCAGCTGTTTGAATATCAAAAGTAATGTGGAAGCCGACATTTTTCGAATCAAATCGTCCAGTAATAATAATAAAACGGTGCTTATAATTCGTTTTGCCACTATCTTCCATAAAAATCTTTTTATAACTCAGTATTTCAAGGTTGCTAGAACTCTGAAATTATCTTGTTTACCTGGCTATAGTGGTGATGAACGGATCTACATTCAAAATTAAATAAGCTGCCTTGAGATTATTAAGGGAGAATTAAATTTGCCAGTGTAAAAGTCATTGATTGCAAAATTGGAATTCAAGCTTCTAAGAATGGCAAATATGTAATCTGCGTTAGTCTCGAAGATATGAACAGTTTACTTCTTTAAGAGTCGAATTCACCGTTGTGAATAAATCGTACACATTGTTATGAATATTTTTCTAATTATTTCTATTTGTAGATTCGCTAATATTGATTTAGAGCCTTGTCCCTGTTGCTTTTTGAATGTTTTGGTTATGGTGTTACATCATGCTACCCTTATCTGCGGTTTGGGTATTGGAGTCGGCGTTAATATGGGGACTTTTATAAGGGAATATGAAGTTTCCCTTTTTTTTCAATGTTTTATATTTGTGTGCTTCTTGAACGTATTGATTGGTGATGGGTATGTCTCCTTCGGGGAATAGGGATGGTTTTCACCACATGGACATTCGCAACATAGTACTCAAATCATCTTATAAAACGCATAAGGAGAGTCTGAAGTTTGCGCATATTAATCCAGGTAGCCTGCTGACTCATTTGGATGAACTTAGGCTTATTAGGGATGTTCCATTGCATGTGATTGGTATTTCTGAAACATGGTTGTATCCAGATAAACATACTGATGGGTTTGTTGCGCTGCCTGGTCATGAGGTGATTCGTAAAGACCGTTCTGATAGGATGGGGCCATGGGGGGGGGGACGGGGGACGTGTAGCGTTTTATATCCGTAAGGGAAGATATTGAACTCTGTCGGCTGTAAAATTCTGGTGGGTGTTATCTATATACCGTCAGCTCGTTCCAAATTTATTAATTCAGTGAGTAAATGTTTTGATAGGTTATTTAAAAATTATAATGATATTCTAATATTGGGTGATTTTAATCGGGATTTGTTAAGTGGTTATAGCCACGTCAGGAAATTTAATGAATTTTTGCTTAGTTATGGGCTAACTAGTGCCGGTCTGACTGAAGCCACTAATTTTAAAGGTGATAGTGCAACTCTAATTGATCTTGCGTTGATCCAAAATCAGACAAAATTAATATTTTTTTCGCAAATATCTATTGCTTGCGCCACAATTCATGAGTTTATTTATGGTTCATATGATTTTGAGTTCAATAATCGGCAAAAGCCTGTTTATAGGGTGAGACATTTTAGTAATATTGACGAGTTAGCATTGAATTCTTATGAGGCTACATTAAACTGGAGTAGCATTTATCAGCTTCCTGATATTATTCATAAGCTTAAGCACTTTAACGAATTGATACTCCACATATTAAATAAATTTGCCCCGTTAAAAAGTGTTCAGTTAAAGAGTAATAACTTCATTCAATGGCTAACCAAGGAAATCCAGTGACATATTAATAGGAAAAATTGCCTGCATTATTGTTGGTGTCGGTCTAGAAGAGTGGAGGATTGGGAAAATTTCAAGAAGTATCGCAATTTTGTTAACCAACTTATACGTAAAAGTAAAATCCTTGTGTTCTCTAAAGTATTTGATGCTAATTTGCCATCAAAGACTTTATGGAAAAATCTGCAGAGTTTTGATGTTACTCAGGCCTCAGCACTGCCCTGCCAGTTTGAGTCGTCTGATTTCAGTAAATTGTTTGCCTCTGTCTTTAATAAATCTAGTATTAGGCGTACTACACCAACTCATAGCAATTATAATGTTCAGGACGCCTTTTATTTTCAAAACGTTGATCAAGAAGCAGTTATTAGAACTTTAGCATCAATTAAATCTACTGCGGTAGGATCGGACGGTCTTGCTCTGCAAATAATAAATTTGCTAAGACCGACGATTGTAGGCCACCTAACTTTTATTTTAAATTGTTGTTTAACCCAGTCTTTCTTTCCGGGCGCGTGGAAGGAAGCTATCATCATTCCTGTCAACAAAACGAAGTATCCAAAAAATGTAGAGGAATATAGACCTATTAGTTAATCTATCATGTTTATCTAAAGTCCTTGAGAAAACCATGAAATTGCAAATTAATCTTCACTTGTCGAATAATAATTTATTAAACGATTTGCAATCTGATTTCAGAGAGGGTTATAGTACTGGTACGGTTCTTGCGCATGTGGTTGATGATTTATCAGAGAACGCTGAAATGGGTAAAATCTCTATTCTGGTATGTCTTGATTTTGCCAAGGCCATCGATACTGTCGATCATAATATACTGCTTCATAAATTGTTTCACCAGTTCAAATTTTCTGTATCCGCAGTATCTTTCATTGAATCATATTTAGATTCTAGACGGCAAAGGGTTAATATTAATGGTACTTTTCCTGATGATATATTAATTACATTTGGTGTACCGCAAGGCTCCATACTTGGCCCTATCCTCTTTAGTATGTTTATCAATGACATATCTTCATCTCTAACGTCCGTCAAATATCATATTTTTGCTGATGATTTCCAGTTGTATGATGCTGATTTGCCACGTACATTTGAATATTGTATCAGTCGTATTAACACAACCCTGAACACTATTAGTGAGTGGGCCATTTGTAACAAAATCAATTTAAATCCTGCTAAATCTAAAGCATTACTAATTAGCAGACTGAGAGGTTTTTCTCCTGTTGATGTTGGTTTGACATTATTATTTTGGGGCTGGTTATTAATAACGTCTTGAGTTGGCAGGACCATGTGAACATGATATGCGGAAAAGCTTATGGAATTCTTGGCAGACTTCGTGTTGCGGCTAAATTAGCATCACTAAAGACAAGAATTAGATTAGTGAAAGCTTTAATAGTTCCACAGCTTTTATACTGTGCTCATATCTTTTCTGGTACCTCGAAAACAACGCTGAGTAAACTGAGAGTAGTTCTAAATTCTTGTGCGAGATATATTTTCTCCAAGAAGTTGAGTGAACCGATTACTACCTTAGCTAAATCTATTATGGGGTGTCATTTCTATCATTATTTAGAGTATTTAGTCTCTATATTTATATATAAGTGAATTATATCTGGGCAGCCAACATATTTGTATAGTAAGCTCAGTTTCTCTAAATCATTGCGGACGCTGAACTTAAAATCTGCCTAAAAAATGTAAAACTGCAATTCGGCAGAGTTCGCTGCTCGTCCATGGGGTGAAGATCTGGAATCGGCTTGACCCTGTGGTGAGGTCCTCTTCCACGGTCGATACCTTCAAGAAGCATTCTTTCTCTTGTTACTCCCTTAAGAAGCTTTAATTCTTAATTCTTTTTTTTTTTTGTCCCTTGCTAAGACTCCACTATTCTACTTTTGTTGGTATGATCTGCATGATTTGCATTTATTAATAATGTTTCGGTCATCAACTGGTCTCTTATATGTCACTTAGCGAATCTTCTTTATTATTATATTATTTTTATGATTTTGTTGTTAATTGTATTGTGGTAAATAATTTAAAACCTAATAATTTTTATAATTTGTAATTTTTATAATTTTTGTTTTTTTGATTTTTAAATTTTTAATTTTCTCATATATGCTTAAGTATCATAAGAAAATATCTAGCTATTTTAGCAGATATTGTAAAAAGACTTTGTCTTATTTGTATACTTGTTAATAATAATAAATAACTAAATAAATCTCACTTATCCAGAATTTTTTTTAGAATATCTAAACTCAAAACTGACTTATTTGAATTTTTATTTGAGAAATGAAATTTTATGAATAAGCAATATTATATTAGATACTAAAGACAGGTACAGATACTAAAACTGCAATATTTTCAAATGCAAGATTTTGTACTTGCAAGATTTTGTAATGCAAGACAGCGAAGTTCCACCTTAATTGGCCATATTCCAGAACTTAATCCAAAAATCATTTTAGAATCCCATTACCATCGCCCATGTCAAATTTCATCATAATCAATCATGAAACAGTGAAGTTCTAACTTAATTGGCCATATTCCAGAGCTTTGTCAAAAAATCATTTAAGAATCCCATTTATATCGTTCATGTCAAATTTCATCGTAATCGATCAAGAAACAGCGAAGTTTCACCTTTATTGGCCACAGTCCAGAACTTTATCCGAAAATAATTTTAGAATCCCATTTCCACCACCCATGTCAAATTTCATCGTAATCGGCCAAGAAACAGCGAAATTCCACCTTAATTGGCCACATTCCAGAACTTTCTCGAAAAATCATTTTAGAATCCCATTTCCATCGCCCATGTCAAATTTTATCATAATCGGTCAAGAAACAGCGAAGTTCCAACGATCAACTGATCCACGATCAATTGTTCATACGATCAATTGTATCCACGATAAATTGTTTCCACGGTAAATTGTTGTACGATCAATTGTTCACGATTAATTGTTTGCGGTCAATTGACAGTAAATCGTCTCAATGGCAGGCATGCGAGTATATTTGGTTTCTTCTGACATAACTACTGTTGTAGTTGTGAGGACGAAGAGGAGTAAGAGATAGTACTTTATCTTCTTTGCACCTGCCCTCATCTGGCACGAAACAGACTAAAGTTTATAGGGGCACCCTTCTTCAATGACCTGACGGTCCCTACCAGGATGAACGTCAGGAGTATCCAGCTTTTCGTTACCGGCTCAAGATGATTTCAATGAGTTGATGGATAAATAATTAAATCGTGCTATGGCTGCGGACCTTTTGTGTCTATGCCTGGTCCTAGTGGCCCGCCACCTAAACCTAACCTAACCTAACCTAGGCTTTCTAAAATGAAATTCCAAGCGTTGATGTATACAACTTCGCCCATGTTTTCGCTAGCTGTTATATTGTCGGTTAATTGGATTGCTTTGTAAAAAGTAATTTAGATTAAAAGGTTTTAAGAAATAATATCACAATCTATCCATTTTCAACGAGTTTCGACAATTGACTTTTTTACTTTGTACATTATTGAATAGAGATCCAAAACATGGTTTACTTACTTCACAATTCAGTTCTAAATGACAAAATAATTGTTTAAATTACGTGCGTAAGTTTAAATTTATACATTTCCGTTCGACCCCTCGTTCCACGCAATATACACAAATAGATAATTTGACATTTTCATTGCGCGCTGTTATGATTGATATAAATAATAAAAATCGATTGACATGAATGTAAAATAAAATAAAAAAATATCGTCTACTAATAAATTATATTATTACAAATTAGTTTTAGTTTTATTTCGATTTTCATGAAAAGTTAAAATAATATTCCACGTACAATAAAATCGATTTTCGAAAGAACTTTAATCAAAATGAAAACGAAGAAATTAAATTAAATAATTTATTTATTCATTTACTCAATATATGTGGTGGTGTCTACAACAGCAAAAACACTTTTCACAACCAAATACTAAACTGTTCAATTAATTTAGCAAAAACAAAAACAAAAAATAACAAAACTATAAAGTGGTTAAATATATAAAAGAAGAATTGGTTCAAGATGTTAATTTCTTATGTGTTGAATCGTATTATGGTACATGAACCGTATTCCACCAATCCAGACAATAACAAAATTACCATGTGGAATGTATAATATACAAAAAAACCTAACCTTTATTTTAATTTTTTTGAAATTTAGGTAGATCTATATAAAATAATTATTGTCTCTTAATTAATAACGCAAATTTTTTTTTTTTTCTAAAATACATACACGACGTCATATATAATTTAGATAGATTTTGTGCTGAATATCTGTGATTCTTCGAAATATAATTAATTAACAAGTGATATAATAATTAAAATATAATTAATTAATTAATTTGGGTTGTTGCTGTTGTTTATTGTTGTTCTTGTTGTTGTTGTTGTCATCGTAATCGTCGTGTGTGTATTATTTTGAGTGATACGCAATTATCGACAGCGCCGCGCTCCATTTGTTTATGAAAGGATAATATAATGGCGGATGAACCAATTGAACAAACATTTAAGGAAAAATTACTTTTTTATATAACCGCCTTTTTTATTTTACTCGGAACATTTAGTTTATTCGCTTTTCTATTTCTTGTCCCATTTGTTATTGAGCCAGCATTTAAAACAATATTCAAGCAATTTGATACAACACCAGCCATATGCGTTACCGTTGATGTGAAAAATTTAAAAGGTGTATCGAATTGTTCGTGGACCTCATGCAAAGAGGGTTGCACCAAAGATTTGTATACATGTACCCAAATCTATGTTAATTATAGATTGGGTAATAAACCGCTACTGGATAATGAAACAATAGCCGTGCTGAATACAATTGATCTCGATGTACAATCAGACGAGCCGGTTGCATTACAACAAACATCATTACATCATAAATCTGCAAAATCGCAATCATCATCATCATCATCATCTGTTTTATCATCGTATGTATCGTATAGCAATCCACAATATAGTAAAATGAGTCGACCGCCATCGTCGTCGATGGGTAATAATAATAATAAGCAAGAATTTGATTATAACGATGAGTCGAACATCGATAATGGGGTGATGAGTGCCCTAACGTCTGATGGTAAAATTATTGACGAAAGTATAATGTATGTGGATGATCAAATGCAAGGATTTGCACCAAACGATTCTGGATGGTATTTTTTAAAAGCTCAATTGTATCCAAATGTTGTCGGGTGCGGATACCCGCCCATGTTAAATTGTACAATATGGCAAAAGCAATACACAAAAATTGGTTCAAATTATTCATGTTTTTATTCACAAGTTGATCCAAAAGTTGTGATAAGCCATTTGGATATGCATCAGAATACATTAAATTTAGTTTATGCCATGGCCATACCGATACCATCGTTTATAATTTCGGTAATATATTTAACATTTGCCTATTTTAAAATTTACAATGAGGATGAGGAAACGCAACCGCTTGATAAAAATGCGGAGGGAATTGATGGTGGTGGAGATGAGGATGATGAAGATGTGCATGGAACAAATGGAGATATAAATAAAGGTAGTGATGCAAATAATTTATATGGTTCATGTGATTTAAATTTAAATCTAAATTGTCATGAGATAGCACTGCCAAATGGTTCAGCTATAATACCGGCATCTGGACCAATAACACCAAATTCGGATTTAGCCTCGTTTGGACATCAGCTAAAAGTTAAAATGGTTGATGAAATGAGCCGTGATAGTATCGATGGTGGATTAATATCGAATTCGGGATCAGTTCAAGGGTAAGAACCATTATTTTATATCTTTATATATATTTTACAAATAACATTAAATTATTGATCCAAGAGTGTGTATTGTATATATAGTTAAATGGTAGATGGGTCGCGTGCATAAAAATATATTCATTTTGCTTATTGTGTTTCTAGAGTACTAATTTGGTTTTATTGTAACATTTTTTTTTTGTATTAAATTCTCCATGACGATCGGTGGTTTCTTTTATATTTTTTGTTGTTAAATACACTGGCGCCAAAATATACAGAGCTAGCTAGCGAACTGTTTTTACATAATATTGATTTCAAGTTATTGTGTGACATGGTCTCTGTTATATTCATGTTTCACTGCAGTATTGTATGTCTTACGTATAACTAATTTAGTTGATTGTGTGAACTCGCATGATACGCCATATAACGTGATTTAGATTGCACAATACTGCATTGAATTCAATGAATTTTTAATTTAAAAAAATATGTTTGAAAATTGGGTCTATTGCATAATTTAGAAATTTTTCAAGTTCAGCTGATACTCATACACAAAAACAAAAATGTTTGCTTATTAAGGAAACTAATAACCTCATAAAGGATATATTTAGACCTCTCGGCTCATTTTACCACCCAGCAGACTAATTCGATAAAAATTACCTCAAAACTCACCCTTTGATTTGAGTTCATCTGCAAGCTGTCTATAGGGGAATGATGAAGGTTCTCTGAGTATGTTGCTCATTTTTATTTAATAACAAGCATGAGTACGGTTTGTCTTTCACGCGTAGTATTATTTATTCATATTGCTGTAATTCACGCCCTTTAAAAAAATCGAGGTGTGGCCAACCACGACTTTCTTTTGCGAACAGGGAATTTTGAGAAGCATATTAGGCTAATTTATTACAAATTTAACATTTTTTTTATTTTTTTACTATTTTATTTACCAGTCAGGAATCAACGGTCCGCTACGCATTAACTTCACTTCCATACCCAACGACTTGGTTAGGCAATTGTCTGGATGTAGTACATCACGTACCATCACTCAGTATACAATCGTTTGCACACTGTCGTTGTTCTCCCATTCCATGTGGCTAATGAGAAATAAGTTTATTTGAACAAACCCATTATTAATATTATTATTAGGACTGGGCATTAAAGCCACCTAGCACTGCGACCTATAAAATTCTTTTGTGATCAAGACCCTACAGTTTATATTCAGGATTCTAATGAACCTGTAATACCTCTGGACGGGACCTGCGTCACTCTATCTGAGTTCAATATTATCCCACCTAAGTGTTGGAGTCGTTGGTGAAAAAGGGTTAATATTGACAAGGGACATGTTCCGCTGATTTCACTTTTATGTCACAGAAGCGGCATCCATCTCTTGTACTTAAATCCTTCTTCTTAAGGTGGTATTATAAGAAGATATTACCTGTGAGGAAACCGTTTTGTAGCTTCAACTCTGATTTTCTAAGTCATTGGAGCTCTTTGAATATGGTTGACGAATGTGATAAAAATCTATTCGCCAGTCGTAGACCTCGAATTCTGCACCAGCAAGGGGATTCTTCTTTTTCCCCCAGCGTTTTACCAAACAACGCTGACAAGACCATCAGCAACCAATTATTGAACTGTGTTTAGATAGTCCTATACCAGGCTTGACTAATATAGAATTTAAGAGCGGCTTCGCATAACATCACAGAAGGGATTGTCAAAGTTCATTTTAGTAGTAGGTCTGTTGGACATTCGTTTAAGATTCTCAGATGATCCACTATATTACCTGGCTTAATATGGCCTTCTAATTGCATTTTCATTCAAGACTATGTAGTGTCCTTCCTAATATGCAGGTGCAACGGAGGCAGTCCTTGCAGTGCATCCGTTGCAGCAGTCTGGGCCCTATTCCCGAACATATAATTGTCTACTGACATTTATGCCAATTTGACAAAAATGCTACATAATTTTATGTGAAAAAGGCATTCTCGTACACAAGTGTAAATTTTATTTTTAACTACCAAATTGTAGTAGATTAAAGTATATTTTGTAGAATATTCCTTTATAAAAGCCAAATTCTAACCCATTCGCGCATTTACTAATGTAAGAAGATCACATTTTAAAGATTCTAAATCGCTTACAACAAATGTGTTTTGTAGCTTTACCACGTATGTATATTGTTTAACGGTTTGCAAATCCACATAAGTATGTTATATTGTATAACAAGTGAAGAAAACGAGTCATTGCAATACGAAAGTGAAATTGGCAGCCTGAGTGATAGTATTGCAATGACTCATTTTCACACGAGTTACACACGCTATTTTTTTCGATAGAAAAAAAAAATTATTCGCAACAAAACATGAAATTGAAATGTTTGGATTTTCACAAATCGTATGGCAATATTAAGAAATCGTTGTGTAATGAATATTTCCACACCATTTTAGTAGACGACGCAAAGGCTTCTTTTCTTATATAATTTAAATTCAAAAATCATCATCGAACGCATAGGTTACTGCACTATCGTAGAAAAAATATTTGTCACGTCCTGCACAACCAATTTTTTAATCCCAAACAGTCGATCGCCAGTCGCATCAATGTTTGAGCAAACAATCATATCTTTATATAGGAAAATATTGTTATATTGGATCCGCAAAATCTGTTTTTTATTTGAATTCAGACCAAATTTCAGTAAATCAACCATATTAATGTGTTTTAACGGCCCAAGGTTTCGAAATGTTCGATATTATTTAGTATTAATTAACAAAAAAAAAATTCATTCGAAAATTCTTTTGTGCGAAGTCCTTAAAATGGATCCTTCAGAATTAAGCAACAAATTAGAATATGAACTTTAAAATTGAGGCCAAAACAAAAGGCAGAAGTAAGGCATGTTATTTATTTGGAGTGAAAATCACCGAAACAAATAAAGTCATACCAAAACTTGTAGAATCTCACTCATACTTTGCTGTAATAAAATACTAAGCAAACACAACGATCAACCTAATAAGTCATATCTGCGTAAAGCAAAATTCTTTGTCGGCCAACGAAGCCTTTGATCAGCCTTTGATAATCGCTTAAGTTAAATTTGGCCAAACTTAAACGAGTATACCTTACACATTTTTGATTTAAATTAATGAGAAATAATATAAAATAACTCAAATTATTAATTAAAATAATAAAATTAATTAATTAAAGCAATAATTTAACAAATTTAATTGGAAAATATCATTTAAGTCAAAATGCGTTGCTGCGAACGGTATATGAAAAATGTTTATTTTAAATATGCTGCTTTACATGTTCATAAATGGAAAATCTGTTTTTATTAAAAGCTCTTAGGACTCCTTTTTGCAATACCTGTTTAAGATACAGTGCGTCAAAGAAGGTAAACTGAACGACTTTAATGTATAGATTACCCACATGTAAATCAATTTGAAGAAATTGTTATTACCTTCATTTTAGAGTATCATACCCTACCGATACATATTGAGACATAAATGCATATTAAACTAATGACCCTTGTCATCAGTTTCTCTCAAACCCATTTGTAATTATTATGTATAAATTAAATTGTTGGTGGATAGTAATAATAAGCGGTTTTTGCAAGGTCAAGACCCAACTCTCACACCCACACATGGCAACAGTCCTGATCAAAACTCTATACAACATATGCTTTTCGAATTTACAAGATATTTGAAATTCAGCAGTGGACTTATGTAGATGACACAAAGCACGGCCGCCAACGTTAAGAGATCCCAAGTATTTGAATTTTGTCACTCACTTAAATATGTAGATACCACTGCTAAAGTAAATTGCGTCATGGCCTCTAAAACCAGAGATAACATTAAAGAGTATCGGCAACAGAGCTCCCCTTGTTGAATACCGGAGCTAATTGCAAAAGTTCCCGAAGCTTGTTCTCAACTTTACAAATATTTTGCTTAAATCGTTTGATTTTTTGTAACAGAGAAAAACCACTACCTATAAAATGTAAGTTCTAATTTTATTTTTATCCAAAACTTTAAAGATTTGGCAATAAATAAAATCATTAAATGCGATATTGCAAAAGTACGGTACAGTAGACATTAGCTAGTAGTTTTTTTTTAACAGCTGCATTCGCTTATAGCGAGAACTTCGTGCTTTTGGTTAGAACCGATTCATCATTTAGCATCAGGCGAACGCATAAAAAACAACATATTTCTATTGAGGATATTCCAAAAGCACCGACGGAGAATATTGTATTTAAGCAAGACGATGCTTCAGCTAATTTTGATCGCCAAAGTAAAGACTGGTTTACAATTGGCAAACACTTATTGTAATCGACACTATTTTGAATTTCTTTGTATGGGATAGAACAGATGAAATTCAAAAATTAATCTCGGAAGAGTCTTCAATATGCCACTATGGTATCAACAAAATAAAGGTAATAGTACATCCTACAACTTAAACTAAAGGCATAGTTGATTTACGTTAAATAATTTAAAAGCCAGTATTAAGTAAAATATGAATCTATGTGTCACCTCACACAACTTTTATTTGACCCACTGTATCTCAATAGATATTAAAAATGTTTCAATAGTTTGCTCAAAATTAATCAAGGAAACATCTCTTAAAATATTTACAGTGAAGTACTTGACAACCTGCTTAATGAATTTTGTGGCCTGTTGTTGCTTACCGACGTTGGATTTTTAAACCATGTCAAATTTTAAAAAAAAAAATTGAATTTCGGATTACTTCTACGTATAGTACACCAAATGACTGCGTGAAAGCTGCGAAGATTTTTTAGTTTTGCGAATAGTGGTGTACGTTGCAATGCTGTTTAATTTGGTAATAGGATTATTCTCTAATAACATTGAAATCTGGAACTGCCCGTTAGTCCGAGATCCAATTGGTTTAGTAAATGTATCCTCTGCAGAATGCATTTTGCTTAGGTGTCAGGAAGCAGTGGCGTCCCCAGAAATGCATTAAGGGTGGGGGGGGGGGGGGGTTACACAAAAAATAAATATCCAATTTGGTTTGTATGTTGGGTACAGACGATCCAATTTGCTTGGTGCGATTTTGACGTTTGTTTGAAAAACAAAATACTACGTCAACAAATACAAACATTTTTTTTCTAGCTTCGCTATCTATGAAATTTGACTGGACTAGAAAAATATCGACCGATAACAATACACATGATCCAATTTAGTTGGTTGGTCGGATGGAATTTTCCACATTCGTCTAATTTTTTTCAACCGCCATGCAACACGTACCAATGTCCAACCAAATTGGACCAACAGTCCGACCAAATTGAGCGCTCTGTTGTAGCTGTTGTAATTGGTAATGTGACAAATATTTCGATTTTGTTAACCCAATGAACGCCACTTTTGCACCAACATTCTAAAGGTACATACTTAGGAATATTTAGTTCAACTTGTTTATCTTTAAGCATTTTTTTTTGATTGGGGTGAAAACGTAAATGTAGCCTAAGGCTAATGGGGAGGTTTAGACCCTCCTAATTCCCCCCTCCCCTCCTTCCTTCGGGACGTCACTGTCAGGAAGATTGGTCGTCATACGATAATGTATACATTTCTGTGTTAAACACGAAACAAATCCCATATTAATTTATTAAAAAAGATTTCTTATAAGCTATTGAATCAGATTCAGGAATGACAACGTCTCTGCTTACTTTATGAATTTGTGGTAAAAAACTTAAAATAAAATATCAAAACATAAAATTTTAGAAGTTAGAATTTATTTTTGGTTTTTAATGTATTTTTGGTTTACTACCTAAAATATTCCTTTTTTATCACTTTCGAAATTTAGCAAGACACTTCACGAACCAAACGCCATAGCTTTAACCAATGTGCCGTTTGGTTGGTGTTTACATTATTCAATTGTTAATATGATACAGAAAATCACTAGATGTTACCTTAAAACCTTAAAGTAAAAATCAAAAATGTAATTTTAT
This sequence comes from Tipula helvola, assembly GCA_963556165.1. Classification (NCBI taxonomy): domain Eukaryota; kingdom Metazoa; phylum Arthropoda; class Insecta; order Diptera; family Tipulidae; genus Tipula; species Tipula helvola. The sequence goes on from OY744481.1 coordinate 316,612,641, forward strand.
ATACCTATATTTACGATCTTACGAGTACAGTACATCGAGCAAGCAGTACATCGCACGGGAAACTTGAACTGAATTTTTTTCCCCACGATAGCTATTGACAAGTTACATCAATAAAATACATCTCCAGACATAATACTCTAGAGGCTGATTTTTTCTAAAGATTTTTGGAAAATCGCTTCCGAGATTTCTCACGGGAAACGTGTAATCCATTTCCAGACATAACACTCTAGAGGCTCATTTTATACAAGCATTTCTTATTTTCGGCTGGAAACTTTCTACAAATTTTCGAGATTTCCCACGGAAAAGTCACATTAATAAAATACATCTTAGTCCACACATAACACTCTAGAGGCTGATTTTATACAATTCTAATGATTTTTGGTAAATCGAATTTTCCGAGATTTCCCACGGGAAAGTTGGACTGAATTTTTTTTCCTGCGATAGCTATTGACAAATTCAATAAAAACGATTCAACTTCAGATATACACTCTAGAGTCTAGAGGTTGATTTTATTCCAATTTTGTTAATCCTTTTGATTTTCCGATATTTTCCGCGATTAGGTTAAACAAAGTTATCCACGTAAAACTATTTACAAAATTTTTGATTACAATTCATTGATCCTATTTACTTCCGGCTGGTAACCACACATTTTTTTTATTTTCGGCTGGAATGTTAATAACGTAATCTGCATTATCAACTGTTTACTTTCGGCTAACTTTAACAGGGTCACAACAAATGGGGTGCTGGATAGATTGAATGTTAACATTCCAAAATTAACTCTTGAGCTGTACAATCGATCAAATAACCAATATCAACTCTAATTCTCCTCTGTAGATTATGAATCACTATAATGTAACCAATATTAAATCGATATTACATAAAACCAATGAAATATTATATTGGTCCGTTCTTTGCATCGTGCAATTTACTCATACTCGAATATATAAAAATGAACGTTGTACTTTTCCGACTATTAAGAAAATTAAAAATGCATCATGTTTCCGGAAAAAGGCGCGGGTGGTAGCGGTTATTGTTAAATAAATAAAGCGCATTATTGTATCGCATTTTCATTGTAAATTATATTTGCACTATCGTGTGTCGCGCCGTCATAAGGCAAAACAAAATTAATTTTTCCGTTATTTATTGATTAAATCATTTCCGCAGACAGAAATTATGCGAAATAAGTTTTGGGTTGTTGAAAGTTGTATAATGAATGTTTAATACAAAAACTTTTGCTTGATTGTCATTGCGTTATTTTATTTTATAATAATTTAACGACCTTGATTATTTCGGGTTTTTTGGCAAACAACCCAAAAATAGCGATTTCAAGTTGTTTGTTAAAATTCACCAATTTTTGGCAAACATTCAGTTTTATGATATTTTTTGTACATTCGAGTACATATTTACATTGAACGATTATGTGAAGAAAGTGCAAACACAAAGTAATAGTTGCGTTCTTCTTGTTAGACATTGTAGTATATCTGCGGGGGTGAAATTAAGCCTATATCAAGGCTAAGTAATAAACAAGGCTTATAAATAGTTTGTATGTGGTGATGTTTGTTTACTTTTGGTAACCATCATGTCTGCCTAATTCGTCTTCAACTGTTTTAATTTAGATAATAAATTATTCAGCACAAAATGTAATTGGAAACATTTTGTGATAACATAGTCTTTCGTTATAGCGCCTGTAAAGAATGAGATAAACAATTTCGTAGTTTTTTTTTTGTTTTTATCATTTATTGCATCGGTTGTTTCCAGCGTGTGCTAGAAACAGCCATTGCAGGTCAGCAGTATGATATAAAATAGTCTTTTATTTTGCATATTGAGAAAATTTGAAGCAGATCGCTTTCACTATTCGGTTTTATTTGCCGAACTTCAAAATATTTCAGAAAAATACACACCATCATAACACTGTAGTGTAAAAGCCCGATTATGATAAGTACAAATAAGTCATACTGAAACAACAAATACGCCTTCCCATCTCATGTCCGATGCGAATTGTTTAATTTGGGTAGAAAGTTAACGATGAATGTTTTCATAAAATAAATTTTGATATGATAAATTAAAAAAGAAACAATTAACTATTTCTAACAGTTTTATTAGAGATTTTCAATTGTTTGAGTTTAACATATCCCATCGAGTATCAATGAGCTGTAAAACTTGCGGCTGAAAGTTTTTTATTAACCGGTTCTACTTTTTGACTAGTTTTAGGATTGGTATCGTTATCCATAATAAAAAAATCCCAAATAAACAAAAAATCCCAAAAAATCAAGTTTTTTAAATATAACAAATTTTTGGAATATTATTTTGATAAGTTTTATACCTTAGAAAATGGGGGCTGCCGCCCCCAAACCCCAGCTTTAACAATTTTTTGAAATTCTAACATTCATATAGATTGGAGCATTTTATGTTTTTCAATAATTATTCACATACTAAAATAGAGAACTTCCCAAAGCCGCTTAGCATTGGTCCTTTCCGCACAAGGATGACATGAAATTAGTTGTAATTAACTTTGCATTTGACGATATTTTTTATGGAATGTTTTCGTTCGGGAATATGATGGCATCCCAATTTATTCACTTAATAGAATTTTCTTTGATTTAATCAATTTTCCCTAGAATTCACAGAATTCTCCTTCACTTAATAGAATCTTCCTGTACTTTAGAAAATTTTCATTCACTTAATTCTCTTCAATTTGATTCGGTTTGATTCGGCACAATCAGCCTTTCGAAATTCGTCCTTTCGGCATATTCGGTCTTTCGACATTCGTCTTTCGGCACATTCGGTCTTTCCACATTCGGCCTTTCAATATTTGGTCATTTAACCCTTTCGGCTCTCCGATATTCCGCCTTTTGGCCCTTTTGACTCGTTCGGCCTTTTGACATTTGGCCTTTCAGCCCTATTCCATTATAACAAGAATTGGTATCGTTATCCAAAATAAAAAAATCCCAAAAAAAAAACAAAATTCCCAAAAAACCAAGTTTTTTAAAAATAACAAATTTTTTAAATATTATTTTAATTCGTTTTATACCTAGGAGGATGGGGGCTACCGCCCCCAAACCCCCGTCCTGACGAATATTTGAAGTTCTAATATTCATAGTGATTGAACCATTTTTGAAAAATTTGTATTTTTTAATAATAATTCACATACTAAAATAGAGAATTCCACAAAGCCGCAAGCGCATTAAACCTTTTGCGTAAGGATGACAGGGAAACGTCAGAAAAATTTCAAAAATATTTACATTTGTAAAAATATTTACGTTTGTATTTCACAGACATACTAAAATAAAAAACTCCTCAAAGCCGCTTAGCATGGGTCCTTTCCGCGCAAGGATGACATGAAATTATGTAGATTTCTTTTGTTTTCATATTTTAGTTATCAAAAATTTATTGGGGGTCTTCCCATTCGATGGGGCAGTTTACTTTGTATTTTTCGGTATTTTTTTTTTTTTGATTTTTCCGTTCGGGAATATGATGGTATCCCTTATAACAAGGGATACAACCATATTTCTAACAACAAAAATTCCAAAAAAATCCCTAAAAATCCAAAATAACGTGCCCAACTGAAACTACATAATTTATTGTCATCCTTGCGCTGAGAGGAGCAATGCTAAGTGGCTTAGGGGAGTTTTTATTTTAGTATGTGGTAATTGTTAAAAATGAATTAAAATAATATTTCAAAATATTTGTTATACTTAAAAATCTTGATTTTTTGGAATTTTTTGTTCTTTTGGGATTATTTTATTTTGGATAACGATACCAACCATGTTAAGAACCTTCCCGCTTTTACGGGATATAGGTTTCATAACCAATCCATAAGTACTTTAAATTATTTATAGGAATCACAACCAAATTGATAAAGTTTATCACTGCTATCAGTCGTTCATAAAATAACGTTTTCGTTATTAAAAGAGCAACTACAAAAAATAAGTTATAATGGTGTACATCCATTTTACTTCTATGTGTTTATTTTTACAAAAAATAAAAAATACATTCTAACTTCATACATTAAGTATGAGGCAAGAACGTACTGAGTTAACGAATTATATTTACTAAATCAAAAACTCAAGTTTCAACTACCATTTGTAGTTCTAATACTCTAACTTTACCATCCAAACCTTGTGTCGTTGATACTACAATTGACAATGGCCATTTGGTTGGTGAAATTATTTCTTGCACAAAGAGCACAACATCTCCTTTTTTAACGTTTTATTTAGAAGTCGTCCATTTTCATCGTGTCTGTAAATTATGTAAGTACTCAAGCGGATAACGTCTCCAAAAAGACTCAACTAACTTACTCATCTCTTGCCAGTTTTCTTTGATATCGTTGTATGATGGTTCGGGAATGGTTGAAACGGGTCCTCCTGTTAAAAAGTGTTCGTTCAACATGCAAAATAGCGGTCTAGAATTTAAGATCCCTTCTATCTGGACAACTACGGTACTGAATTGTTCAAACGTTAGAGTTTTTTCTCGCGTTACCCGTTTAAAATGTGTTTTGAATGATTTTATAGAGGCAAAAGTACTAAGACTTCGCACAACTTTTAGATGCACTGCTTTAGTGCATAAGCAGATAAAAGAAGCTACATACATTTTTAAGGCAGAGCCTTACGGTTTATGGACAATTTTATAGTGAATGGTCTGCAAAAGTGTACTCCTATGTTGAGAAATGCCTTAAATGAATTAAACCGTTCAATGGGTAGGTTTCCCATAATTTGTTGCGATATCTTTGGTTTTACTCTAATTCTCTAAAACAAAGCACACAAGAACGTACGTTTTATCATATTTTTGCCTTATAAATGCCAATAAGTGGCAATTTTTCTTGTGTTCATGTCTGAATATTAATTTTGTCAGATTATATTTCGGTGGAAGCAGAATTTGATATTTAATATTATAGTCAAGTGCTGTTGCATTAGTTAATCGGCCTTCTACACGAATTATTCCATCGTTATCTAAAAAAGGGTATAACGTTTTAAGTGAACTTTTCCAATTAACTTCGTGAATATTCGTAAGAGCCTTTATTTCATCGGAGAATGACTCACGTTGAACCATTTTTATCAATTGCAAGGTACTGTTTTCCAGCTCACTGACTGATAAATTCTTAGATTTTTCAGCATCCTTTATTTGTTTTAAAATGTTCACAAATCGCAATACATAAGCCATTACGCGAATTCATTTTTTTCGTTTAATGTTGCTATTATAATGGAATCATAACTGTTGAATTGGAGCATTTCAGAGCCGTGCCTCCAAATTTGTAAATTATGGAGATCAGATACTACTTCTCGTTATGAGATCCACTGGATTGTTTGCATAATCTGCGTGCGTTTCCATGTTGGATTAGACGTTAACTCTCGAATTTCGCTGACTCTATTGGCGATAAATTTTTTAACTTATGTGGTGGAGCCTGCGGCCAACACAGTGTAATATAGTAGAGTCTGACCACAAAATAACATCGTCAAACTGTAAATTTAAACCTTCAATAACAGGTGATGTCAATTTAGCTGAAGCAGCTGAAAGTTCCAATCTTGGAAGCGATATCGTTTTTAAAGGTGGTACTCGTGATTTACTGAGAGCAGGTTGAACGAAATGTTGTGATCGTTGTCAATAGTGTTTATGTACAGGCATGCACCATGAGCTTTTCTGTACCTATTATTTTATTCGTTTTTGTATGACCCATAAGTTCATAACGTTTCTGTTAATGCGAATTTTTGATATTTGATTTAATGTTGTTATTCCAAAGGTTTTGAAGATCACTTGAAATCAACACATCCCAACCTAATTTTGATTCTCATAACTTCTGTACAATTATTTTGTCCGTTATTATTACTGAAGACAGAAACCCTTGGGATCGTATAATTTCGATATGTCAGAGACAATTATTCGTTTCGTTACTGGTTTGTCGATCTCAAATGTTGGGGATTTAAAGACAAAGTAATCCTCTTTTGGCTGCCACATTTCACATGTGGTTCAAAAATTTGTTGTTAACATCACGTAGAATCTTATCCCACTCGGGTTTCTTGTGGCCCGGCTACAAATTGTTTTTCTTTTTATGTAGATCATGAATATCTTCTACTTTAACTTTATAACCTCCGGAAGTTTAAATCAAAACCCTGCTCTGGCCGAGACAAATAATTATATTCACGATTTTTGTTTCATTTCATAGCAATGACTCTTGTTATGTATGAGAGCATTATTGTGCTGAAACCATCAGAAATTTTACCTAATTCAAGAAACAAATTCCAACAGATAGTTTGATAAAATAACCAGGCATACTGCAAGAAATTTCGCTTATGTATTTCCGACCAAATTGTAGAGTGTTTAAAACTATTGCATTTGAATCCGATGATAATGTTCGATTCAAAATTTCGGTGTTCCTCGTTCACAAAATTAATGTTGGTGATTTACCTAAACTTAACTGTGAACTTTAGCAATGGTAAATATAATATGGAAGGAAGTTATGAATTCCTAGCAAACAGCATCAAACATATAGTATAGTAATATTGTAATTTATTAAAAGATTGACTTTTCGAATTGATTCAGATCGCAAGCAAAAATTATATTCACCCCAAAAAACGGATAAAATGAATCTAAAAATTAGAAAAAAAAAATTATGAAGAATTATTAGAAACATTTGTAAAGAGCCATTAGAAAAATAAAAAGTTAAAGTACCTTAAAACCTTCCAAGATGTATCCAGCTTTAAATAATTTTCTCGAAAATAGGTACATATGGCCTATTCGGCAGTGCATGATTCTATGCCTTAATTCAATACGACAGGACCTCTTTTAGACCAATTGCAGCTTCTTAATTAATGTACTTTAATCAGTTAATTGCATGTGTCATCAACGATTTTTATCATGCTTCATCTGAAATGTTTGACTGATTGTGTCACATGAGTTGTTTTTTCACACCTGTTTAAATTATTATCAATAAAATGTTTCGTTCATTCACAAATATTTGATAAAATTTACTCTTTTAGAGTTTTTACTTGAAAACAGTCTTTCGATAATTTTTGTTCGATTCTGTCAGTTTTTCAGATTTTTTATCATTTTTTTTTTTTTTTTTTTTTTTTTTTATTAAAATAAATTGTATTTATTTATTTAATGTTATTACAATCTAGTCTCCTGGACTAATGAGCAATTTGTTTCTTTCTTCTTGCCATTTAATGTTGTGAGTATGGGAGGATTTGTTGTGGTTATGGAGGATTTTATTGATTATTGTCAATTATTTCTGTTATTATTGTTGACGTTTGATTTTGCGGTACTTGACTTTGTGCGAAGATTGTGATTGTTTGATATTTAACAACTTGCTTATAAGTTTCTGTCTACACTATCTTGATTAATTACCGACATACGGGTATCATGATCATTTAATGTTAATGACTAACTCGGTATGTCAGCAGATTAATAATTTGGTAGCTTATTTCTGATAAAATGGTAATTACCTAATAGATTTATAATATGGATTCAGTTTATTTTATGTAATGCTTTTGTCTGTTACTATTTAGAATAAGTTATGTATCGTTAATGTAGTCATCAGCTTACCGCGGGTGGGGGCCGATTCTGTATAGTCAATTTCGGTGATATGTGTGTTCCTACAGTGAGAAGGCACAAATTGCACCTATGTTAATAATAAGTAAGGATACTACATAGGACAGGTGAGACATGGGGCATACTCGTGATTTTCTCACGTTTTGGAATCCCCCCTTCGCTTTGCCGTGCGAAGGTTTCTGCTCAAGTGTCGTATAGCCTTATGATCAATTAGTATTAGTAGGATGTTGGGTGTATTATACTTACAAATATCTCTGATGGAATTTCTTGTATTGGTCTTATCGATCTCTTCGAACTGTGACTTATTGGTTGATATTATTCTCCGTCGTAATGATGACTTCAAAAAGGTTGGTTATAGTTATGAAAATATTTTTGTTTATTCAATTATGAAAGGTTACACTGTTACTTAATTTTTACACGACTTAGGTGACTTAATGTTCAAAAATTACTATATTACTATTACCAAAAAGTTTCATTATATACAGAATTTTGTTAATAATTTACAACAATAATTTTAGCAGTTTCCTGTTTTTCTTGATTTTATTTTTTTTTGTTCGATTTGCAAATTCGTAATTTTCATCAAATTCATTTTTTTTTGGTTTTGTAAATTTGATAGTTTAACATTTCGTTAATTTTTGTGAAATTCGCAAATTCACATTTTATATAAAAAATCAATTTTTTTTATTTGATAGTCATATTTCGGGGCAATGTTCTCTGATTTGCGCGTGTACTTATTTTACGCCTTAATTTATGTTAGGAAATAACATATTGGGTTTTTTTTTAGTACTTTTCTCTTATTTGCCTAAATTCGCTTGAAATGCATAAATACATATAACAGTTTTTTTTGTTTATTTAGTTTTGTGCGAATATATATACATATATATTTTCTTTATTATTTTGTAATTGAATACCGTTGGAATGCGGATTCATAACATTGACCTATATTTATAAAATATGTAAAGTCATGTATTAACATAAGAAAATATTTATGTGAATTTATTAAAAAAAATATGTTGGAATATGTTGTGTGTTTACGTAATGATTAGATGTACATGGATGGTTGCACAACATACCTTCCTTCTTTGGGGAGTGAAAATTTCAGAAGGAAATTTTCACTTATCGTATGATATGTAAACTATCGCTAATCTATTACTTAATTCTAGTGTTAGTATTATTTGTTATTACTGAATGGAGGTTGCTTGGTTTTCTTCGATCATGGATGTAGTTGTCCGCTGATTGTTGATCATATTTCGGTTGATTTTAATGTACAGAATTAGTCATCTCATTTTCCTGAGATTTACCTATCTTATGTAAGATTAGGCTCTGATGTGTTGCAAAACCTTTAGCTGCTAGTGTTTGGTGTCATCAACTTCAATGTTTGCTGTTTGGCGTCGTATTTCCGGTCGTGTGCCGTCACCTCTTTTGGTTTTTTTTTTTTTTGTATTTCTGCTCACTTGTAGACATTTTGTTGTTGGTTTCTATCTGGTGTTGATGTTAGTTTGTTGTTTACTGGTTGTCTTGAGGGTGTGATTGTGGACTTATTTGGCTATTTTTGTGGTCTCTTTTTTTTTTTTTTTTTTTTTAGCTTGTCTGTTATTTTTATGCGTATTATTGTGTATTTTTAATTGTTATTATTATACTGTTGTCTTAGTATTATTGTTATTGTTATCAATTGTTATTATTGTCGTTATTATAATTGTTATTAGCTTGATTATTATATTTCTTATTATTGTGTCTGCTCTTGTCTTTGGATAGAGAGTCCAATTTGTTACTACGGTCATCTAACATCTTTTGTTGTTGGCTTGCTATTTTCGTTGCTGATTTCGTCTACTGTGTTTGCTTGTCATCGTGTTGATTGGCAGTGTCTGTGTTCCGTTTACTTGATGTCGTCATCTTGTTTCGGCGTTGTCATTTGTCTTGGTTGATCAACTTTGTTCTCTTGTTGTCTCCATTTCTTCGCTTATTATATTATGTTAGTCTGTGCTAGTATATATTTCTATTCTTAAGTATACATATCGTATGATGTAAAATTATAAAAAGGTTTTTGCTCTAAATCTTAGTTATCTTATTTTGGTTTTTACGTAAAAAAAAAACTTAAATGACTTAAAATCTAAGCTTGTTCAAAAATTATTTTCCTATTTATTTAACCTTTGAGAACATTTTCAAGAATTGGTTTTATAATGTATTAAAATTAAGATTGTTACTGATTCTATGATTATTGATTTTTTAGTTGTTGGTTTTTGTTTACATTCTATTAGGGTTTTATTTACTTATCATAATAATTCTTTTTATATGTTTTGGTTTTTGGGGTTAGTTAGAATTTTGGTTTATTTTTGTGTGCCGAATTAGACTTGTTCTCTCATGTTTGTTAGTTAATTTGGAACATGAGGGAAAAAGTTATTATATTTGTGAGGAAACATTTCATTTATCCTATGCCTGTCATCGGTATGGTATTATCATTCTTTTCTGTTTTATAGTCTTGTATTCGTTCTGAGTTTAGTTCAGTTGTTTGTGGTAATGAGTTGTTCTGTTCAGGATTGCGTAAGTTATCTGACTCTACTTGAAAAGTTGTAAATTGTTCCTTGTCCGTAAGGGTGGTTTGTATTTGTTTGTCTGTCGGAATTGTAGTAGCTATTTCGGTTGGGATTGGAATGCAATCTGTCATTTTCGTTTGGTTTTTTATTGGAATGGGGGTGGATTGAGTTTTGTTGTATTCTGGAATAGGGTTTGTATTGGGCGTCAAGCTGGCTTCGGCTTGTGTGTAGTTTTGTATTTGGATTGGTTTGATTAGGTTGTTTTCACTTTCTGTCTTTTTGTAATTGTCTGCTGAGATTGTAGTTGTAGTCTGTGTTTGATTATCTTCATGCTTGATTCCTATCCTTGAGTCTGGTAGTAACTCTGCTTCTAAGCTCTCTACTTGCGGTGGTATTGTGTCTCTGTCTTTTCTGCACTGTGTGAGCAGGTTGGTTTCGCTATGTGTAAATAGGTTTTCTAGTATATTAACGCCAGCCAATTGGTCTTGACTGTGTTCCATCGTCACAAGAAAATTTCCATCTGATTTTGCTGGATGTGCTCGGATTGTAGCTGAATTTCTCGCTCTTCTCATAATTTCCAATGTTGTGAATTTGTTATGTTCTATTGGTGTTCGTGTATTGGCATTTTTCCTACTTGTTGCTTCATTCAGAACTGTTGGTTTGCTCGTACTTGGTGCTCGATTGTTCTGTGGGGCTGTTCTTCTTTCCATGTTGCTTAGAGTTGTGTCTTGGTATAATAGGTTCTCTAGGGTGTTATTCCCTGATAGTTGGTCTTCTTCGTGCTCCATGGTGAGAAGAAAACTGTCTTTGTTATTTTTTCCTACTGGGTTCATTTGTTTTGTGGTTCTGCATTGATGTGTGTTTCCGTTGTTTGGTTGCTTCTGTTCGTTTGTGTCGTTGCTGTCTGTTGTTATGGTTTCTTGTGCTTTATTGGTTGTTTTTTTTTCGCCTGTGACCTCACCGTCTTGCTCTGTTGGTTTTTTATTTTGTGTTGTTGCGTGAATGTTGGTTGGAATAGTTAAAAACCCTGCTGTGTCTTGCTCCTGGTTTAGCTTTTCGATGTCTGTTGATTCTGAAGTTGACTGTACTTGTTTACCATTAAGATTTCCTATTTGTGTTTGACTGGCAATGTTATTTGTTTGCTCTGGAGTTACGTTATTGTGCGTCTGGCTGGAGACGGCTTTTATTTGTTTAATTGTTAAATTGTTGTGCGTCTGGCTGGAGACGGCTTTGATTTGTTTATTTGTTAAATTGTTGTGCGTCTGGCTGGAGACGGCTTTGATTTGTTCACTCACTAAATTGTATGTTGGTCTCACAAAGGTTTCTTCTTGGTTTCGGTTATGGTTTGCCTGGGTTTGGTTGCTTGTGGTTTTGTTTGCTGAGGTCATGGCTGTCTTCTGTGTGTGTATTATTGTAGGATTCTCTATTGTTGTGTATTTGTAAGTTTCTGGACCCGCTCGGGTTTGGCCTACTGTTCCAACTGGGCGAGTCCGTGCTCGTTTCCCGGTTGTTGTTCTTCATTGTGTAGATGTGGTTGTGCTGTAATCATGTTTATTTTCATATTTGCGAATTTTTCCTCAATATTTATGTTCCTTGCTTGCGGTTGAAGTTCATAATTGTTAGTTTTATTCTGTATGAAATTCTGGTTACCACGTAGTTTGCTTCGACATTCTTCGAAGGTGTGCCCTACTGTAGTTTTACAGTATGAACAGTATTTTGTCGGTCGGTTTACTGCATATCCCTGGTTTGGGGGTCGTCTGTGGTTGTTATACCTCTGTACTAGCTCTGTGTTGCCATTTCGGTAGTTACTTATGTTCTGATGCTGTTGATTTCTGTATCCGTTTGTCAGGTTGGTGTTGTATCTTGTTGTATGTTGATTTGGTGTTTGTTGAAATTTTGAACTGTTCTGCGCCCATATTCTGGATTTGCATATGTCATACGTATGGTTGGGCTTGTTGCAGTAATTGCATATTATTGGATTGTTTCTGTATGGATTGTGGTTCATTTTGGTATTATAGTCTGGTTGTAACCTTTCGTGCATTGTTATGGGTGTGAATTCCCCGTTCGTCATTGTTAGCATTCTCTCTATATCTTCTGTTTGTTCCATAATATCTTCCACGTCATTGGCTTTTATTGTCGCTATTTTCTCTTTCAAGATTATGTTGTTCAACCCTCTTTTGAATGTCTGTATTGCCGTATTCGCTAGGTGTTTCGAATAGGCTTCGTCTATCGTTGGTATACTGTATTTCGTCCTATAACCGTTCTTATAGTCTTCTAGTGTTTCTATCACTCGCTGTCCGTAGTTTCTGAGGGATTCTCCATATGACTGCTTGCACTCCACAAATTTTCTTTCTAATTCACTCAAGGTCCAAACCTTGGTATACATGCTGTTTAGTACTGTTCTTAATAACTCGTAGTCTTCAATTTGTCTGCTGCAGATTCGTGCATATGCTCCTCCTGTCAGTCTAAATTTTATTAAGTTACCGAATATTTTCTTTTCCTCCGGCTTTGTTAATGTGTTATAAATACTATCCGCCAAACCAAGAAACCTTGTCAGATCTGTCGTTATGTTCCTGTCATCTTCTCCGCTGAATTCTGGTACCATGGTCGTAATGTTTTGTTGGATTTCTCTTGTTGTCGTCATTTTGTTTGTTTTGTTTTGCGATTTTATTTGATCGGGTGCTCTGTGTTGTGTTACGTTATTGGATGTTGCTACTTGAATGTATTTTGTGATGACTTTTGTTTCTTTTGGCTCCTTTACTTCTTGGTGTGTTATTACTTCAACTACTGGTGTTCGTTCGCTAGGTTGCTCTTCTCTTGATGTCCCTACTGTCTTCTGGTCTGTTTTGTTTGTATGTAGTATTTCCTCTGTCACTTTGTTCTTGAGTTTAGGCTGTTTGTTTCTTATTGGTTCTAATTCGCAAGATATTTGTGATTCAGAATCACTGTTGCTGTTTTCTGTCTGAGAGCGTGTACGATTATCCCTGAATAAAGATGGTGCTCTTGGGTTTGGTTTGACTTGAGTTGGTGATCGTGGTGTTTTTTGTGATTTACCAAATTCCAATGGTAGAGGATTCGCGCCGCTCATATATTACACTTTTTTTTTTCACTTAAAATTTATGTTAGAAAAATACTTGTTATGTGTTTTAACTTTCTTGTAATCTGGAAAGTTGGGATTTTAGTACGACCCTAAGCTAAACTCACTTTATTCCTTTACGTATGAGTTTAACTACCTTCAAATTTATTCACCCGTCGTGAATAACTACAGTTTGATTTTAACGACTAAAAATTCTTTAATTAATTTATTTTCGCGGATGTCCTACGGAACTTTTTTTTACTACAGCGCCATTTTATCATTTTTGAAATAAAAACAAATCGATATTAAAAAAATCGGAGATCGAAATTAAAAACAAATCGAATATTCAAAAGGACGATTTGTTTCCAGCATTCCCCAATACAGAGTGTTGATCAGGCGACCTTCACCGAGCCCTTTAAACACAAAAAATTCAAAAACGAAGGGTTCAAGGAAGTTTCAAATTTATTCGCCTTATAGCCTTTGAAACTCCCTGCAAATTGGTTTTTGGAGCGATTAGAAATCTTAAAAATTAAGGTAGTTATCTTTAAAAAACCAATCGCGTTTTTCGGTGAAATTTTCGGATTGCTCTCAAACGCATTTTTTAGATGAAAAATTAACATTTTCAATCGCGAATAACTCTAAAAATATTGATTTACCAAAAAACTTCATTGAACATTTTTTGCTTAGAATTCATCCCTCTATCGATTACTGGGGTTATTTTGAGTGTACTAATTTTCACCCCTAAGAAGGGGTGGCATTCGCCCAGGGTAAATCCACACATCGACACTATATAACTTGTGTTTCTTGATCCATTCTCTACTTATTGTCCAAATTTCACGTCAATCTGTCTTGTCCGTAAGAATTCTGAGCGTAAAACCGTTAATGACTGGACTATTAATAAAACTCATCCAAACAAACTCATCCAAAAAAATTGCGTAGTACATACCTATTTGAGATGTATATGTTCCCAAAGTTTCATAATTTTTTGAATTTTCGGGTTCGGGATCATCCCTTGTAAGTCAACAATTGAAAGTCAGTTTAAATTGTATGTAAAAAAAATTCTGGCTGGTTGAGCGATACTGGAAAAAAATATTTGTTATAATGGAAATATTGTCCAAACCTGACATACGTTGAGGTCTCCAGGAAAATGTCTGAAAATGAATGTTAAACCTTTCTGACCGGAAGAAGGTGAAACATAACCTCTAAGGTGTGTTTAGGTGTTGTCCTCAACGCCTCGCTTATAAGCATACAGGCCGCTCTGGGCACTTTTCTATCTTATTCTTGTATGTCACCTAATCCAGAGCTGGCCACTACCGCTCGCCCCTTTCATGAGTACAGGTCTCACTATGGCATTGAAGAGCTAGTAGACCAGCTCCGGCTTCAAATCCCATTGACTACCAATGGCGTTCCTGGAGGACTACATACATAGCTATAATACCTTTATTTACTCTCTCCAAAATGTTGAGTTCAACTAAGCTTACTGTTCAAGATAACGCGCAAATATCCTAATCTGTCAGTAAAACTGGGTCTCATGCCGTAGGAGGGAGTGCTACTGGGATTTTGGATATTTTAGTAAAAAGTACCAGTTCTTTCTTAGACGGGTTAATTCTCAGTCCTCATTTACCTGTCCATTTCGTAACGATTTACGATTATGAGTGCATTCTGCATTACGTATTTCTGTATAATCGTGATCAGGTATTTCCCGGAAACATCTATCGCCACGTCATCTGCTAAGCAATCACTTTTGGACCCTCTCTCTTCAGCACCAGTAGTAATCAATTTATCACAATGTTCCACAAAAGAGGGGATAGGAAACTTCTTAAACAGATGATTAATTAACCTACTTACAAGGAAGTCCACCTCCAAAACTGATAATCCTTCCCTGGTTGCTTCTGCTTTAAAATTATTAAAGGCATAGAGAAAGGGCCAATTAAGGGAAGCTACCAAACAAAACTAGGTTTCAATGCTGCCTCCAAAGGTATTCCTTTAAGGTACAAATGCCAAGACAGTGCCCATTTACTGGGTTTTATTTTTACTCTAATATCCAATACGTATATGTAGCCGAAAATGAATATTTTGTGAATGACCTAGAATTTGAGTTTTGTTTCATCTTTTCTGCTGGTGGTCAAGAGGTATTCACATAAAAAAAAAAATTAGGGTGGCCCGTTTTCTGTACCGGAGAGCGTATAATATAAAAATGCCATTAATACATAAATTGCATTTTCCCTCGTAAATTCAGAGTTTTTATTTACCGTTTACCGGTAATAGCAAAAATTCGATAAACGAGGAACTATAAAACCTAGACACTATAATCTGAAAGAACGATAAAAACCACAACATATGAGTCTGTCAATTTTTTGATTAGCGGCGACCTTTTGTTCAAGCCTTTTGCCGTTCAGAAAATTCAAATTTAGAAAACATTTGTGAAACCTTTACGATCAAAATTAAATTAGAAAGCATTCAAACTTTATAGGGTTGCACCTAGATTATATTTTGTACCAGGAAGATAACAACTACGATAATTTACTGAGCAACCTAACAACCCACTACAATTTAACAATTCAGATGCCAAGGATAAAATGTAAACCCAAATTTGAAATTAGCATGAATTATCTTCCTGTTTCAGCTCAGAACCGTAAAAGTATCAACGTGGAAGCTTTAGAGACATACCTTAGGTAACGGTGGAGAAAGGACACAAAGTTGAATTGAAAATCGGAAACTATCGTGATTGAGGTAAACTGACCCGCAGATTGTTTCCAATTTTCCCGTCCAAATTAATCAGCAAAAATGTTAGGGGATGTCCCGCGGAACATACGTTAAGAACCGTTGCTCCTGCATATTTAGTCATAAACAGTTTTCTAATTTAAGGAAGCACAAATTCTTACCATCTTTTATCATAACTAGCAATCTAGTGATTCAAATGAATTGTATTTGTAACGTCGTAGGATGTCCGAATTTTTTGTCGGTTTCGTATTTAAATGGGTTACAAAAAAAAACAAAAACTCGAAATGATTAAATTACAGAGATGCAGCATAAGAAAAATAAAGTAAAATATTTCACAAAAAAAAAACGGGAGAGGGGGAAATGATGTCCGAAATGTTTATAAATTGTATATTGGGTGAATATTCAGCTCGCGCCTCTGATTTCTTCCAAAATGAAATTGATACCTACATAAAAATGTACATTAGGGAAAATAAAATTATTTCGAAGGAGTTAAATTATGTACGCTAAAAGGAATTTGGTAAATTGAAAAACCAGGTTTTTGTTGTTGCTATTTTCGGGAAAATTAATAGCGTGCGCGCATTTCAAAATTATGTACATTGTATATGGATTAATCAGTATTTGCTAATTAGCAGCTACCTAAATGTAGTTAGTACATATACAATGATTTACACATCATGCAACTTTTTGATTTAGTTCTAATTTTCCTTTTTTTTGTCTGTGGTAAGTGATAATTTTCAAAAAGCCATAAAAAAACGGTTTGCCCTAAAATACGTTTACAATAGCATAATTAAAATGGAAACGAACAAAAAAAAATGTCGCGGCGCCATATACGACCGAAATATGAAGGGGTCATGCAAGTTTGTTATTTTTGTTTGCTATCGTCTATCGTCTGTATAGCTAAAAATCAATAGATTTCAATTTAAAAAACTACAACTAAACATTAGGCTTGACTATACTGTTTATATACAACCAGTACAATTCAGATAATTTTGAATTTTTGGATGAATTAAACATTCCAACATAGCAACATAATATTATTCTAAGGCTAAACATTATGATGATAAAATGTACGCAAAACAATTTTTTTAATATTTAGAATTTTAGTTGGCTATGTTCGAGTTTTATTGGTAATTTTGGTATACTTAAGAATTTCATACACGTTTGCATATTGTTGAAAGACGAAGGAGGTGGAGGGGAAGTACATATTTTATGCTGTTAAATTTAACTTTCATATAAAACTTTTCATATGCCATAGTTAGCTCAGACCGTACTTTAGAAATAGCTACTAACTTGAAGAAATTCATTGGTGCTAAAGCGAAATATGTTTGTTTCGTAATTACAGGTGCTGTGATCAACTGTGATTCGATCGATTTCAAGTGGTTGCGTTCGTTAGAATCGATTGATCTCACAATCTCGTAATTTGCTTACCAGCCACAAAATATGTTTAACGCTATCTGCCTTGCCTTTAAAAGCAGTTTAAGCTATTTAATACGAAATACGACCCTATTTCGGTATACGATATTAAATTTTAAGAAAATTTTGAGGTTTGAAACTGTAACGTCTCAATTTACTTCAATTTATTGCCAACTCATTAGTTTTATAAGTATAAATAACATTCAAGTCCCAAATTGGCAACGGTATAAATTTTAACGGGGGGGTACGTGTAATGCAGGTGGATTAATTGTAATTAAAATATATTGGCGTGTGAGACACCCGATGGAATTAGTAATTTCATGAAAATAAGAATTGATGTTAATAATAATAAATTGGAGTGTAGTATTAATTATTCGATGATACCATGATTAGCAAACAAAAATAAACAGCAACATTTGGAAGAAGAGGAGGAAAAACCCAAAAGGCAGAAGACGGTATTAGGAAAAATGCTTGATAGTTGAATTCTTCAATCGTTCTTATAATCTAATTTGGGAGAGGTTTAGACCCGCGACTATAACTATACATTTAAACACTGGCTTGAGAAATCTATCAATCTGCACCTTTCAGATACATACTTATGTACATTACAGGCCCATATTGTATTCGTAGCCTGGAACGTCAGGAAATTATACAATTAACTGATTATGTTTTATAGATCAATTTAAATGTGTTGTCACTCGAAAAAAAACGTAACAAAGTAGTTTTTCTCAAGCCCTATCGGGAGAATTAAATTTTGTTTCCGTGGCCAAATAAGGAAAAAGCTTCCTCTTGCGTCATTTTTTACATAAAATATCGAGAATAGATTTAGTTTTATTTTCTATAAGTGTCACATCCATATCCATTCAATGTATAATATACTTCCGATGAGCTAATAAAAAGTTATTTTTTGTGTGAGTTCCGCATTTCGACAAATATTTCGAAACACTAACCTTAGGCATGTTGCAAAAAGTTATTAACAAATAAAAATTATATTTTCTTGTTTGTTGACCATAAACAATAAAGTTATTTGTAATAACGAAAACAAAAACAACAAAATATCGTTATAAAACGATTAGGGCACAAGAAAAATGAATTAGGACACATTTTTTTTATGCTACTAAACGTCTGTGCATATACCAATTTGGTTGGTACACAAAGAACCAAATATTATATAAATTAAATATGGAAGCATTTTGTTTCAATTTTTTATCGATTTATAATTAATGTTTCATGTATCCTGTTGTAAAAAAAATTTGTTTATATCAACATATATACATATACATGGCGTACAAAGAGCACGAGTAATTTATTATTGTTGTATTGTTTCAACGATATAGTCGATAGAGGAGGAATGCGTAGCAGAAAATGTAAAATCAATAAATTCAATCGAGTGAGACCGTAAAATAATTAGGTAATAATGACTAATGACGATAAGTACATGGATACATTTTTTTCCGAAATTTTATTGATGCTTATTAACGGTTTTTTTTTACGGTTGGTGTGATTTAGGAAAATTATAGAAAATATCTCTTGCCGTCTTACTTTGGTAAAAGTTATTCCTATCCGGATAGGAATGAAATTTTGCCCAAAGTAAGAACAATTCTTCTTGGGAATAATTTTTTGTTTTTACTTTCAACAGTTGGTACCAAGCTCTAAAATATAATTTATTATTTAGAATTTTAACAAATATAAAATAGTGATGACAAATTATTGAATAAAGTATGATAATTCTAAATGATAATTAACAAAATATAAAATTCTGATTTATCGAAAAATTGAAAATTGTTATTTAATACCAACTCATAAAACTAAATATTATGTAATATATGTACTCTAGTGGTAAACACTACAACTATGAGAAGAAGAGAATTTTGCTATTTCTACTTCTCAGCGGAATGAAACTCTTCATTCCGGAATGAAAATACACGGCATTGTTGTTGTAAAATTGCCAAAGTAAGACTACAATATTTGTAGTCTTACTTTGGCAATTTTACAACAACAATGCCGTGTATTTTCATTCCGGAATGAAGAGATTCATTCCGCTGAGAAGAAGGAATAATAAAATTCTCTTCTTCTCATAGTTGTAGTGTTTACCACTAGAGTACATATATTAGTTATTTAGTTTTATGAGTTGGTAGTAAATAACAATTTTCAATTTTTCGATAAATCAGAATATTAAATTTTATTAATTATCATTTGGAATAATTATACCTTATTCAATAATTTGATATCATTATTTTGTATTTGTTAAAATTCTAAATAATAAATTATATTTTAGAGCTTGGTACCAACTGTTGAAAGTAAAACAAAAAATTATTCTGAAGAAGAATTGCTCTTACTTTGGGCAAAATTTCATTCCTATCCGGATAGGAATAACGTTTACCAAAGTAAGACGGCAATTGTATGTGTATAGTAGTATTCAAATCTCGCTGGAATTCTGACAATTCTCGCGCAGAAAAAACATGGCAGATACACAGTGATGTACTATTTCGGCTTAATTGTTTACATTTTTATGTTGTATTTGTACTTCAGTTTTTAGGTTAGGTTTTTATTTATATCATTTTATTTTATTATTTATATGTTATAACGTTTTGAATCACAAAAAGGTTTATATAATTTTGTTTTAAAAGAATCGTTTGAAATCGATAATCGAAGAATTAATGCAATTTAACCATTTTTTTACGTTATTGTGGTTTTGATCGATATGACTGACATTTAGTTATTTATTTTCCTTAGTCCGTCCGAAAATTAAATGTTGACGTTGTTTCCATAGGCGTGCAATATTTTTTACGCCTATTAATTTTCACATGAAATTTGAATGTAATAACATAAAATCATAAACATTTTGAATGTTTTGTGTATTAAAACTGAAATATAATACATTTGAATGATTATTTATTATTTTATTTAGGTTTACTATCTAAGATAAATGCGACTCATCAAAATTTTTATAAATTTTGTTTCTACATCACTGGAAGCTGCGCAGAACAATTAAAAAAAAATTTTTTTAAGATCTGAATAGGACTATACATACATACACATATAGGTTTTGCACTCCAAATTCGCCTTTATCCAAATCAAATTTCATCATAAATTTACCCCAAATTTACTTTAAAATTCTTCTTAAAATTACGAGAAATTAATTCTAAAATTCACTCTTAAATTCAACCTAAGAGCAACTCTATAATTAAGCCTAAAATTTTATTTAAAATTCACTCTAAAATATACCCTTTAATTCAACCTACCCTAGAAATCACCCTAAAATTCACTGGAAACCCCTCTCTATAAACAACCCTAAACTTCACTCTAAAATTCACCATAAGTGTCAGGAATTTAGAAAGCGAAAACTCTTAGAAACTTATACCTAAATGAGTTTTATAAAATTTAAGAATTCTGGAGTTTGGAAATTTTAATAGTGGAAAAATTAATTTACGATTTTACAAATTTTACAAAATCCTTAAATACAAATTCATTATTTATTTGCAATTTGGAATTATTGATTTTAGAAATTAACGAATTCTGTAACATAGTTTGGAAAGAAAAGAAATTAAGAAGTTTAGGAAAATTTAAAAGTTTTGTATTGTGGGAAAGTAAAAATGGAAAATAGGAGTTTAAAGATCTAAATCTTTAAAGTTAGTATATACTTCATCGAAATATTTCCAGTTATCCTAAAAGTATAGTATTTGGTGACTTTAATTTAGATTTGCTGCATAAAGATTGAAACAAAAT
Organism: Tipula helvola; assembly: GCA_963556165.1. Taxonomy (NCBI): domain Eukaryota; kingdom Metazoa; phylum Arthropoda; class Insecta; order Diptera; family Tipulidae; genus Tipula; species Tipula helvola. The sequence continues at coordinate 316,633,662 of OY744481.1, forward strand.
TGTTTCAAAATATGTATGTCGAAACTGTGAATTCAAATGGTTTTTCTTTTTCAAATAAAATTGATAAATAATTTTCAACTCGACTGACAAACATAACTAACACTACAATAGATCACGTAATTTCGGATTTGAGTTATGTAATCATAAATTTATCGCTTATAGTCAGAAGTAACACGAAAAATATTTTCGTGTTACACCGTTACTACCCAAACCAAATATTATTGATTTCGACTACATCAGGTATGCTATTACTGTTCCTTTACAGTTTACCGATTCCCTTGAAGTGGAGTTTAAACAATATATGCAGAACCTAAACATAAGTACTTCTACAAAAAGTAGTCCTAAGTGTTTTCTGGAAATTTTGCAACTGTTTACGCAAAATGTGTTAATAATGCAATTATTAATAATAAATTTCCCAATTCCTTAAAATTTGGCAAGGTTATTCCGATACCAAGATCTGGAAATTATTTACTGCGAAACAATAACAGGCCAATATCAGTATTAAATGAGTCATTTAAAATATTAGAAAGCGTATAGTACTGGACAGATTAAAGATATTCTTATCAGTAAATAAGGTTATCTCTCAGATTCACAGTTTGGATTTAAGCAAAATTCAAGTACTACTGTTTCGGTGTTGGGACTTGTGAATTTTGTGAATGGTGCTTTTATTAGAAAATATTACGTTGTATGTATCTTCATTGATATTAAAAAGGCATTCGATACTGTAGACCACGAGTTACTGTTAATGAAATTTTAAAAGTTAGCTCTTTCTCAAGATTAATTAGACTTTTTCGCAGATTATTTAATAAATAGAGAACAAATAGAACAATTAGAATACACGCAGTAAGTGAAATTATGAAAATTATTAAGGATGTTCCGCAAGGCTCAATTCTAGGGCCAACCTTGTTCAATATTTTTATTAATGACAGATGATGCGGTAGTAACGTATGAGGAATAAAATATGGACAAACAAAAAAAAGTAAAAAAAAAATTATTTACTAATCAAACGATTTTAATCCATAATTTATTTAAAACTTTAATTCTTAGATAAAATTTACAGAAAAATTTGCGCTCCATATCGACTCGCTTTCCTGATCCTTTCTGGCACTCTTTTCATTGCCGCCTGCGTTCCTGATGTATCAATCTTCTTTAAATCTCTTTTTATCTTTCTAATCAGACATTCAACATTTTTGGCACGATATCCATTGCTGTATACCATTCTCTTCAGATTTACCCAAAAAGTTTCAATGGGCCTTAGTTGTGGAACATTTGGTGGATTATAGTCTTTAGGGATAAATTCGATTCTGCGTTGACGTAAATCAGATAACGTTGCGTTGGCATAATGTGAGGATGCCAAATCAGGCCAAAAAATCGTTTTATCATTTTTATGATATTTATTTATAAATTTCTGAAGCACAGGTAAACATTTGTTTGTGTATGTTTGCGCATTAACCGCCAAACCACTTTTGAAAAATACTGAGTCACTGACACCTCGTTCGCTAATAGCCAACCACAACATAACTTTACCTGGAAACTTGGTCTTATGAATAAACTTCTCCTTTTCTGATGCTTTGTGATCGGGGGAGACTCGTAGTAGTATTTTGGCTGCCATTCATTACCTTCAACAGTGAAATAACTTTCATCATTCATCACACATTTATAAGCTGAAGAAGCAGCGTAATATGTTTGGGAAAGCACTCTTAATCTAGATTTGATTGTAGCTAATTGTTTGTCTGTAGTTGCTGGTGCCGATTTTTTGGGTTTGCGTTGAATATTCATACTTTGTAAATATTTCTTGATAGTTTTTGGGGCAACTTGATATTTTTTACCCAGTTGTCTGTACGATTTTGCAGTTCGACCCACTGTTTCACCTTTCAATTTCATTCGAACTTTGCTACCTTGTAATTGACATTTTTTACCAGAGTCGGGTTTTCTTTCCACAGGTTCATTATTCTCAAACAGTTTAATTGTTTTGTAGATAAAGGATTTTTTGAATCCAAGATCCTTGAAGTAGTGAAAAATCTCGTTATTTTTTTTCTTCTGGATTTTCCTGACAAAATTTATAAATTAATTTACGACGATCTACTTGTAACAACGACATTTTTGTAACTAATCGTAAAATGACGCAGTTGTAATGTATTTTTTATAAAATATACGGGAACCACCTTATTTAAAAACAAGAAAATTTTTATTTTTGGTTGTACAATACAAATACAAATACATTTTACATTTTGTCCATATTTCATTCCTCATACGTTATGCTACGAAATTGAAAGTCTCAGCAGTATGCACTCTGAAATGGAAAATGATCTTGTAAAAATTTAAAAAATTGTTTGATCTCAGCTTTTTAATATTAAATGTCGAAAAAACTAAGCTTTTATTATTTGGAAACAAAAATATTGAATCTGAGGAGAAACCACGTTTCGCATTGTTTTACGATAATCAACCAATTGAGCATGTAACTGAATATCTTGGCGTGATCATCGATAATTTGAAGCTGGAAGAAACATATCGATAAATAGCCATCTATATCTCCTTATATATTTGTTATTAAAAGGGTTCGCAACTTTGTGCCTTTCAAATATGTACAAGAAGTTGGCAAGTAACTTCGTGTACATATTTACAAAGAAACCATGGTATTTTTATTGCAGACGTATTGCAGAATCGTTTGCGTAGGTTCTCAGTAGGAGAAATAAAAAAAAATTGAAAATCGTCAATTACAGTGCCATTTATCATGAATCGAAAAAAATATTTCAGTCAAATCCTATACGTAGTCTTAGTCGTCGAATCCGAATCTGCAATAAAAAATGGGGATTCATATTTTAATTTCAAAGTTACCCCCGCCCCACCTACAAGGAGGGACGGGGGGTACTAATTTTAACACTAATATATTTCCCCCGTGGAATAATTAAATTTTGATATCAACAATTTTTTTCGTAGAGTGCTCATTTTCCGAGATATTTAAGAGTATCGTTAAAAAAATCACCCGGTATATCGTCGCTTCCAATTAAGAGTATTTCATCTGCAAATCACTAATTTTTTGAAGAGGCCTTAAAATTGTTAATGGTAATTTCGACTTAATTTTTTTTTAAATAAAGTCCTTCCCAAAAAGTGTGGCAAGAATTTCATTTAAAAAAATTAGGCCAAATTTAACATTAAAAACTAGACACGCCTCTCCAAAAAATGTAATGATTTGCAGATGTAATACTTTTAATTGGAAGCGACGATATGAGGAGTGTCTGATCAAAAGTGGCTATTTACGTTATTCGAAAAATATTTTGTTTTGATCTAAATGTTTTAAACGCACATTTAAGGATTACTTTTTTGTAGTAAATAGCTTATGATTCGACTGTTACTGAATTTATGAACATTTTTGATAGAGAAATAACCACTTTTGGTCCATTCTGATATCGAAAAAAAATTATAGAAAAAAAAAAAAATTACATGTTGGAAAATGTAAATATGTAGCTACTTTTGATCAGACAGTCCTCTTATGGGGAGGAAATAACATTAGTGACAAACGTTTCGATTCTCTTACAGAGGTATTAGTTTGTACCTATGGGTATCGACAACGAATTTTTAAAAAAAAAATTTAATGAAATAGACTGATTATTTTAAATTTGTGTCTTAATTAATATACAATACTTATATACAGGGTGTCCGGGTTTGGGATGCTAATCCGTTAAGGAGTGATTCCTTGGTTCATTCTGAGCAAAAAAAATCGTATGGGAGGGGGAGGGTCAATTTTTGATACCCTAGGAGATACAGGGTGTTTAAAAAATTTGGTTCAGGAAAAAAGTACACCCAAATATTGGGCCCAATTTAGGGCCGATTGTATGAACACCGCTAAATGGAAAAAAATCCGAGAGTAATGATTAATCACTACTCAAGGATTTTACTTTTCGGCGATTGTATGAACGATGCTATAAATAAAAATTTAGCCTCTCTTTTATTGCAGTTTTATAGCAGTTTTTTGTATGACTGGCAATCATTTTTCTATGACGCTTACTTTGTTGATGTTTATTAAAAATTTGTTTTGGTTATTTAGAGTAGAATAAAATTTCAATTTCCGAATTTGATATTTTCTTCCTAGTTGAGCCCATTTTTAATAATTACGTTTTTATATAAAAATGTCTCGTTTGAATGATACATTACATTTGAAATGTGAAAAAAACAAAAATAATTGTTTTTATTCTCTGATTCTGTCACCAAAAAGAGAGGATAAAACGAATGGTTAAAAAAATCATCGATTAATTTTCTGATTTAGCATCGTTCATACAATGCAAACTACGCTAAATCAGAGGATAATTCATCTATCCTCGTTCATATAATCGAGCCTTAATATAAATCTACGATTTGTCTTTTCTTCTATTCCGTTATTATTTCTACGAGAACTATAGATACGATTTTCAAATAATCTAAACATTTTTGTGGATTTTTTTAAAATCATATCGAGTTTTGCTTGAAATATTAGAAGAAAAGAAAAATAGAAGATTTGCATTGAATCGGGCCCATTAAACTGTAACTTCTAAAATATTTATCGGAGAGCAACCAACTTAGTCTTATTTGAGTGATAATTGTATAGGCTTTAAGATTTTAATGGTTATCTTGCATCCGCATCCGTTTGAGAGCTATGATACTTTAAAATAAAAAAATAATTTTTTTTTTTTATAAAATTGCGTTTTTCTCAACAAAACCGTTATAATATTTTTATTTTATTTGAATTCCCTGTGATCTCCACTACAGTCCCTCAATACAAAATTTGGGTCGAGGAGTTATAAAAGGTGCTCAAAATGTCCTCCTTGTGACTGAACACAAGCTAATATTCGTTTAAGTATGCCTTTAGTTATTTCATTTCTTGGAAATGTTTTCCTTATCTGATGTGCTGCTGTGTGTATTTGTTGTATTAGTTCTTCTTTTGTTTCAATTTCTTTGGAGTTTACAAACGGAGCCCCACTCAGTCTCACCAAACCATTTGGATGTCGACGAAGAAATAATTCGTAATGTAACAGAAAATCCTTCTATTAGCATAAGGAGGCTCGCTTTACAATTAAACGCCTCTAGCTATCGAATTCATCTAGTATTTCACAAGGAGAATCTTCATCCATCATACAACCATAATAAAAGATCGGAGCTTTGTAATTTGTTGATGGAGAGGAATTTGGACAATGCTAGTTTTGTGAAACGTATTCTAAGGACGGATGAATCTCAATTCACAAGAGATGGCATAACAAACTTTCACAATTTACACACGTGGGCTGCTGAAAATCCTCATTCGAAAAAACAAACATGATTTTAGCACCGATGTAATTGGCGATAAGTTAATTAGACCATTCATATTACCATCAAGATTAAAATAATGAATATTATTTACAATTTTTACCAAACGATTTACCACTCCTCTTTAATGATGTTCCCATTTTAAGTAGATTCTTGCACAAACACCAACATGGTGGTAGTCACTCCGATAATAATGTTAAGAATTTGTTTGACGAAAATTATCCAAATAATTGGATTGGAAGAAATGGTTCAATTCATTGGCCTGCAAGATCCCCCGATCTTACGGTATTGGATTTTTATGTATGGGAAAAGATTCCCAGCAGCATTGCTAATTTTCGTGTAAAATTGTATTATCGATATTTGTTTACCAAAATAAATAACTTTGTTGCGTAAATTCTCGTTATAATTTCTTTCCATTTATGCACATAAAGTAATAAAATATTATTGAATTGTTGTTGCGTGAATTTCTGAAAGTAAAGGGATGCGAGTTGGCATTGCTTGATTTTCTCAGTGTATTCTTGTAGTTCAGTGTATTTAGTGTATTAGTTCAGTGTATTACTGTGTTTCTAACAAAAACGTAATAAAAGTTTTATGCTGTGTTAAGCGACAGCATTGATAAGTAAAACTAATTTTTTTTGTATAGTACACCTTTTTGAAATGTAAATATATATGAAACATCGAAATAAAATATTTATATTTAAAATTCTTATGTTTGATGTTTTACAATTGTTTATTAAAACTACTGTCGGGTAGCTGATTACCCAAACTAAAAAAAGGTTCGGATTCAAAGGGGGGTTAATAATAATAGCCTATACAATTTCCAGTCAAATACAGTACCCCGCCATTGAATTATGACCGATCAACAAATTTTAGAAATTTATTTTTCCCTTAAATAAAGCAGAAGAAATTCAATTGTTTTTAATTGCAAAAACATATATTTATTGGTACATGGTTGCTTTAATATTAAAAAAATAAATTTCGAATAAATTTTAATATTTGGTGCTTCCTCCCTTGGCCTGTATTGCTGCTTGTATTCTATTAGTAAGACTTCCTACTTCTACCTTCCGTTTTTCCACACTTCTTCGATATTTTTCTTCAATGCAGCAATTGGGTTGTTTCTCCGGCTGTACACCTTTGATTTTAAATAGGCCATTAATTCTCGATTGGATTCAAATCAGATTAATTGCCAAGCCAGGGTAGAACCTTCAATTCTAGGGAACTTAAACAATCCATGGTAGCTCTCGAGGTATGGCATGGAGCACTGTCTTGCATGAAGGTAGAGGTATAGGGAAAACCCAAAAGATACATAATTATTCTTTTACCCAGAAAAAAATAACAAAAATCACACTCAGTGCTCATAAAATTATCAAAATTCTTTAGAAATGCAATCGGTCATAATTCAATGGCGGGGTACTGTAAGACTAAGTTGGTTGCTCTCCGATAAATATTTTGGAAGTTACAGTTTAATATTTGGGTGTACTTTTTCTGAACCAAATTTTTTAAAAACCCTGCATCTCAAAGGACATTAAAAATTGACCCCTCCCCTCCCTCTCCCTCCCTCTCCCCCTCCCTCCCCTCCCTCAAAATTATTTGCAGCATTACCGAAAGGTGATCTGACTGAGAAGGTTCAGTTAGACATGTGTTACGGACTATTGTCACCGAAAATTCGCGAAAAGGTGAAGCGAGCTGAGTTCGATTCGTTTGAGGTGTTACTTAAGAGGGCTCGCGAGGAGGAGGTTTTTCTGCTCGAGGTCATAGGTCAGTCTTCATCGTCGTTCAAACCTCAGGGGAAACCCAATTACTGTAATTACTGTAAACAGCGAGGTCACGATCTTACAAATTGTTCAAAACGTGAAAAGTTCAGTGTTAATCCACCCAAACCTTCCATTAATTTAATACAAGGTAGAAGTGAAGAGGTTAAAACTAGAAACCCCCTAGAGTTTAAAGCTCCTATTCAAAATAACCCTATTTATTGTTATTCGTGTGGAACAAAAGGGTTCATTAGAACAAATTGCCCAAATTGTACAAAAACAAGTGCAGCCATAAAAAGGGAAGTTACAACAGTTCCGAATTCTTCAAATAATGCAAACAAAAATATAAACTTTGATTCTTTTTATATTGAAAACATTTTTATGAGTGCTCTTGGAGGCGATGGCGAAAAGTTGCTCCCTCAAACAAGACCCATATTGAATATAGGAATTTTTGATGTTAATGGTATCGCAATAATTGACACGGCAGCAAAACTGTCAATTGCTTCGCCGTCTTTGTATAACATTCTAAAACAAAACAGTTGCGTGTTTGAGTCGCACAACATCAATGTAAAATTGGCGGATGGTTCGGAAAGTCCGTACGAGATTTTGCAAACCAATGTCAATATAGAACTAGAGGGAAGATCGATTTCTACGTCATTGGTAGTCTTTCCACAAAATACAAATCATAAAACGTTGCTGGGTATTGATTTCATAAAATGCGCCAGACTGATCCTAGACTTAGGAGAAAATAGTTGGAAATTTCAAGACGACAATAAAACATATTCCCTAATATACGAAGACAGTGTATTGCCATTGGTCAGACCATACGGAAAGGAAAATACGGAAATTGCGAATGTTAATCAGGCTTGTTTTGAAGTCGTGGAGGAAGATGATTTGGTTGACGAATATGTGCCAAACCAGATTCTGGAGACTGAAGGTCCTATTTCTACAATAGATTCAAATATGCTCCGACAGGACGAAGCAGCAAGTTTTTCTGAAAATGGCCGACAGATATTTAATCAAATTTTGCATTGCAATGAAGATATTTTTAGATTAGGGGGAGAACCTATCCCATATATCGAACATAGAATTAATACTGGTGACCATTTACCTGTTGCAGTTCCACCGTATCCTTTGAATAAAGCTAAGAGGGAAGTTCTTTCCGCTGAAATCAATAAATTATTAGAGTCGGATACAATCGAGGAATGTGTTGAGATTGATAGTTGTGGTATATGTTCCATTCAATTGGATCTTCCAACAAACAGTATTTCAGCCACGCGCAAGTCCCAAATGGAGGATGAACACATTTCCAAGATAATAGATGCTTTCGAAAAAAACTTACCGAATGTTAATACATATATTGCAAGAGGGTATATCATGGAGAAAGGTATTTTGTATCGCTTTCATCCAGATCATGAGTATGATGAGCCCCAACTGGTGGTGCCTCAGAGCAACACCTTATCCATAATCAGAGAATATCACGATGCTCCCACCGCCGGACATTATGGTGTCGAAAGAATTCTTTCGAAGGTCTGTCACAAATTCTATTGGACAGGGATGCGTAGGCAGATCACAGATTATGTTAAGGCGTGTCAAGAATGTCAAAAATATAAGGTATCTAACCTTAAACCTTCCGGCTTACTACAAACGCCGGAAATGGCTCAAAGATTTGAAATATTGTCCTGGATTTGTTTGGTCCATTAGTGGAGTCACACTGCAGTTATAGATGGGTATTGATCATCGAAGATACCGCTACTAAATGGGTGGAATTGTTTCCTCTTGTTACTGCAACCGCCGAGAACTGTGCCAAAATTCTTATTGACGAATTTTTCTGTAGGTATGGTTTGCCAAGACGGATAATAAGCGATAATGGTAGTCAGTTTGTGTCTTCAATTATGCAGCAAGTTATGTATTGTCTGGGGATAGATCAAAAGCTTACTCCAGTTTACCATCCCGAAGCTAACGCAGTAGAAAGGAAAAATCGAGACTTAAAAACGCAATTGTCTATTCTCGTGCAAACAAATCACTCTAGTTGGCCTGAGTTTTTGCCTGCAATTCGTTTTGCTATGAATTCCACTAAATGCTCCTCAACAGGGCATACGTCGGCCTATTTAACCTTTGGTAGAGAACTCCGGACACTAACAGATCTCCAACACGATTTTCGTGCTATACTTCGAAATGAAAATTTAATTCCCCAGATCACTCCGCATTTGTCGAAACTTCATGATATTATGAAGACCGTTAGAGACACTTTCGAACATCAACAGGATCTCCGAAAGTTGCATGTTGACAACAAACGCATTGATATGACATACGACCGTGGTGATTTAGTACTTGTGAAGAACAATTTTCAAAGTAATTTGGAGAAAGGAATCACCTCTAAATTTATGCCTCGAAGAGACGGTCCTTATCGAGTACGTTGTAGAAAGTCTGCTACTTCTTATGTTATTGAAAATATTGAAGGAACTGAAATAGGTGTATTTCATACTTCTCATTTGACTCCGTTCCATGGTGATCAAACCACAGCTCCCATTAAGCCACGAAGACCATTTCGAGTTAAAGATAAATCGTCTAAAACAAACCTCTCGAGTACACAGGAAACGACGTCGGATGAGCCTCTGGTACAATCTACCTCGAATGAATTAGACAGGGTGCATACTGGGTCGGGTCGCGAGGTTCGTAAACCATCGCGTTTTGTTCAATAAATTTTAGTGCTCTACAACTTACAATACCGTTTCAATTTTAGTAATAAGTTTAATTTTGTCCTGTCGCATCTCTTCACGGAAGTTCGCTCCAGACGGGGAGGATGTAACACTATGGTTCACACCTCTGCCTTTGGATATGTGTGTTGCCATAACGAAGAGAAGAATTATATGTTCCCTGGGTTGAAAAGGGAAAGAAAACAAAAAAATGAAATTATCAGTATCGCTACGGGTTGCACTCTTTAATGACACTCTTTAATTAGATTCGTGTATATTGTAAACTAAAAAAAGATTATAAGTTGAATTTAAAATAAAGAAATTAAAACATAATCGTGTTGTATTATTTAATTTAAAGAAAATAAAAGTAAAAGAAGTTTTAATAATTTTGTGCAACCAACAACAAAAAAAACTACGAGACGAAAATCTCTGTGTTACAAAATAACATTTTCAAGTACTTAGGAGTAAATTTTGACACGCATATATCTTGGGCTGAACACACTAAAACCATATGTAGTAAAATGGCTCCGTTAGTAGGATTGATAAGAAAGCTTTCTTTATGTGTGCCGAGCTATGTACTGAGATTGATGTACTTTTCATTTATTCACACCAGAATTTTTTATGGAATTATTGTGCACGGAACTGCAAGTCGCAGCAGATTTAATTCTTGCAAATCATGTAAAACAAAAGTTTAAAAGCTGTTTTCAAGCTGCCTTCACGTTTCTCATCATTAGTTGTATATATGAAACCGAGTCCAAGGGTGTTTTTCCAGTAGGTGCGTTGTATGAGTATCAAGTCTTACTATACATGTAAAAGATGTTAAATGTTTCTTCAGTGCTCTCTAATCTTGAATTTAATAATTGTAATCATAATTATGACACGAGATTTGCTACTAGCATATCATGCGGATCTATTAATAATGAATTTGGATGCAAACGATAAGGTTTTTCGACCCTTTAAATTATAATAAGTTGCCAGAATTACCGAAAGATGTAATGAGTTTTCTTCAATTATAGAAAGAGCTAGAACCTTATAAATAATTAAATTTCTTAAATTCTTAAATTTTAAATTTTGTAATGATTGAATGATTGTATTGCATTATCTAAAATAATTTATACGGTTTTTTCGGGTTTGGGATACTAATCCATTAAGCATTCCTTGGTTCATTCTGAGAAAAAAATTCGGGGGGGGGGGGGGGGAGAGGTCAATTTTTGATATCCTTTGAGATACAGGGTGTTTAAAAAATTTGGTTCAGAAAAAAAGTACACCCAAATATTAAACTGTAACTTCCAAAATATTTTTTATTTAGTATTTAATACTAATATTTTTCTACATTTATTTAATTACAATATTTTTTAATTTCATCCTAAATTTAAAAAAAATTCTTTCACTTTCTAAGTTTACAGGTCAAGAATAAACTTAGGCTATAACAGCAGACGCTCTGTTGTAATCTAGACCGCAGCACCTATAGCAAAATACAAATACAGAGACAGACAAATACTGTAACCAATTCTGAGTACGAATGAGAATCTAGCACGAAATTTTCATTCCAAAAAGGCTTTTTTCAAAATGTGTGTCTTGGCTAAAATTTAAGGAAATTTTCATTCCATCCAGAAAAAAAAATATTCAAAGCTCTTAACCAAACGGTATTCATCCCGAAAAATTGTTTTACAGAAATTGATTGATATTTGACCGTATTATCACAGAATATATATAAACAGAACAATATCTTCTATAGCGCTTTTGTCCTAAGCTGGTGAACAAATATTTTCGTTATTGTTTTTTTCGACTGATTTTGATTTAGAAAAGATAGAAAAATCATTTTATATGCAATCAATGAAACAAAAAAAAATTACAAAAATGTTTGTACCCACCTCTTTCTATTGATAAATAAAAATCAGTACAATTTTAAAACAAAAGAGAAATCTTTACACTTTATAATGTGCTTAAAAGAGATAGACATTCGTGAATAATTTTTGATTTTGGTCTAGTTAGCTTTGCGAAATTTTAAAATCAAATCAACAAATAAACAAAGGACCAATACAAATAAATTAGAAATGCTACACAAACTCATACACAACCTTATGGGAGTTGCAAGTTTTCTTTTTGTTATTTCTTTGATATGATTTTAAAGTTTCGCAAAGCTAACTAGACCAAAATCAAAAATTATTCACGAATGTCTATCTCTTTTAAGCACATTATAAAGTGTAAAGATTTCTCTTTCGTTTTAAAATTGTACTGATTTTTATTTATCAATAGAAAGAGGTGGGTACAAACATTTTCGTAATTTTTGTTTGTTTCATTGATTGCATATAAAATGATTTTTCTATCTTTTCTAAATCAAAATCAGTCGAAAAAAACAATAACGAAAATATTTGTTCACCAGCTTAGGACTAAAGCGCTATAGAAGATATTGTTCTGTTTATATATATTCTGTGGTATTATAGTAAACTAAATATTTACTGTAGTTCTTTTGAACACAATATTTTATAAGAATTAACACACAATAAATTAACTAAGAGGTAAAATTTCAATTTCTTTATACCTTACGTCGATTTAATTCAGATATGTTCTTCCGAAATGGTATATGATACCCGGCTTCCTAATCCAAACATAATTTAACACCCAAGCCTCAACACATCTGACATAATATTTACAATGAAATACGTTTAATTTAGAAATTTCTTGCACCGATCTCAGAGATATCTCCATGAAATGGCGTATAGTACCCGACTTCTTAACTCTTAAGTAATGTAATCGACGCAAGAAATTTCGAAATTTGGCATGCTTCATTGTAAGTACTATGTAAGACGTTTTGGTTAATTTACCATTAAGCCCCGTAAATTTTCTTTGATTAAGAAGTCGGGTATAAAATGCCATTTCAGGAGAACATAGCTGAGATCGATGCAAGATAATTAGAAATTAAAATTTGGCCGCTTAGTGTTAATTCACTATAAATGTACTATGCATTTCAAAATTATATGTGCAGCGTGAAATTTTTTTTGATTCACAAAATAAAATTGCTTCCAAAATTAGATGTGGACCATAATTTTGGATCAAAATTTTGTTTATTAAATAATCTAAAGCATGTACTTCAAATCAAATCAAACATTTTTTTTAAATTCATTTTATGTATGAAAACTTTAATTAAGTAAAGTTGTCCTGAACTGCGATTTTGGTCGCAAAATGAGGATTGAAAATTGAGAATTTTGTATATGTACACGGTGTATAATTTACATTTTGCTATTGTGTGCCGTCAAATATTTGATTGTATTAGTGTATTTTCTCATGCGTTTTCTCATGGCGTAAGTATCAAAAACAAGCGAAGCGGGTGAAATCGGTTCAAATTTTTGGTGATTACGCTCGCCTCGAATAATTTTTCCCTTTGTTCTAACATGAGGAATTCATGTTTTTGTCTCTATCGCTGTAACCGACGACATTCATTTGTTTTCGTTAATAAAAACCAAGACAAAATATTTATACGTAAACAAAAAAATGTCTCGTCTATGAAAAAAAAAAACAAAAAGCAACATAAATAAATGGGGTGCGGTCAAGAATTCAGTCGCTGCGCAGTTTAAGCTGCACAAAGAAATTGAAAAGCAGGCGAAATGCAAAAAATATTGGCTGCATTTTTATACGATCGGCAGCCTGACTGCAAGTTTGTAAGATATTTGTCATTTAGCTACTTTTATAATTTCTCGTGATTACGAATAATTGAGAGAAATCGTGTTTTTTTATTTTATTTCACCAACAATAATGCATAAAATTAAATATTTAAAAAAAAATTGACATTTTCAGATTTTGCATATTAATGTTACTGCGTAAACTGCGCAGCCTAACTTTATTTGCTGCATTTTAATCCGACGGAATGCGCAGCTTTGGCTGCAAATCTTAATTTTTGACCGACTTGCTGCATAAACTGCGCAGCGGCTGAATTCTTGACCGCACGGATGATTTTTAGTTTATGCATTCTTCGCCCGCCCCATTCGTAGTATTTTTAATTTTTTTTTTAATTTTGAATATTGTTGTTTCTTTCCAAGTTATGTAGGAGTATATAAGAACATAATAAAGTGTAGTCAATATTTTGATATATTCTCTCGATCGTTCTCTTCTGAGCATATTTATCTTATTTGTATAATGTTATCCCTTTTATTCTTGTTATTTTATCTCTCTTATCGAAAACCTAAAAAAAAAACCCATTCGACACTAATACAATTTACCAATACTATTGCCTTCCGGTAATCCTCAAATCAATCCTCATTTTGCGACCAAAATCGCTGTACTGGTACTATTTCCATCCCATCCCAGTTTTTTTTTTTTTTATTACAGCAAAAACTGATTTGATCAAAGAAAATATTTGTAAACAAGGGATGCGAATTAGATAGTTTCCGTCTACTGAGATTTGAGCTATATGCCCATATGTGTATTGTCGAAAATCGACTTTATAAAATAATGATGATTTGATTTGAATTCAAATTTTCAGATTTTGAATTCTAAACTTTTAGGTTGTATTAATTAATTGCACAATTAAAGATAAAATTTAACCGAAAATTTAAATATAAGAAGCGGGAGTAATTTATTCAAAGCTTTGAATCTCATGATTAAACATCTTTAGAATCAATATAATTAATTGCTAAATACTTAAATACATTGCTAAATTTTTAAAATTTAGAATTTTATATTTTTAAATAAAAAACTTATGATTTATATTATTTTAGTTTAAAATTATTGAAAACAACTTTTACATTTAAAATTTTAATTAAAGGTATTGAATTAACGTTGGGCTTTTTTCCTTTAAATAAGTTTTAAACTTTTAAATATTTCGAATTTAGTATTGAATTGTTTTAAAATTCGACAAATTAAACCGGACTTTTTACCGTGAACCGGATGGGTCCAACAAAGAATTATCACAATATTGAAGGTATAGAACTTATTTTGCATTTTCTTTTTTTTTCCAGAAACTTGAGCAAGACAATGACGACCAGTATCTCAACTCAACATGGTCCGATAGCCGCAGTTTAAAATGTCAAGTTCATGGCTTGGACAATGTAAAATTCCGTTTTGGAAAATATAAGAAATGAAAAAAAAACATATGTTACGTACATTTAAACTATACATACACTATAATTATTCCGTTGGGTTATCAAAAAAAAAAAAAAATCAAAAATAAACCATTTTAACATTAATTTTTAAAATTAAATTACGGGTTTGTCATAAAAATTCCAAAAAAAAACAAAAGAAAACCAAAAAATAGTTGCAAACATTGTACAATTTATATGAAAAAATATATTTTTTTAGTTTTTTTTAAATGTATAATTTTAATTATGCTAATTAATTATATATAGACAAAGAGCCGCTAAAAATTAAATATTATTACAACAAACAAAAAGATGAAAGGTATATTATATTTCCAAAATTATCAGTTAACTGAACGATTTATAAAAGACAACGATTTAATTTTTTTTTACAAATTTTTTTATTCCAATCCGGAATTTCGTCAAAATACAATAAAGAAACCAGTAAACCGCGAATCGCAAAATGTCCAGAACTAAATCGTTTTTGTTTTTTTTGTCACATGGATTTACACGTATATAACAACACACTAGATACCATCGATATGATCCACCTAAAAATAAAATATTAGAATATTAACTTAATGATAATAAAATAATATTAAAAATAATAATTAACAGTTAGCTGAAATTTTAGCGGAAATATATACACTTTAATTAAATTTAAAACTAATTAATTGTTAAAAAATTAAAATTAAGTGAATTTAATAAAAAAAAAAACAATAAAAAAAAACTTGCAAACTTGCTAAATACATACATAATATACTATACATACTATACTTCTCTCTCCCACACAATATTCTAATTTCTGTTAATAAATTTTGATTTTGTTGCCAAAACAGCTGAATAAATAAATTTTTGTTGTTTGTAATTTTTCTGCGGGTGGGAGGGAACGGGGAACTAAACCCAGAACTAAATCAGCGAGGACATTTTATAAATGAGGTATGATTTTTTTTTCTTTCCTGTATATATACAATTAGCACTGTGTGTCGTGTGTGTTATTCGGCAACCGCACCCGCTTAAATACCTTTCCCGTAAATTATTTTATCTAACAATTCCTTTAAATTAAATCCATCGCCAGCTTTTTTGGTATAAAATATTAGCGCGTAACATCTTTTGGAATTTTATAGAAAGAGCGAGAGAGAGAGAGAGAGAGAGATTTAGTTCTGGACAAAAACTCAACAGCAACTCGTTATTATAACGTATTTTTTTTTTTTGTATATTTTCATTGTTACAAAAAACCAAAAATTTATATTTAAAAATAAAAATAAAAAAATATTTACTATAAAACAAAAAAAAAACCTTTTCAAAATAGCTATCTGTGATTTTATATAACAAATTAAAGTAAACAAAAAAAAAAAAAATAAAAAATTGTAAAATTATTAAAAATTAATTAATTAAAAATAATAAAATAGTAATTGATTAAATTAAATAAAAAAAAAATTATTTATTATAAAACATAAATAAAATATTTATACACAAACAAATAATAATTATTTAACAAACAAAAACAAAAGAAATATTTTAAAAACAAATTACAAAAGTTTTATTATAGGCGTTAAGTTCACTTCACTAAATACTTAACTTACTAAATATTAGTAATTAATTACATAACTTAATAATAAATTAATTAATTAATTGATTTGATGATCTGTGCTTAAAGTAATTATTTATGCAGACGCCATTTAAAAAAAAATTATATACATATATAGTTATCTCTTTTCTTCATAAGAAATGAGAAAGTTTTCAGTCAATTGTTTTCGTTTACCCGTTACTTTTCCAAACAAAATTCAAATGTTTGAATCTAGTATGCGATTTATTACGTTTTAAAATATTTTAATTTTATTTTCAGTTGCAAACATGACGCTGACTAAGTAACAACCGATCGTGATTTTAATTAAACTATAGTTTACCGTTATTCAAAACAAGTGTAACAAACAAAATTTTTGTATTTCGAAAACGTAGATATAAGGAACATGGAATTTCTAAGCAAAAGATAAATATGTACATATCTCGAAGGAAGCGGAAAGAGACTCTTTCTAACAACAACAAACAAGAAGTACCGTTATAAAAAAAAGTGTGCGCAGTTATAGTAATGTGAAAACATTATAATAGTAATCGAAAATGATTATCAGGAATTGCCAGAATGACTGCGTAATTTTTACGAGTTTTCGTCACATTACGATGGAGGCAGAAGTGAAAAATGTGATTACTGTGAAAACGAAATTTGACGAAGCATTCAGACAACAAGTGCATGTTACATACGTGGGTTATAAGATTAATTAAAACCATCAGACAGAGAGTGAATCAATTGAAGAATTCATAACTAAATTAAAAATACAAACAAAAAGTGTGATTATGGTTCGTTAGATCGACTAGTGAAGTATAGATTGAAATGTGATGTAAAAAGTGATACCGTTTGAAAAAAATTGTTTGTAAATAATGAGCCTGGCCTAGACACATGCACCTAGTCAACTTCATGAAATTCAGAATCTGTATCCAGTACGACCACAGGATTAATATTTTCTTCAAAAATTACCAAAGGTTCCGCTCTAAAATACAACTATAATGGCATTACAGGTAGGAAAATCAAACCCTTTTAACTAATCTAAATTTTTCGTTTACCCGATCCGATAAAAACTGATTTTTACCGGGCACAACGTTTGTACTGAATCATTCATGGAAAAATTAGTATATAGAGTAAGTCACAAAAGTCTACATACACCACTAAAATTTACAAAATTGTGATAAATAAAACGAATTAAAAATTGTAATATTAATTAAGTAAGGGATCGTCCATAAACTACGTCACGCTATTTTTGATCATTTGCCATGTATATGGCATATATTACAAGCGTTTATATGATTTTTTATCTTGTTTGCCATATTTGGGAAGAAATAGGAACGTCTAATTTGACTTTCTACTTCTTTTATGCCACTATGGGCTCGTTCGTGCTCCTTGACGATGATGGAATTTTGACGGTGTTCATTCGTCACGTCTTCGATCATTTTTGTGGTGAAAACAAAATGACCGTTTCTTGAAAAATTCTCCCTGAATACTTCCTGGATTCTCTGGTACAGTCCCTCCGGTGCTAGGATAGCCGACTGTTTACCATTGTGAAATTCTTTTAAATAATTGAGAATATTTTCTTTCTCGAATACTTCTTTTGAAATAATAGTTCTGTTAAAATTTTGAAATATTTGTTCTGTGATTATGGTTTCTATCCTGGAAATTTTAAATGGAAATTTGGTTTCTGTAATAGTTTACAGGACGTTCTGAGAAATGTATGAAATAATGGTCTGAGGTATCTGCCGAATGAACAGTTTCTACCTCACCCTCACTGTTGGACGGGTTTCCCTCGATACTTTCTGGTTCACGTAAAAAGTTTTCCATTCCTTCATTTAGATTGATCTCATTCGTCGTTGGTATGCGGCTGACCGCGTCTGCTACAACGTTGGCTCTACCTTCTTTATATACGACATCATAGTTATAATTTTCTAGTTCTAGCCGCCACCTCAAAATTTTTGCATTCTTTTCAGAAGTTTTAATGAACGTTAGGGGTTTGTGGTCTGTGACCAAAGTAAACTTGTTCCCGTAAAGGTAGGGTTGATATTTTTAACAGCCCAAATGATGGCTAGTGCTTCCTTCTCATTTGTGGCATATTTGGACTCTGTCCTATTTAGAGTTCTGGATGCAAAAGCGATGGGTCTTTCGACTCCATCCTGGTTCTGCGATAAGACTGCACCCAGAGCAAAATCTGATGCGTCTGTCGTCAATATGAAAGGTTTCGAGAAATCTGGGTAGGCTAATATCTGATCAGTTGAGATGACTCTTTTGAGGGTCCTGATCTGTTATGTTTATAGGGACACGTATCTTTTTTTAAATATTTCGTCATATTTTTAGTTATTTTCGAGTAATCCTTAATGAATCTTCTATAATAGCCGGACAGTCCAAGGAACTGCTTTATTTCTTTTGGCATTCTAGGTAGTGGCCAACTTAATATTTTTTGGATTTTATCCGAATTTGGTTTCACTCCCTCTTGAGTAATAATGTGTCCTAGAAATTTGGTTTCTTTTTTCAGAAACTCACACTTGTCCAATTGGATTT
Organism: Tipula helvola; assembly: GCA_963556165.1. Lineage (NCBI taxonomy): Eukaryota > Metazoa > Arthropoda > Insecta > Diptera > Tipulidae > Tipula > Tipula helvola. The sequence goes on from OY744481.1 coordinate 316,652,572, forward strand.
TTAAATTGAACTGAGATAGTCTTTTGAATACTGTGTCAAGATTGTCCATATGATTCTTTAAATTTTGTCCTACTACGATAATATCATCTAAATACACATGACAAATTTTGCCTATTAGACCATGTAGTACGTTGTTCATGGCCCTTTGAAATGTGGCAGGGCCGTTTTTCAGGCCAAAAGGCATGCGGGTAAACTCAAAGTGTCCTTTGTCCGTTGAGAACGCTGTTTTTTCTTGGTACTTTTCGTCCATCGGAAACTGATGGAATCCCCATTTTAGATCTAGTGTCGAAAAGTAAACGGATTTACCTAGGTTGTCAAGGATTTCTTCGATTTGTGGAATTGGAAATTTGTCATTTCTAGTTTTTTCATTTAATTTTCGGTAGTCTATCACCACTCGTACTTTTTGTACACCTGACGCGTCCATTTTCTTTGGGACGACTCAAATAGGTGATGAGTACGGACTGTTAGAATTTCGTATGATACCGCTATCCAATAGTTCTTGGATCTGTTCTTCGACATCTTTTTTATAACAATGCGGGTACCGATACGTTTTCGTGTAGACTGGATTATCGTCCGTTGTTATGACTTTATTGTTGGTTATTGTTGTTGCCGACAACTTTTCGTCTTTTTTTAATAGAATAGTTTGGTTTTGGAAAAGGGTTTCTGTCAATACCGTTTTTTCCTTTTCACTCAAATGTTCCATTCTAACTAGATTCTTGATAGTTTTCCTATCAATAGGTTTGTTTTTTGAAATGGGGATCGGATTAATTGTTTCGAAATTATTTACTTTGAGTTTTAATTTTGGGTTTCTCTTTGGTGGTTCGAGATCCCCCTAAGCACATTTATTGTGGTTTTAAAATTTTCTGCTTTATATAAACCTGGTTGTACCATTATTTCTTCGTTTAATTTTTCGAAGCTTGGTACTAGCCAATCACCGTTCTCGGTTGTGCTTAGTGTCATGATATGGTTATAAAAATTATCGTGAGGGTAGTATCTGTTAAATTTAAACACGTATTTGTTCAGGTATATTGTGTTAGATTTATAATCTAATTTGGCATTCATCTTTGCCATGGATTCTGAACCCAAAATTCCATCAAAAAATGTATAGAATAAAGATATTAATTTTGATTTGTTTTTCAATTTTATGGGTTCCTAAAAGGTTCTCTACAATTGTCTCTTTTACTATTGTTTTATCAGTAGGATTTAATAGGGTAGCAATTTCCGGTTTGATAACGTTTTTATTCGCGCCGGTGTCTATTAGAAGTGTTATAGGGCGCTTAAGATTTTCATTATATAACACTTTAGATACGGAAGAAAATTTAATCTTCCGTGTCTGAATCCTGAGTTCCCTGAAAATTTCCCGAGTCTTCCTCTTGAGTCTCTTCAAGGTGACTACTATCTAGGGTTTGTGGCATGATGATCTCGTGGTTGTTAATAAGATTTTTATTAAATGACCTACGTGATCTAATCGATTGATCCACCTCCATAGGGGTCGGTGTTTCTTTGACTAAATAAGTTTGTTTCCGACGGTTTATCGGAACGACTTCTTTGTCTTTTATTTGGTTAGTTCTGTACTGTGTAGCATTCACCAGATTTAGTTTTTGGATGTTTTGTGTAATTTTTTTAGAATTACTAGAAATTAGTTCATTGGAACTAAATTTGCAAAGAAAGGCGTACGCCTCTTCTATGCTTTTCGGCTTAGCCGCTTGAGCGTACTCAAAGTATGGCTTTCTTAGGCCTGATATAAAGGCAGCCAGTGCGTCCTCATCGATGAACGCATTGATTGCAGACCATGAGTCGCTAATAAGTTTGGTTTGCCTGGACAGTGATTTTATGTTCTGTACTGTCTCTTTAATTTTATTAAAGTAGCTGTGTACAGACATTGTATCGGTTTGTTTTGTCGCCCAGAGCTGGGATTTGTAATATGAAAGCTCTTGGCGACCACCTAATGCTTCTAGAAGAATCTCTTTAATCTCTAAAAAGGAATGGGGGTTCCCAGCCAGACATAAAATGTCTTTCGCTTTCCCCTCAATTTTATTCGCTACTGCTTGGCTATTTAATTCGAATTGTTGGTCTGAAACCAACGGTTGGAACACTGGCAAGGTGTCCTCGGCTGTTTTCAGCTAGGCTGCTAGTTGTTTTCTATTACCATCAAAATTCGGTATAGATTTGATTGGATCTGGGATCCTAAATAGGTCTACTGCCGACATGTTCCCCGAATTTTTGGGAACTGACTCTGTTTTTTGCTCAGGTTCATTTTCTATCCTTTGGGATAGAAAGGTTAGTTTCTCATCGTGGTACACTTGCGCATCGCTAAGCTTCTTTAGCTGTTCCACGATCGCGTTTAGTTGTGTTTTCACGTCATCCATGTTTATTTCGTCTATGTCAATATTTCGATTTTTAATATAAACCTCAATTGATTTTTCCTTAACCATAAACACGAGAAACTTTAAGTATATTCGCCTCTATCTTGTAGTGGACGAATATGAGACAGGTTCACGTCTATCTTGTAGTGCGTGGGTTTGTCTTAATAGAACTTGGTTAATTTATTAAATAAGAAAACTTCTTACCTTTTGCAATCGTTGCTCTGGTTCTGTGGAAGTTTGATAAAGCTGGCGGAATCCTTAATCCTCGTAGCAGTTGTTCACAACTTTCAGCTTGAGACGTCTTGAGAAGAAAAAAATTCACAATTCACCAAATTATAACACTATATAACCCGTAAAAGTTTTTAATTTTCTATTTTACTCTCGACCGATTCACTTTAAAATAAGTTTTTATTCGCTTATTTCTTTGCACTACACTTTACTTCACTTATTCACAAAACTATCTGGCTGCGCCAATTATGAGTTGGAAGATTATCGGAACATAAAAAAAAACTATTTTTATTTATTTTATTCTTTATTACACGTTTTACTTGTTCTATTCCAAAATCTTAACTAACTTACAATTCGTTTTACTTCTCATAATTTTTACTTAAATTGCTAATTCAGCTTTTATAATTATTTTTCCTAAAATGCAAAATTGCGTCTTATGATAATTCTAATTACAGCACGTTGCTATTACATTTGTCTGAGTATCAAATAGCTTAAAACTAAGAATTGCATATTATGATAATTCTATATGGAGCATTGAACTATGTTGGCATTGTGGATTATGATCACATAACTATATCGTGATTACATAACTATATGGACACATTGCTTTATTAGCTGAAGTTAGTATCATATGGAATTAACAAATATCTTAATAGCCGGTAATCCGATGGTTATTCTAGGCCAAACGAGCATGACATTTGGTAAAAACTAAATTAGCCAACGAGGCAATTGTTAAACACTACCAAAAATTACTTAAGGGTGACGCAACTAAATTCATAAACACAGAGAAAGGGTTATAAAATAATAAAAATTGGCGACAGGTATGAACACGGTAACAAAAATTAAAAATTACCATAAAGTGAAATAAACAGTTGCCAATCTTTTTTTTGGAATACCTAATTTTAGGAAATGTTTCTTCCGTATATAAGAAATCTTCAGATATAATTCTTCAGTTAAGTGTTTATAACGAAATATAAAGTGTGTTAAAAGTGGAGTTTAAAATAAATTCTTCACCACATTTGAGAATGGTTGAAATTACAAAACAATTATTTAATCGTAATTTCCTATCAGATATACATATAGTTAAGCCTGGATGCTGGATGGTATCGTATGGGCGAGAAAAAATTAATTCCGATCACCGATTTTACATACGACACCTTTTTGAAATTCGTCCGGTTTATTTATAAGGCCGAATGCAATACATATAATGATGATAATGGAATAGAATTGTTGAAGTTGGCTACCAAATACATACCAGATTGTAATGCTAGAGAATCAAGTTATTAATTTACTAACAGAAAATTATTGGGTTCTACAATTGCGCGTGGCTTTGTTGATATCATATTTGCTAATAACTTTGATTTGCTATTGAGCAATAAAACATTTGTATCGTTTCAATCAGATGCCGTAAATAAGGCTTTAGAATTTGATGCAATCGAGAAAAGCGTGACTGAAAAACAAACATTCGACGCAAACGCAATGGTGGGCTGGATATTAAACTACTGCAAAAACCATACCTAAAATATCAATAAGTGAGAGGCGACATTCGATAACCTCATCAGGAAGGTGCGTTTCCCGACAATGTCGAATGAAGAAATACGAGGTTGTTTTAAAAAATATCCTGATTTACTAAGTGAAAGTGATTTTAATTCAATTTCGAGTCATACTATTATGGACAGTGACAGTGTTCATAATTTATCGCCTTTAAAGATAATTTCCTTGGAAAACATTTAATCGTGACACAGCTTTTGAAACAAGAAGGAAACAATTTTACATGGAATGCGGATAAGCTAAAAACATTAAAAAAAACGAAACTGACAAAATATGAACTGATTATTAGTTTTCGCCATTCATTGCATTTGATGCCGACTTATGAATATACAATCGTTGTTAAATATTTGAAGATAGCAGAAAGAATTTTAGATGTTGTTTGCAGAAAAGTACAGTTATCGCTTGGTACATAATTGCAAGGTGTCCATTTCGGTAGTTTATAGATCTCATTTTCTATCCCAGTCGCCGATAGCAGTTGAGTTCATGTAAATGACCAATATTTTATGGACTGTTTCGTCATGAATGAGAAATACGAAAAATTTAATTATTTTCTAGTCAATCTCATCAGGGTATAGCGACTGAATTGTTAATTACATTATTGATTACTTTCTATATATGATATAGAAAGCAACCATGTAGTTAAGTATTAGCTACGAAATACATATTAAATTCTTAATAATTTCAATTTTATTTTATTTCACGCATAAATACGATATTTCAGTTTGAAATTAAAGTTCGCTATAGCCTGATGAGATTGGCTGGAAAATAATTAAATTTTTCGTATTTTGCATTCAGATCGAAACTAAACTTGTAATTCTTGATAATTTCACACTTCCTACAAAATAATTAACTGGTTATTTACCAGAAGAACTTTAATTTTAAATTTTATGGACTATTTAGAAAGTCAACACTAAATATTTAGAAAAATCAAAAATTTACCCCAAAAAATTGATCTTAGGTACAAAGCATTAATAATTCAATGAATTCATGTAAGTTTTTGCTTTTGCGGACTACTTCCTCCTTGAAAATCAATACTTACCGCTTCTTGTTGCACAAATAACTACTTAATCCGACATTATATCTGAAACTGTACTCATTGTGAAACAACCAAATACCTTCCTAATTCGATTTATTCCAGATCTTCATGTAACGGTCATTTTAGAACAACATATCATCATAATCGGTTAAGAAATGACCTGTCTAATTGGCCAGATTCCAGAACTTCATCTAAAACTCATTTTAGAATCCCATTTCCAGTATACTTCGTGAATTTTATTATAATCGGTTAAGAAACGGTCAAGTTTCATCCTAACTGGCCATATTCCAAAGCATCATCCAAAACTCACTATAGAATCCCATTTCCATCATGCATCCCGAATTTCATCACAATCGGTTAAGAAATCACCAAGTTCCTTCCTAATTGGCCATATTCCAGAACTTTATCTGAAAATCATTTTAGAATCCCATGACGGCGTTATTGCCATAATATTATGCATGCGGCATGAAGGCTAAGGACCAACCTAAAAAATCGTACGTTTAAATTAAAGGTAATGCTTACAGTTGATGAGTAATTGCCCAAGACCAAAGGCAAATTTTGAAATTGTTTTGTCTTACTTTGAAAATGTTAGGTGTTATATTGTTAGAGTGGTATAAATTATCGTAAATATTATAGTAAATATCTCGTGTCCGGCTGTAAAGCGGTTGTCAATTTAATCGTGAGGGAATTCTCCGTATCTAAATAAACCAGCAGGTCGAATAATCGTGGTAGTTTTCGCGTTTAAAAATCTTAGGTGAAGGTCAATAATTGTTCCCATATTAATTTAAATTTAAGGTCAAAATGGATTTCCTCAATTATATCAATGTCATGTCCAAATACGCTTTATAGAATTGAATTCGCCAATCAAACTTTTTTCGATAGCTAGGAATTCCTTCCACTCGTCTACATTTAATGAAAGTATTTGTTTGGGTCGAAGTTACCTTTTCAGTCAAAATTCAAATCAATTCAAAATATCATCCCAGGTGGGTAGTGGTACTAGTGGTAGTGGGTACCAATTTAAACAGGGCAAAAGGGGATATGAATTATGCTTATAATTTACAAAAAAGGTTATTTACACAAAAAATGTTGTAGTTTTTAAACCGGAATCTAAACTTAACGGAAAATGTATCAATAGACAATATCAAATGGATTATCCAAATCATCCAAGATGGTAACATTGGTCCAGCTCCAGACAGACATCACATATTCACATGACATGAGTTTGATTTTGAACCAAACCAAACAAAGTACAAAGAATGTTTGTTTTATAAAGTTTATGAGGAACACTCAATAAGCACCGAAATACTTAAAGGGTCCCGTTGAGACAAAATATTAAAAAAAGAATAAATTTTTTATAATCAACTTAACTTCGAATTTAAATCGTTCTTGTACTTCTAATAAACAAATTTTTTTAGCGAATTTTATAAAATGAAAGAAATAAAAACGGGGAAGAAAGAAGATAAATAATACTTAATCGGTAATGGTTGAGTTACACGCAATACTTTAATATGTACAATATGGAACCAATTAAATGTAAATGCTTGGAAATAAAAAAAATCTTTGGCTGAACGATGTCAAAAAAAGGTTAATTATGTAGATTTATGGCTATGAAAGTTTGATTATTGGCAGCTAGGCTGTTACTTTATTATTATTTTTGAGCAACCTTAAATTTATTTTGATTAGACATTAATTAAAAAGAAACCATTTAATTGAGGCAAATGACGGAAGAAATTTTTATTTTAAACAAATATTATTTTTGCAGCCACTTTTGCTCAACGATTTTTTGCTTAAACAATTGAGCAAAAAGCTTAGGATTATCGAAATACCGAAGTGATTATTATGACGTACATTTGTTTATATTTGAGCAACACTAAAATAATTAAATTACACTGAAATAATTAAATAATTAATTGTTAAATTGGGCAAAGAAAAAAATAATTTTTAACAACTTTTCATCAGACCTTATTCCACAAAATAATTGAGTAAAATTTTAGTAAACATTTTTATTTACGATGGGAGTTTTGAGATCTTCAGCAATTGAGCAAAATAAACAAGATGATTATTTTTAAGTTAAATATTAATAATATTTCAATTATTATTATGTTTATGTAGTTTGAACTTAAACAATTGAGAAACACTTTATTTTGAGCAATACATTGTATTTAGCCCAAAATACCATAAACCGTAATATGTATGTATACTAAAATTCCGTAAAATGAATTAAACTTTTAAATCCGAGAAAGTATTTTATATTTTCTAAAAAGCGGCGAAAACTTATCGTCTATTATTGCACATGTCAGCTTTAAATATAATAATTGAGCGAAAGCTAAGGATTATTTAGTTAAACTTATTTAGCAACAACAACATTTTTTAGATTTTACTGGCATTGACAATTTCTCACAGTGACACGAATAAAAAAAAAAATAGATTCGAATCCAATAAATAATTAAAAAGAAACACACTAAAGGGAATTTTTGTGTTGAGCAAAAATGTATTTTGATCCTACATATTTTAAGCCTAGAAGTAAACATGCTGATTATTTTTGAGCAACATAATAATAATAAAATAAATTATGTATTAAGATGAAAATTGAACTTAAAAATTGAGCAAACATTTTGAATAACAAATTATAACTTTAGCCCAAAATCTACCAAACTTCCAAACTGAAATTCATACCTTAGTAAATTTTAGTAATCAAGCTAGAGAGTTGTGCTTAAATTAGTAGCGATGAAATTGAGCAAAATATTAGTTTGAGCAAAAAAAAAGCTAAAATTAGCCCAAAATAAATTTGATGATTTATAATTACATTAAAATAAATAAAACTTGTCAAAATCTTCTATTCAGAAATTACTAATGTTGAGCAAGACATTATTTTGCGAAACAATTTACTTGCCTGTTTTAAGTAATAAAGTGATTTGTATTTAAATACATTAAAACGAGTTTAAGAATTTTCAAAATTTTTTAAGATAATTAAGAATAGAAAGTTTCCAAAATTTGGAAGATTTATAATTTAATAATTAACGGAAACGGTACTTTTTAGATAAAAAAAAGAAATTTCAGCACAGTTGGATGATCCTTGTTTTCTAATGTTGATTGAATATGTATGTAGGTACAAAACAATAAAATTTTAACAGTTTTGCCGACAAAAAGCCTCATATTGCTGTCTTCATTTTCGCTGATTTTTGAAAATGTTATTTTCGTTATTTTTTTAGAATTTTTACCTCTTCTACTAATGCTGGTTTCCAAACGATACTTATTTGATACTTATTTTGTGTAAACTTACTTATTCAATGTAATTTCTTATGTAATAAATTAGTTTCCACAAAATAAGTAACAAATTAGTATCGTTTGCAAAACAGGGGCCTTACCACTGACTCCGCCGGCGTTCGTTGTTATTCGCTTTTATTTTTTCGCTTCGCTTATTGACACCCAACCACAAACAACGCAACGCTACAAGCGAACATTCGTTTACTCAAATTACAATTATTTGTCAAAAATAAATTTTATCAACGCTAATTACATTTTTGTAGTAAACAGTTTTCATCGCTTTGTTGTTCGCCATAAAATACAACGCGTAGATACATCCGCTTATCATCGAAAGGTAGCGCGTTCGATTCTTGTGGTATCGAAATTATGTTTAATTAACGCCTAAAAGCGTTCATATTTTCGCTTTGCGTTTTATGTAGTACAAAAATTGCAAAAGCGAATGAGCAACGAACGCTGGCGGAGTCGGTGGTAAGGCCCCAGCCTAAATTCGGAACGTGTCAAAATTAATACGCTCGAATCGAGCTAACAAATAAAACGCAGACAGATTTTTTTTGATTTATTTATCAGCAGATCATCAGACACAAATAATAATATATTTCATAAACATTAATAAATGCCAGATTTTATATAGCGCAGCTACACATTATAAATGTGCATAATTCGTTGAGATTTTCTATTTAAAATAAAAAATAACTTATATACATTTTAGGTATATACATACATACATAGGTAAATAAATAAGAATCTATTAAGAAAGCTCAACCCATACACATACACATACATATATACACATAAACCCACGCAAAACAAAACTTAATAATTTAATATAAAACAAACAAATATTTTCTTATGAAGATAAGCATTAATAAAATAAAATAAAATGTTTTAATTTTAAATTTTAATTTATCGAATTTTTTTATTTTTAAATATAAAACGCAATTATTACAAAACAAAAGACAGAAAAAAAATATTTTTTAGAAGATAAGATAAACAACAAAAAAAAAAGTGAAATTTAGTAAATTTATTGAATACAACATAGAGACAACAAAAAATATAATTAATTAATTAATAAAAATTAAAGACAAAATTGTAAATAATAATTATCTACATGGACAACAGACACAAAAAAAGAATTTGTTTCAATTTATTTGTTTAATGTATATTGTTGCAGAGCTTTAATTTGCGGTATGTATAAAATGTGATAAATCGCTAACATCACTGCCGGTTTTACACATATCATATGACCGCGGTACTAATTACTTGTGTACATTTCAATTTATATTGATATTTTTGGAAAAATATTTATTGAAAGTCATGAAATCGCGGGACCGCAAATTCGTCAATATTACATACATTTAAAATTAAAGTTCTGTATGCAAGCTTTAAATTTTCTGATCTTATTATTAAATTTTGTGAAACAAAATGGCAAGCAACAAACCGTGTAACATAATTCTTTATTATGTACATATTTTCATAATTTTCATAAAACAGAAAGCTCGCTTTTTCGATGCTAAACAATAAGAAAAAAAAAAAGATGAATAAAATGTTGTGAAAGCTTTCAAATAAAAAAATAAAAAAAATTTAAAACCCATTTTTGTTTTATTTTTAAGGCGACGGAAGCATCAACATTTATTATCAAATTCATCTGTCAAAAAATGAAGGGCTCGATAGACAACTGAATGCTGATTCCACGTGCCGAAAAATATCTTGCACAAGAAGTTTCGTTTTGGCCAATGCCTTTAAAAATTATATTTGTCGATGAGGATATTCCGAGTCGTGCGTCATGCAGGGACACTGCTTTTCTGTTGAGTGCATGAGATTGAAAAAGAATGAGTAAGTAACTTATCAATATTTTTAGGATGCTTAGATAGCATTTTGTGGCATTGACATGGAATGCTAAATCTCAAAGGTTGAATGTATTTCGATCTATTTTGATGAATCGTTTGGGAAATTTGGAAAACGATTATCTAAACTGGTTCGATAAATTTGAAAATTTTGCAAATTCTGAATTTTAATCCAAACCCGTTTTCCGGACTGGCCTCACAACTCGCAAAATTTGCCAAAAATGTATCGGATTCTACAGTTTAATGATGAATTGTTTTCTGAGCTATTGCGGAAAATCTGAAAATTTAACGAATCCTGAATTTTATTACAGTAGTTCGCGTTCAAAGGAACAGGTCTCGATTCATCCAAATTGCTGGTATCATCACAAATATGGCAGCCATGCCAGAAAATGCATAAATCATGCCATTTTCAACAAAACCAGCTCGGAATCAATCAATCCGGGAAACAAATAGGCACGTCAGTCACTTCATGCGGCAAGTGATGGTAGCCATTATTCAAAAAAGCGTCTGCCATTATCGATTCACAAAACAAATTACAATTTTTAATCGACACAGGCGCCGAAGTGTCCGTCATATCACTAACAAACCTCGAAAAATCCAACCCATCAGCATTTAAATTGTTTGCAACAAATTCGATATGTACGGATACAGAAATCTTACACTTAACATAGGTCTTCTCAGACCCTTAATATGAAAGTTCGTTGTGGCTGCAGTCGACCGATACATTTTGGGTGCCGATTTTTTATCACACTTCGGTTTATTTGTTGATATTAAAAACAAAAAAATCATCGATCCTATCATGAATCTCAACGTCCAAGGTGTATCCATTCAAATCCCATTATTACAGGAATTCAAAACTGTTACCCGCGAGTCAACTAACTTAAACGCTGTAAAGCACAACGTAACTCATTGAGACTACGAAGCAACCCTGTCATACCAAAATACGACGTCTAAACGCTTACAAGCTGAAAATAGCTAAGGCTGAAATCGGAGCTTGGACAGCACAATTAGTTTGTCAACCCTCTAAAAGTAATTGGGCAAGTCCACTAAACTCGGTAACAAAACATAACCGTTATCCAATTCCATTCGTGATGGATTTCACATACCAACTCGAATCATGTACCATATTTTCAAAGATCGACCTCGTTCGTGCCTATCACCAGGTACCCATTGATGAAAAGAACATCGAGAAAACGGCGATCATCACTCCATTTGGATTGTTCGAGTTTCCACGCATGACATTTGGGTTATGCAACGCGGCCCAAACGTTCTAAAGGCTAATTCACTCAGTGTTTCGAGAATTGGCGTTCGTATTCCCTCCCCTACATCGATGATCTTCTGATCGCCTCATCAAGTATGGAAGAATACCTCAAGCACCTACGTATAGATTTTCAGCGGTTAAAGGACGCGGGATTCGTAATCAACCTGAACAAATGTGAGTTCGCCAGGGACAAAATATACTTTGTTGGACTTCACATCTCAGCAGACTGCATGTTACCCGACAAACAGCGTGTGGAATCAATTTAAAATTTTCAACGACCAGCTACAACCGACGGTATTCTTCAATTCTTAGGAATGATAAACTATTATCGTATTTTCTACGATACTTCGATCTACGATCTACGATCTATTGATGCAAATCAAAACTAGCCGAATGTACTCAGCTGACTTATTCCGTTCCAAACGCTAAATTCGCTATCCTCATCGACGCATCAAACACAGCAATGGGAGCGGTACTGCAACAATTTACCAAAAAAGGTTGACAAACATTCTTCTTTCATTCGCGAAAGCTAAGCGATACGAAACTTGCTACAGTACATACGACAGAGAATTATTAGCCGCCTATTTGGCCTTTCGTCGAGAAATTTCACTTCGGCAAAATTCCGAAAAGGCATCACCAAGGCAACGACGTTATTTGGATTTCATTGCACAATACACGTCAGACATTCGTCATATCCCCGGAGACAACAATGTCGTCGCAGACACGTTATCACGTATCAACCAAATCCACTCCGTTGACAGGTATATACAACCATTCCGTCGACATGTATATAAATCTTTCCACAATGTTTCTCACCCAGCAATACGCGCCACGGCAAAACTAATCGCAAAAAAAGTCATATGGCCAGCGATGAATCAAGAGAAACACTCTTGGACCAAACCAAAATCATGTCAATCACAATGTCAAAAATGCAAAATTTCGTAAAACGTGCAGAGCGAAATTTAAAATTACCCACACCCACAGACCAGCAAACGATTCGACGGCCTGCTGGCCACCCCGATCGTGAATATAAAAACGGACGTTATAGCGGAGGCATTTATCAAAACATGGATCAGCAATTCGAGTCAAATATGTTCAATGAGCTCTCAAAATCTCTGGGATTCCATCGCAAACAGACCACAGCCTTCAATCCGGCGTGCAACGGTTTCATAGAACGGTGGCATCGATGTTTTAATGCTGCAATAATGTGCGTAGCTAAAAAACAATGGACAAAATCTCCACCCATAATACTGCTCGGTTTAAGAACAACCTTTCGAGAAGACTTTCAAAGCACAGCACCTGAACTCGTCTATGGAGAAACCATACGACTGCCAGCAAACTTTATTCAAATCGGAAAATACAAACACACAACTACGCAATCAATTCACAGACATAAATCCGGCTTCAGCATCTCGAAATGCACAAGAGCAAAGTCGTCTTTAAGGAATTGACAACATGTACATATATGTGTTAGTACGAACAGATGCAGTACGGCAGTCACTACAACTTCCATATGAGGGACCATTCCCAGTGATCAGACGTAGCGAAAATACTTTACTATACTGATCAAGGGCAACGAGTCGACGGTCTCAATAAAACCGATTGCATCGGACGAGATACCATACAAACCAAACTGTGCTTAACACCCAAGACATTCAATATCGCGGATCAACCAAAGTGCAGAATGGGCCGTTCCATCGTCAAACCGGTTCGATTCCACTAATTCTTTTATGGTTCACTAGTTCACTGGGAATGGAGGGGGGTAATAGTGTGGCGACCCCATAACATTCCAAAATTTTCTAGTTACAATTTACGGTTCATTGGTAAAAAACAATAACGAACCGACAATTACGCGGTATATTGGGTCCGCTTGTTACGTCAAAAAAAATAACATTTGGGACAAAAAGGTTACGCTAAAAATCACGAGGCAAGCACATCTAAAATAAAAAGACATAAATGTTCATTTGCTTAAATTAAATATTTTATTATTAATTTTATCTATTTGTCTTAACTGAATTACAAGGCTTTAATTAATGTAATAAATAGTGTGACATTAAATGTCAACATTGTTTGTTTTAAACTAAAATCAGTGTGAATAAATTGAGTTTCCTGTAAAGTAGCCCCAAAATTACCCGTTGCACTAAACGCGTGGTTAAAGTGGGGTGTAGTAGCCTATGTTAACATACGTTGAGCCACAAAATACCAGAGATGGGTAAAACGCTAAAAAATCATAAAAATCTAAATTGTCAAAAATAGGTCAAAAACTCTAAATTATGGTCAAAAACTGACGAAAAGTGTCAACAACTGTCAAAAACTGTATTAAAGTGTCAAAAACGGTCGAAAAGTGTCAAAAACTGTCGGAAAGTGTTAAAAGCTGTGCGATAGATATTGAGAAAAAAAGGAGACAAAATATTCCTATTGTTCCATGAGCCAGTTTTTGAAACACACTGTTAAATTTTGAAAATGTTTAAACTGTTGAAATAGTTCGGAACGGAAATAAAGTTAAAATTTAACATTTTTCAATTTTTTCGCTGTCAAAAACTCGTCAAAAACTGTCATAACTACTACTTTTGGACACTGCCCATCTCTGCAAAATACCCACAACCACGCCAAATTGTAATGTTTTCTACTGCGAGGTGAAGCTATTTGCTTCAGCGAATAACTCGAAATATGTAACGTACTTCTCCCAAGCCGCGCAACCTTCATTTATTTTTATATATGAAGTTAGTAGCATTTTACAATCGTACTCCGTATCAAAAATTATAACTAACTGAACTTGTAATGTTGCTTATACGACAGCTTTTTGTTTGATTCGGCCAGAAAAACTAGAACTCAATTGACTGTTGGAAAACAAATCCCAGAATCCATAACGAAAACTCCCTTTAAAACTCCATCGTAATTACCTCCAAACAAACCATCATACTAAAAGCGGAGAACACAACCAATTTCTAAACAAATCTATTCCATCGTTTTCAAAAACCATCACAATACTAGAATCCCACTAAACAATTTTTTAAATCTACTACAATTTGTTTCATCGTTCTTCACTATGGTAATGTCAAAAAATACAAACACACATACATATGCGAACCGAATGTCATCTGTCAAAGTGAGAAAAGTAAATAATTTCGATAAAAAAGAAAAGTTTTTCTCTTGTGAAAATTCCGAGATAATTTTTATATATTTAATTAATATCCCCCAAAAAATAGTGTGTTGTGTCTTTTAGTGTAATAGTATAGTGTTTAAATTACAAATTATTATAGAAAAAATGTGTCCTAATAAATATTACGTGGGTTGTGTATAGTGTTAAGAGAGTGTAGTGTAGATAAATTAAAATTTTGTGTGTGCCCCAAAAATTGTGGTGTTCCATCGCCAAAGGTGGGCATGTCATAAAAATGGAAACGAAGAAAGACATTTACAATTTGTGGGTGCAATATACAACAAAGGTAAACGAAATTAATTTAATTATGAAATACAGATTTCGCGGAATAAAGTACAGTACATCCGTACCTAAATAACTATTTCCACACGAAATCACCAGAAATAGGTGAATAAATTAGTGGCGTTTCATTATTTTCGTCGATTTATTGTTCTATACAGCCTAACATGCAGTTCGAAATAGGATTTTTGTTATTTTCTAATGATTTCACAAAACTCAGTCAAGTACACAGAATAAATTAATTGGTAATGGAACGAATTTCGCATTTTTTTTTTGTAAATTGTTGTTGGGGTAATCGCCCGCTATTGATTCATCGTCGCCGCAATCATGAAATTATTGTTGCATTAAGTATTTACAATAAAATTATTGTGCGGTTTATATATTATAGAATGACTCCATACTTATTCACGTCCGGTGTGGAATGTTTTGTTTTGGAGATGCAGAATTGCTGACGATGCAAATGTATAAAGTTCCATCTGTAGACAAAACAATTGGACGTCAGGTGTATCACGTTACGTCGTATTTGTTTTGCTTTCGATTGTGAATCATGATTACCGAATGTGTTGTTGTAGCTGGTTGCTAAATACTAATATCACAAACAAATCGTATTTTTTTGTTAATCTCAAGATAAGATAAGCAAACGACGGCATACAATTTTGATTGAATGACTCTTCAAAATAATAGTTTATGGAATAGGATTATGTAAGATACTGATTTTTTTGAGAATGGTTATAGCAACTCTTCCTACTAGAGGTGGCCAATTTCACTTTGTTTTGTACTTGCGTACCAAAAGAAAAACATCCAAATGTTTGTTTTGTCCAACTTAGTTAAATTTTGAACTTTGTTTTCCCGTTGGACATTTTTGGGAAGAGAGAATTTAATGTTCATTCAATACAGTAATACTTAAGTATGTGTTTCTTCACTGACCTATTCCATTTTTAGATCGTTTGAATTACTTTTGCGTTGTTTTCTTGGTACAGCCCCATAGCTGTATACCATACGTCCATACAGGTTTCAATATCTGCCGATATAAGAGCATTTATTAAGTAATGATATCTCAGAGTTCCTTCCTATGAGCCAATACATTTTTCTTTATTTGATGTTTAACTCTTCTTTTCACGCTCTTTCCACTGAATTTAGCATCAAGGGTCATTCCTAAATATTTTGCCGTGTTTGCATGAGTAATTGGTTGCGAATTCAATCGAACAGGTAACCAATTAACATTTTTGTTGGTAAAGTTTATATGCACAGATTTAGTTTCGAAGAGTTGAAGGCGTCATTTCTTCGTCCAATTACTCAATAAATTAGCGGCGTTTTGTAATTTACTGGTTGACTCGTCTATGTAGTCTCCAATTGCCAAGATTGCAGTATCATTTGCAAATTTTATAATTCTCACTTTTTCCTTTTGTGTAAAATTGAATTTTATAGCTTCATCGAAGTGTCCACGTTTTTCTTCGAGATACATTTTTTACTCTTCTATCGAGCTCAACCCAAACAAGTTCAATGGGATAAATGTCAGGTGATTGAGATGGGCATTGCATGACTTTTAAAATCTTTCCATCTTTATTCTTGTTCAAAAAGTATGGCGGAATCCTGAAAAATTTTCGAACAGCCTTTCTTGTTTAGTTTTTCGGTTATCCTCACAAGATTTCCGGGTTTACTGTTGCGTGATGCCAAAACACTCCCAAACCATGACATTATCACCACCATGATTGCTAGTAGGCTTCTGAAGCCCCCTCTTCTTTTGACCGGTGCACAAACACACGTCTATTGACGTGTACCGACGACTGAGTCTTGTACCCATTTAGTAATTTACATTGCATAATAAAGTATTTAATTAGTCGGCACAATCACATGATTATCCCCATTTCGTATAACTCATCCACTGGATTTTCGCCACAGTAAGTTTACTGACCTCCTGGTCGCGATAAGTCCAATGGTTTTATTCTTTGCAGTCTTCTTGTTGGTGTGGCAGTTAGCACACAACGTATGTCTAGATTTTCATGCTGGTGCAGACGTTGTAGGTGTTTTGTTGCATGATGCTTAATTTCATCCGCGACAAGCTCGATCTTTAGATCTCGATGGAGGTTGTCGTTTTGAATGTACCACGGTGCATTAACAATACATCGCAGGATTTTATTTTGAACTGTTTGTATGATTTTAATATTTGTCCTCTTGGCACAACCCCAGAGTTGGCTACTTGTTTGTATAACAGCAGTTTGTTATGGATCGCTAGTTCAGATTGTCTCCCTAAGAGCAATGCATCTTTCTAAATTTTATGTTTAGTTCTTCTCTCTACTTTTTTATGTGTTCCTTCCATCTAAGTTTAGCATCTAAAGTCATGCCAAGATACTTAGCAGTGTTCGCATGCGGTACTACTAGAGAGTTTATCATTATTGATATATGATTAATTTTTAGATTTATAAAGTTCACTTGGACTGATTTTGCTTCATTTAATTTAATTCGCCATTTCTCTGTCCAATTACATATCAGGTTAGTAGCCTTCTGTAGTTTACTAGTGGATTCATTGATGTTTTTTGCTGTTGCAAGTATTGCCGTGTCATCGGCAAAAGTCGCCATTGTTGCTTCTGTAATTGGTATATCTCTAGTATATAGGAGATAAAGGATCGGCTCAAGAACACTCCCTTGTGGAACTCCTGCTGTTATTCTTTTTAGCTGGGAGTATTCATTCTCATACTTTACTCGGAAGTGCCTCTCTGATATGTATGATTTTAGAATTTGAAAAAATTGCTCCGGAAGATCTCGATGAAGTTTGAATTCTAACTGCTGGTGCCATACTTTGTCAAATGCTTGCGCTACATCAAGGAATATAGTTGAGCATATTTGTTTACTTTCTAGTGATTTCTCGATTACATCAGTAATTCGATATACTTGTTCTATAGTAGAATGTTTTTCCCTAAATCCAAACTGATGTGAGGGGATAAGATTCCTTTCTTCGATAATTGGTTTTAGTCTTTTAAGAAGAACCTTTTCAAATAGTTTCGATAATGTTGCTAGCAGAGAAATCGGCCTGTATGAAGTTTTATCGTTCGGAGGTTTGTTCGGCTTAAGTATCATAATTACTTCTGCAACTTTCCATTGTCTTGGTACATATCTTAGTCGAAATGCTGCATTAATTAGATGCATTAGTTTCCTCAACGCTTTCTCCGGTAACATTTTTATTATCTGACCCGTCATAAGATCATATCCTGGAACCTTATACGAATTCAGATTATTCTTGATTTCTCATTTTAGTTCTTTCAATGTTATTGGTGTAATTTTTATTTCATCCTGTTTATTTATCGGGGTAATATTTTCCTCTTCCGTTTGTTTTGGGTAAGGTTGGAATGTTTCTTCAAGATAGTTTGCAAACAAATCAGCTTTTTGTTTAGCATTTCGAGCCCAATTGTCTTTATCTTTAATTGGAGGAACCTGAAGTTTGGGTCTTTTAAGATTCTTAGTTGCTTTCCATAATGAGTAATCAGTATCTTTTTGCCCAGTTAGAGTGCTGAGGTATTTACTTATTAACTGACTGATTTTTAATGTCTTTTATTAGATATTTTAATTTGTTACACAAGTGATTAAATACCCTCTTATTTTCCGGGTTTCGGTGTTTTTGCCAATTCTTCCGAGCTTTTCTTTTAATTTTAAGTAGTTCTCTCACTTTCTCCGGATAGCTAGCATTGCGCTTCATTTCCTGACTGTTATTAGGAGTGCTTTCCCACGCAGCACTTTGGATATTATAGATGAGATTATCTAGTTCTTCTTCTAATTGGACTGATCCCTGTATAGGGAGGGTTCTGCAGATTAATTTTTTCTGTTAACCGTTTTTGGAAGAGATCCCAATTGGTTTTGAAGCTCGTTAATTTCGGGTTGCTCTGTGTTTGGCTAAGTATCATAATAACTGGTGAATGATCTGATGATAGACTTTCACTGTTCTCTATATGGATATAATTATCTGAAATTCCTCTTGTAATAAAGAAGTCTATAAGATCTGGAGTCTTACTGATATCCGAGGGCCAATAGGTTGGTGTACCGCCTGAGTGAAATTCATATTTTAGTTGTTTGCCTGCTGCGAAAAGTTCTTTTCCTTTATTGGTCGTTAACCGTGATCTCAATAGGTATTTTTTGCATTAAAGTCACCTCTAATTAAAAAGACACTTCCTAGTATTTTGAGAAGATTAGTATAATCTCCTTGTTTGAGATTGTATCTTGGGGGGGCAATAGATTGCTGAGATACTACAAGTTTTATTATTGTTCAATTGTATTTTGATTGTTGTGACTTGCATGGAAAGCTTCTCAACTTTAAGTTCTTCGTTATGTTTTATATGATCTTTTATCAGGATAGCTGATCCATCTCTAGCTTTGTTCTCTGGATGTAATGCATGTTAGCAATTATATCCTTTTATTTTACAGAATGAAGTTTTGGTGAAACGGGTTTCTGATATAAGACATATATCTATATTATGCATGTTTAAAAATATATCTAGTTCTTGAATGTGATGCAATAGCCCATTTGCATTCCAGGATACAATTCGTAATGTTTTATTCATTTCTTTATTTTATAATTCGATTTTATATAATTTATATTCTGATACACTCGATCAAAATTTTCTTCTATTCTTTTATTGGAACTAGTTTGTGATTTTTTTTCTTCTAGCGCGTTCTGCAGATTCGTTTCCTGTGAAGAAAGTCTTTTGTTGAGGTTCTCTAGATGTCTCAGTATGTCCTGTAAAACGAGATCCACTTTGAGCTGTTTCTGCTCTGTTTGCTGAACTACTTGTGCATAAGTAACATTTTCATTTACTCGCTCTCTTTGTATGTTAAGATTAGGAGTCAACCATTTTGGCTCCGTGGTTTTTTTAATAGATTGTACATTTCTTGATGTAACTGGTTTGCGTGATTTATTTCTCATTTTTTGTAGTTCTACTGCAACTTCACATCCTCTGTAATTGGCCGGATGCTGGCCATTACAGTTGATATACTTCGGTGTTGTATTTCAGGGAACTATGCAGTCGTTTCCTGCGTGTTTTCCTGCACATTTAACACATGTTGCTTCTCGATGGCAGTACTTCTGTGTATGATTATAATCTTGACAGTTTTTGCATTGTGGTATTAGTCGAGTGTCCTTTCTCGGTGTTTCTATTTTAACTCTGAGGTTAAGGATAGCCTTAATATTATAAATACTTTTTATTTTTTCTTGGTTGTCGAAGGTTAGCATAAAAGGTGGGAGACCTCTTCTATTGATTTCAACATTTCCCTCCCTGTTATCTCTTCTCTCTTTTCTAATGATGTTGACTGCATCAACTATTTTCAGGACTTTGCTTTGCAGGCCCTTAATGATTTCATCTTTTGAGCAAGTTGGATGTAGACCTCTTGCCATTACTTTGATTGATCGATCATTTTTATCCTCGTAGGTGTACCACTGGAGACCATCAGCATTTAATTTGTTAGCTAGAGCTTTATAGTCTTCAGGCTCTGTTGTATTTATTTTCCGAACATGTTTCTTCTTTTCTGGCTCATGCACTTTTGGTGCAGTAATTGCATTGGTAGTTTTAGAGTGAGTTTGAATTGGTTCAACTTCTGGTGATAATTCAGCTTTCCTTTTAATTGGGTTGGATTATTTTCTTGGTTTCTTATTAGCTCTCCTGGCTCTCTATAGTGTCCAATTTGTTTCTCTTTCAAGCTCATCTTCATCAGTGTGATATTCTTCTTGTTCTCTGAGTACTTGAAATTGGTTGTTCATTAATGCTGAGTTTCCTGCGTTGTTATTTCTATTTACTGTTTCCTTTAGCATAATGTTTTCTTTCTTTAGCCCGACAACTTCATTGCTTAGCTGCGCGATTAATTTCTCCATTTGCTCAAATTTATTTATTAAATCCGCGTTGTTTATTGTATCTGTTTGTGCACTTTGCACGACTTCAGAAGTTTAATTGAATAATGAATGCTTCATAGGAGAGGTATTTTCCTTCTCAATGTTAAGTTCACTCATCAGTGTGGTGCTCCCTGACGGTGGAGTTGACGGTGGTGTTCTATGAAGTGCCGTACTTCTTCCACCAAAGGGCCATAAATTTATGTCTTGTTCCGTGCTTCCAGTAGTACTAGGAAAAGGGTCAGCCTGGTTTCCGACCTACCGACAATATCCTTTGCAATGTCGTGTTGCTCCCTCCAGAATCCGCGGAGCAGCCCGGTAAACCGGGGCGGGATTTAGAATGTAAGTTCTGACCCACCTGGAGTACGTTATTGTTTACACCCGACATTTCATCTTTTTGTTGACTATCTGCTATACTGTTTCTCTACTACGTAGGGATTGGATACCACAACCGTTCGATCTACAGCACATTGCTCAGCATGCGCCACGGGGAGGCTGTCAACAAGCACCCCACCGGAAGAAGGTGGCACATAACTTCTAAGGCGCGTGTACATATCGTTCTCAACGCCCCATTTATCAGAACACATGCCATTCTCTGTACCTTCCTTATCTTATTCTTGTATGTTGATTTATCCGGAGCTGGGCACCACGCGCTCGATCCGTACAGCCTTACTACGGTGATGTAGAGCCAGTGTACTAGCCTTCAGAATCCATCTAATAGCAATGGCGTTTCTGCAGGAGTACATAGCTATAGAAGTTTTACTTACTCTCTCCAAAATGTGGGTCTCCATAACTATAAGCTTACTATCCAACATAACTGTCAGTCATCAGTCCGAGCTTACTGCTACTTAAGGAAGGAGGAGTGGCTACAGGGGTTTTGTATTTTTTAGTGAAGAGTACCAGCTTTGTCTTAGACGGGTTAATTCTCAATCCACACTTGCCGGCCGATTTCATAATGACCACGAGCGCATTCTGCATTACCTCCCTAATTGTGGCTAGGTGTGCATTAGTAATCACTTCTATTCCCTCTGATATAGACATCTGACAGCCTTTCCAAGATTTTCAATAGATATGATAATAGAGTTATTTATCTTAGGTCTTTGGGTTGACATGTGATCTTTTCCACGCTTTTGGGATAAGGACCACATTAACCTCCGTCCATTTCCTAGAAATATAAACCAGCTTTAAACCCCCTTTGAATATTGTCTCCAAATAAGGTAGGGTAATTGCTGGACTAGCCGATCTCTTCGGTTTAAATATTTTAGTGCCTTTCTTAATTCTATCGTATATTCTTAAGTTCTCCTTGTAGAAGTACCTAAATAATATGATTGGTTGCGTGCGCGGATTCTATTCTCTTCTATTTTATTCTTTTTATTCACATTCGGGAACTAGTATTGCCGTTGCCCGGAATGACTTGCGGTAACAATTATTGAAAATAACACCATTACTT